>VXBX01003487.1:0-70677 GCA_013400415.1 Scytalopus superciliaris
GGGGTGTCCGTGGAGAAGAGCAATACATAAAGAAAAGATAAATTGACTGGTTTCTCAACAAGAAATGTATTTTGGTTGACCAGCATCATTCAGTGCAACATGGTGAAAAGGAGGAATGGTGTCTTTAAAAAGGGTTGCTGTAATATAAGCAAGTTTACGGTAGGAAATAACAGTGTCAGGAGGATGGATCAGGCCAGTGGTTTGGACTGGATCACTACAGGTCTAATATTCACCTTTCCAGACCAAATGCACACTTAGCTCCAGTGCTTCTACCAATATTTTCAACAGTAAGGTAATAGAAAACATTTGTGCCTTTGTGTTCATACCAAACTGAAGAGGGGCAGTTCACACATATAAAAAATACCATTGCTTTACATCTTTTTCAATCTGAAAGACAATGACTAGTGCTCTAGCTTCCTGCAGTGGAACATGCAGTGCCACAGGGCAATATTCTGATTTCAGGTTCCCAGTGAAGCCAGTGCCTCCCTTTGGTTACAGCACTGAATGAGTTTTCTCATGGAAGTTAATAGAGTGGTATGGGTATATCAGAGAGGGGACTTTGGTTTTCATTTCAAGAATCACAATGGAACATACAATGGAAAATATGATGGAAATCCTATGTATTATTAAATCTAGTTCTATAAGCTTCATGTCACATGGACATTACACGGCACAGAGCAATGTTTCACGAGCATGTTCCTCATTGTGGGACTGTTACAAATGAATTTAACTTTATGGACGAATTACTGCATTTGTAGCGTGCTTCATTAATCTAACACATTTCAGGGAAATACAAGCCTGAACATGTCAAAGGACAAGAAAAGTATCTATACATTCCAAGACATTCTTTTGCAGATTTTCTTCACGAACCTCAGCTGTGAAACAGATATCAATTTAAGTAACTCCTCTGCCTCACACCACAAGGAATCAATGCTTGCTGCCTCCTTAGGGGGTGCAAGAAACACTGCAGCAGGTAGCTATGAAATAGAATATTAGGAAAATGGGCAGTGTTTTGAAGCATACTTTGAGGAGAGTTTTCTAGCTGTTGTGGAGCAATCATCATTTAAAAAAAGTGTTAGCAGCTATCAATAACCTGACAGGTTGAAAGGGATATTAGTATGATTTTGAATAGAAACATTGCTGATTACACTGACAGCATTTTTTTTTTTTAATGAGTCAGTTTAAAAGCATCAACACACTCCAAATTGTATCCTTGTACTAACTTATCCAAACAATACCATCCTAAAATTCCTATTCTGAATATTGCCCTGGCTAAACATTTAATTTCTGATTTATTTCATGTCACTTAGATGCAACTAATTTATTTTTCACAGTGTGCAGATAATAGAGACTATAACTGGATATAGAAGGGTTTTTCCTCCATTTTCCTTGAAGGAACAACAAGCCAGTTAGACTTAAAGCTCAAATTAATGCCTGTGGAGCTACCACCCTGACATGGGGCAGCACAAAGGCAAGGTCTGGCATTTTTGTGCCCTATTGTAAGGTATCAGATCAATCAGCATCAGATAAATGTAAAACACAGAGTATTGGTGCTTCTCCTCTGTTTGATTCCTGGGAGACAGCAGCTAAGAGAAGCAGAAAGCTGCTCTCCATATATAATATATATAATATCCAGCTGATTCTGGTGCTTTGCTGCAGCTTAGCCAGCTTCCAGCCTGGTACTATCTCCCATCTGGAACCAGCCCTAACTGAGGAAGCATGATCTTCATACCACTGCCTGCCATCAAGCAGTTTATTAGGAACCCACAGCTGACCGGACTAGAAGCATCTCAAAAAGATAAACATCTTAGCAAGGCGCAAAGTTTTTGCACTTTCCTGTTTAATTGCAGGAACTGGTCTCTGATGGAGAAAGCACGGACTGCTGATAAATGCCATCCCTTAGCAAATCCAGCTGAGATCCATGTTCAATGTCATTTGGATATGAACAGTGATAGCCAATCACAATTTCAGGGCTCAAACCCAAGCACAGGAGTAGTACGGAAATTGTCACTGATAGAAACTTGACAAATTAGGAAAAGCCAATTTCCAAACAATCATTCAAAGAAAACTGGTCAGGTGGCTGGTCCCCTCATTTTAGTGCTGAGCTGCACAAAAATTTGAAAATAAATGTATACATTACAGCTATTTATCATGCAGGTATTGTCACAGGGATGTAAAGCAATCACTGACAGGACTGCAGACAACACAGCAGAAGGGATCATGACAACTGCTGTAGCAACGCAGGGTCCAGAGTAAATGAAAATTGTAGACATGGCAGTAAACATGTAACACCTTCAGTTTCTGGCAATTTCGACAAACAGTGAGAGTCTCACGTCGTCTTAATTCTATTTTCCTCCTGTAGGCATTCATAAGAGGAATGCATAGTTTCTCTTGATGTAAGTAATATCACACTCATAAAAACACATAGTGCATTTGGGAAGTAATGTACACTTTAGGATGTAAATTATATCTATCTTCTTTCTGAAGTACCTTGCATACCAGAGGTGCCTAAGCATACTGATACAAAAAAAATTGTTAAAAAGCCAATATTAGATAAACTAATGCTGCACTCTTGCTTTTCACTTAAAGATTCACTTCAGTCAAAAACGCTAAGCTGCAATACATAGCTGTATTTACTGAAAAAACCAAACCCAAAAGAAACACAAAGACTCTCCTGTCCAAGGATTATGAGGTGTTTAACCTCAATGCCTTATTTTGCTAGAGGGAAACTATTCCCTTTGTTGGTAGATCTGGTTACCAGAAGCGATAAAATGTAGGGTTTTGTCATTATTACACTCATGGATAAGCTAAATCCCTACAGGATAGAATGAGATATGCATCATATTGTACATTCTCCATTAGAACATACAATACAAACTAAATCCCGGCAGAGGAAGAAAATCCTCATGTTTTCAGAATGTCATTGAGCCATGAGAACAATCTGAATTGCTCTTAAATATCAAGCTAGCTTTTGCTGCTATATCAGATATAACACCTCTGTGCTTTATCATTTTAACAATCACTACAGTCATTCAGACAACAAGTCCAAGGGATTAAGTTGCCAAAAAAGTTTTTACAAGCCTCCCAATTTACTTTTTTGCTATGATGTGTAGTGTTCCTTGATTCTAATCGTGAACTCTATCTAGATGTTTTCTAAACATGCAGCGTTCATTGTATTTGCCTGCACTTGGCTTTACTTGTTTAGATCTCTAAAGGAAGAATAGAACAAGCCATAGGAGGAAGATGTTTCAAAGATGACAGAAAATTTAGCTTTCTGATAAGTTGCTTTTTTAAGGTTTTACTGAATGCAGGAGAAATGCATGTTTTTTTCCCCCCACATAAAAATATCGAGGAATAATCCAAAAGGGTTTTATTTTTTTATGTCTAGATTATCAGGGTGAAATGATCTGAAACTAACTGCTATTTCACCCCACTAAAATGCGTGAAATATCAATGTTGCAGCTTTGCTTAATGTTGCACATATTTATTATTTCTGCTAAGTCTGCTCTTTTGCATAAAATTAAGCACAATGGAACTTTGCAGACCAAAAATCAATATGCTATTTGGCAACTCTCTTACAGATTTTTATAGTTGAGATATCAAGCTTTATAAAGGTTCTTGTCTCCTTCTCTTGTGTCCTTACCTACCTCTTCAGTTCCAACCGAGCATCTGCTCTATGTTCACACCAAGTATGAGCAAATAACATTGCCTTTCTGCAAGGAAAGAAGTTGTAAGAAAGGTGTTAACAATAATTTCTGCTATGAAATCAGTATTAAATTGTATTAACCCACTCTGAAAAAGTAACAGGTAGTTTTGATATGTCCCATTTACAAACTTCTGGCTCATGCCACATTACAAAAGGAAAACACGTTTCCATCAAGTCACCAGAGATGGGAAAAGGTCAATGCAAATCACATTGACATTGCATACATGTGTATTTTCATCTGAAGTTTAGCAACAGGGCTGGGAAAGAATGTCCTGTGAAGAGTGGGTGAGGACTTTGGGCTTGTCTAGTTCAGACAAAAAGAGACTGAGCAGTGACTTCATTGCTCTCTACAGCTTCATGAGGACCTCTTCTCCCTGGGATCCAGTGAAAGGATGCTTCAAAGGTGAGCCAGGGGAGGTTTTGACCAGACATTTTCTTTACTGAGAAGGTGGGCAAACATTGGAACAGACCTCCTAGAGAGGTGGTTGATGTCCCAAACCTGTCAGTGTTCAAGAGGCGTTTGCACAATGGTCTTAATAACACGGTTTAACTTGGTCAGGCAGCTGAGTTAGATGATGGTGGTAGGTCCCTTCCAACTGAAACAGTCTATTCTATTCTTGTTCTATTCCTGTATGATTCATTACATGCTAAAATTAAAACTTCCATAAATTTATAATATACAGGTGACTTGAAATTCAGATTCTCCTATAATTATCTCCAAGGCTGGGGGGTCGTTGTCTTCCCCTCTCCTTTTCCTTGCTGCTTCATGTGGCAGATATAGATGCAGGAGTTCAGGATTTACTAACCAAGTCTTCAGTTTAAGATTCCTTAGAAATTAATTTTTGCAATACTGACTTAATGTATTCCCTCCTTCATCTTCAACAACTGACTAAATATTATCAACTACTAGGAAAGCTGCTTCTTTTCCTTAATAGCATGTACTTGGTTCACTTGCCTTGAACAGGAATTAAATCATCTTCTCCATAGGAAAATGTGACAGCATATCAGGAAGCCAAGTAATACAGACCCTACAAACACTTTTCTCCTATTCTTCTTTCCCTAAACTTTTCTCCGAGTGTAGCCACTTTTAAACACTGTTCCAGAGCTGCCAATAAGAAAACTGCCATCAAATACACTTCAGTTGGACTGCCCCAGTTTTAAATGGCATAGTTTATACACAAATTAAAGTATATACTTCTTCAAAAAGTTTAATTTAATATATATATATGTATTCCTTTAACTTCTGAGGCACTACGGGCAGGACCACATATAGCACTGCCGGGCAAGTTAAACAAAAGTTCTGAACTATTTAAGACAATAAAAAAAAGCTTAGTAAAATACCACCATGAATCATTATTTGAAAACAAGCCAACAGCTAATTTGGAGCAGACTAATATTATTTCAAGATCCTTCACAACTCTAAAACCATTAGTCTTTTTTCTTTTCTTGGTAATTACAGTGAAATTAATAGATATGTTCTGGGATTTAAATGATGACTAGAGTAGTTTTCAGCATTTTTACTGGCAAAAAGTTCTTTCCTTGGAAATATTTTATTTCAAAGCTGTTTTTATTACACTTCCCAGTTGAATGGAGTAATGCAAGGTCATGATCACGTCTTGTATTTCTCTGACAGACAGGAAATTAATGTGACTCAAGAAATCACAACATACACAGAAGAAAAACTCCATCCCATGACACCAAGAAGAATGAAAGAGATGTACAAGAGCGCCTATTTTTGTCATGGTATCTCTCCACAAAGGCTGAAATGCATGTTCTTAGAGGCATTAATGACTGACATTAAGCATATGTAAGTTCAGCTCTAGAGTAGGGAGACTTCAGACTGTCATAAATCACACCTCAACTGGCACATGTTTCAGTCTTCCTTCCTGTGCAGATGTAAGAATTTGTGAATGTAAGTCACCACAGGGTTCATTTTTGGTCTCAGAAAAGCTCTTTGGACCAGAAAGCATGTTTGAAGACAGACTAAAAGCACTTAAAATTTCTCCAAATTATTCGTCTTACTATGGAGACAAACAATAGTTTTTATCTTTGTGCATATTTGATCTCTTGCAGCAAATGAAAATACTGTCACTTCAGCATCTTTGTTCTAAACTTAGTAAAGTATTTCACTCCAAACGTATTTTGGTGTTGAACTGCTGTTCCAACATCTGTGTATTTAGTCACTTAAAATGTCATAACTTTTAAGTGATATAAAACAAGTGCATGTTCAACACAATTAAAGGATTTAAAAGGATTTAGTATGCAGTTGCACAAAGAAGGCTCTTCAGCTTACACTGGTGCTGATGAAAACCTGTACACACATAATGCGACATTATCGTCTGTGTCTCCTGACATTAAATTTGTTTTGTATGCTCAGTAAGAAGCAAGCAATAAAGGGAATATTTACTGAACATTTAAACTTTTCAGTATTGTAGCTAAGACCCCCCAAAAGCACTGCAAGATTAAACAGACAAAAAGTTAGCAAAAGTTCAGCCATCTGACAGAACAAACTAAACATCCTACAAACTGGAAATGTAACACAAGAATTTTGTGGAAAGGTATCCCATTAATGTGACAGAAAATATGGGAGAAGTGATGCATGTAAGCTCTTCTAGTCCAACATATTCATCTATTCATGATTTTGTTAGAAAAAAACCAAAACATACCCTAATTTGCAAATAGAGGGGTCACACTCTCTGAAACACCCATAAGGATTTCTATCTATTACTACCCTTACCTGAGCTGATCTGTTAGTGGTACCAACTCATTTCTATTTTGCACTGATAGTCCACACTTTAAGAGATTCCTTTATGCAGCAGATACCCTGTGCACAGAAATCTCACAGCAATCTTAGTGTAGCAAAATTAATGCCAAATTGCTCAGGCACCCTCTGTTATTTCCCTCTTGCATTGTGTTTCGGTTTTCATTTTGGTTTTGTTTTTCCTGTTCAAGCACCACTGACTAATTAAAAGCATTCCCATCAATTATTATTATTTAGTAGGATATGAAGACAACACTGACATACCAGAGAGGAAGGACAAGTGATTTTGAAAGGAGTTAGAGACAGAGACAATTATGGCAACTCTTAAAGAGCTTTCCAAAGTCAATGTTTCTCATTCTCCCCTTTCCCCATCATAAGGAAGACTGAAAACTTTTAAGTGGAAATACTCCAATCTTTCAAAACCCCACTCCCTAAGAGTGCTGAAAATCAGGCCACTGGCACACACGTAGTTTAGGCTTTTGCTCTTTGTTGTCTAGTGTTGTCTTTATTCACATTTGAACCTTACCACAACCTCCTATTGAATTAAAAGTACATGAGAACAACCACACATGGTCAAAACATTCCAAAAAACTGCCATCATTTTAGTTGTTCTGCCATTTGGGGTTTTTTTCCTAAATAAAAGTATGTAAATGCTCAATTTACGAAACCCACACCAATTATTCCTTTTCAAGAGCGAACACAGCTGATGCTGGTTTTCCAGTCAATTTAGTACAGAAGAAAGGACCCATGTATTTTATGGTTTCCCTCACATTATCAGCTTTACACCCTCTGAAGACTGGAGTTCAAAGGCCAGCAGATTGCCAGTTATGTGTGAGGTCTTCTGTTGTTCAAGGAAAGGTGAGGGATACAGGGCACAGGAAATTCATCTTCAAGCACACATGGAACCTGGTGTCTGTAAGTAGCAGGCTGGTACTCAGCTGCACTCAGACCAGAGCAGGGAACCTTCTGAATATCTTTTTCCTATGGCAAAAATGCTTGATTCAAAGCAATCTGAAGTCTAGACAAACACTAATGCTTAATTAGTACAATTAAAAGCCTGCAAAAATCCCTTGGACAGTCCAATAAATGAGGATTGGGTTTTTTTAAGTGCACTTCACTATTTTTTTAGGCATGCTATTTTTAATTTGGTCAGTTTGACTTAAAAATGGCATTTTTATTTGTATTCTGGTCTCTGCACTCACTCCTTTGCTTTCAGCTCTAGAAAGTGCAGCATGATTGCATGGCCAACAATGCACAGTAACTATCATGGGAAGAGTAAATGATTAATAAAACCAGAATAAAACCCTCAAGGTACCACACTCAGGGATAAGGCAAGACTAAAATAAAAAAAGTGTGAAAGTGAGAAAGCATAGCTTAAATCAGACTGACATGAAAAATTATTTCCATGAAAGAAAAAGAACAAGTTCCCTTGGTCACAGGGAGAGCTCTTTCTCCACAGGTGCACAACAAAGAATCCCATGCTTGGACTCAGATGGATGCACGAGATAGCTTCACATTCCCTTTCCTTTTCCTAAACTACATCAAAATTCCTAAGTATACCATCAGGCAGTTGATGCTGTGACACAAAAGGGAGTTCCTAGCCTGTGGTTCCCATATGCTTCCAGTATCTTCAGTATGGGAACTCCGATTTTGGCATAGAATAAATAGCTTAAATGAGAACAGAGCCAAAATTAGTACCATTTCTATACAAATTACCAGTACACAGGAACTCCTGATCTACAGCACCAACCAAGGGATCTGCAGCATCCTGAACACTGAATGAAACATACCAGCTTCTGCCTCTTACTTGCTTGGTAAAATGTTTTTTTTAAAGGTACCGATCTTTAATCTTCCTAGAGGAAGGCAGAAAGTCTCTTGGATTAACTTTTTAACACAGTATATGCGTATGTATTTGGTAAAAATGACATTAGTACACATTTCAAACAAAAAGTGAAAACAAAAATGTCTTTTAATCCATCAAGTAAAGCAGAAGCGAACAACTTTCAAAGTGGAAAATATTAAGACAGGATAGATTGTTTAAAAAACTTATGTAGGCATTTTTGTGAACAGTTAATGTCAGTGAAATGAGAGTATTTGGAATTATTTTATACACATGTATACGTATAATCAGCTCTGCAAGCCATGTGAATGTACTAGATAACAATTATCCTTTTCCTGGAATCAAGCAGGGAACTGTTTCATAACAAAGTCTTGTTATTAAGATTGGTATTTGGCAAACATTCCCTTGCGTTTTCAAAAAAACAAGATATTTTTACTTTTTTCTGGTTCTAATCTTTATGTGAAGTAACTAGAAAGAAAACATAAAAAGGGTAACAGGCAGTTGTAGTGATCTATCCTCACTTCACAGCTTTTTCATTTTTATAGATCTTCTTTTGAAAGTACTAAATAAAGTGTAAGTATTCAAGCATATCTGCAGTACTGTTTAAACAGTGTGTGGCACAGAACTCTGAGACACAGCAGAACCCAGAATCCCAGAACCGCCACATAAATCTGCAATGCCAAAACAGTTCAAAAGAAGATTTAAATCTAACTGAAAGGAAGATGTACAATAAGTCTGGAGGTATGAATGCTTTACCAGTTTCCTGACACTGGTATTTGCCTTCTTTAGAATATAAATTGGTCTAGCAAGCAAAAACGTAACAGCAATTTAAAGCCTTGGGAGCTAAACCCTCCAAAACAGGCTGGTGGGGGAGGAGGAATGATTTACATATACCCCAAAGTCTTACATTTTAGCCACACTAATAATTCTGTGACGCTTTAAACAGATTTTATTTTCATAGCTAGACATGAAACCATGATCATGGAGAGATGATCCCATATGTCCTTTTATCCTGTGTTTTTTACCACTGGTAAGTCAGACGTTTTTCAGAACAGTTCTCTTTAGTTATCTGCTTTAGTCAAGAGCATTAACAGTATAATCTTGAAATGTAAATAACAGTAGGTGATATAAAGCAGGTCTCCTCTGAGCAAAGAGTACTTGTATGAATTTATTGGTTTGATGCTGCAAAAATTCAAGCACCACACACACCGGCAGTCTGGAGCATTTTCCTTACCAGCAACACCAGAAGTTCTTTCACAGCTCCCTGACCTCTTCTCCCCTACCTTTTGTCTCTGAGTCCACAGACACAAGCTTTCTAAATTTCCAAAAGAATATCAAGATTAGCAAGGATAAAGGTAGCTTTTAACTGGCATTTTCCTATTAAAAACTTCCCATGCAAGTCTGAGAGAAGCAATCTGATTTGGTGCCAGACACAACACCACTGTCATCCCATGCCTGTCACGATCCTGAGATGACTTACTGAAAGATCTCGGCATGTTCTTCCTCTTCCACTCCTACTTACATGCACACGTTCCTATATAAAGAATAGATTTTGAAAAACACCAGGAAAGACTGTCAGAGTTTTCTGGGTTTATTTATTTTTTTAATTGTAGTGTTTAGTTCCCCTAAAGTATGCAACTCTTCATTATTTATTTTATCCTCCTTTCATCCCACTAAACATGCTGCTGGGCTGCATAGTTTTACACTTCCCTAGCGACTCCTAACTTGGTGCTTCCACTCATCATGAATCCGTCTTCATGCTCTACCTGCTTCTTCAGATTGACAGCCTTACTTGGTTGTTTCCTCATTTCTGCTCCACCTTGAAGGTTGCTGATGACTACAGGAGCAGGTGGCAGCAAAGGAAGGGCAATAATTACCCACCTTCCAGTGGCTCTAAGCTCTGTAGGTTTCTTGAGATGCACAAGTGCATTCCAGCAAAAAGGGTTACTTCAACATGAGTCCTCCAAAGGGGCAGGGTAGGAAGAAAGTCTTCCAGCAGTACTGAAAAGCACTAATCATACCATGCTCCAAACAGGTTAAGTTTAGAAATGGTTGTCAGAAAGCAAACCAAATCTCTGGACAAGTGCATTCTAATATGGAGAGATATCAAGAATTTCCCAGAGAGTGTTTGCGTGGTCAAGATAATATGCCCACTAAAAAGAGAGGTATGAACATGTTTGCATGAACTACTAAAAAATAACACAAAAAACTTTAGTCAAGATCTTCTAACCTGAGAAAAATATCTAAAAATCATCAGAATCATTACAACCAACATTTCACCTATTTTACTTACTTTTACAATAGAATTTGTTGATACAATCATGTTTCAAACCACTAAGAATATTTTCTTTTATGAGACAAGACCTTTTCACCAGTGTAAAAAAAGTACCAGTTGGCCAGACTTTCAAGTTATGGCGTATAGGTGACGTTTCCACGTAATTTAATTTCAACTTCAAAGCTGAACCCACTACAAAATTAAGAGGACAGGACAAGTGTGGCATTATTTCAATCTGTCTTTACACACTCCAATCTGCAATGATACACAAGAGCCACATTCCTTTAATATTAGGTCACTGACAAATGTTAAGCCTTGGGCTTCAAAACCTACAAAACCTGCTGTGCTGAAACAATTGGTTACCCAGAGCTGTAAGCATCAGAGATACAGTTTGCAAAGTGTTCATCCCCCTCTATCTAATCACATCTTTTCCCTCCTTCCTAAAATCATAACAATATTTGAATGCATTTTTTAAAAATACAAAGAACAAAAATTAAATCTAGTTTGACTACACACTGAATTTAATTAATGTATTGTATGAGAATGTGTATTTTAAACAACCCCATTAAAACATGCACGTGTTACAAAGCTGGATGATTTCCAGTGAGCCTTGTAATAAAAATACACGGACATCAAGCTGTTGTGCAGATTATAATTGCAATAAAATTAGAGTGTGGAACAAAGACCACATAAAAATATCACACACCTAAGTGTTACTCTTTTGTGTACAGAAAGTTACCTGAGCATGTAAAAAGTGAATACACATTTATCACATTATTCTTTTTAGCACTGCAAAGTAATGGCCAGTGGGGCATTTTCTTCTCCCTGAGCATGTATCCATCCACCTGCAGTGCTGCATCCAGCTGCTCCGTTTTTGGCATCTACCAACATGTCTTCATTGATAACAGCCTCTCCCTGTGATACACTTGACAGCATATAGAGAGACTATTGTATTTAGACACACCTTGTTGACTATGGAGGGAGAAAGGAAGTCTTTAGTTCCATGCTAATAACACAAGTGAGACTCAGACATACACACTTGTCCATGAATGCAGTCACGATTAATTTAAGGAGTTAAAATACATGGAAGCAGTCCAGCTTCCCCACCATGGCATGGGACCCCAGTCCTATTTATTCCATATTTAGAGCTAAAATAACAAGTAACAGGCACCAGAAGCTGTGTTCCTTTTAGAAGATGGACTCATCTGATTTGCTGACTTATGAGGCATATTGCGGTATCTTCTCACTGAGAAAACTCCATTGCCTTAGCTAGAAGCAAGTCCAGAAATGAAACAGCAATCATTTGATAGAGATATGCAGAATATACAAACACATATAGCTGACTACATAAGTAGAGGTACTTTAAAGGTCAGATTGCATGTTGTTTTGACTGCTAACAAACCATGGTAATAACAAACCATTTCGAGAAATGATCTTTTAACATTTATGTACACTTTTGTAGAAATGCATACTATGGCAAGAAAGTGCAAGTAGAAAAAAAAGCACCTTGGCTCAAGAGTCCAAATCAGAGCAGTTCAAACAGTCTTTGTATTTGTGAAGTGCTACAGAAAACACTATTTTACTATATCCAGAAGAAATTTTCACTGTTCTTGTTTCTAGACTGAGAACAAAACCCCAGATTATGGATCACATTTGCTCTCTTCCTCAAGACTATGGAATGCAGATGAAATGTAACAGTCCTGCTGCTGTGCTGGTTTAAATGTAAACAGGCAGGAGAAATGAACCCAACTCACAAAAGACTGCAAGTCAGAACTACAATTTATTAAAAAGATCACAATAAGTACAAGGGTACAGAGGAAAAAAGCCCGTTTGACCCACAGAAACAGGTGTGTAACCCAGCACCCTGGGGCACAAACAGAATGGAGCTCGCCAGCCCCTGTGCTGAGCACCACCTGGCCCCCTTGAGTACACAGTAAAAGGAAAAAGGAAAACCTGTTCCTGAGGATGATGGTCCTGGTCTGGTCAAGAGTGGCAGTCACAGTCCTGCTGAGGCTCTGGTCCTTCTCTGGATCCAGCGAGGGAGCCCCTTCAGTCCCAAAACCCCCAGTATATATATGCTTAGGTTCAGGTGGGAGTTCCCAGTACCTCCCCCAGGGTGGGGAGTTTCACAATGGGTGAGTTACTGTGTAGGGTGAGTCATGGCATATTTTTGGAAACCCTAATGGCCCATTAGCAGACATGACCCCTCAGGCTGGGTGTGGAGGTGCTAACGGCTCTCCAGAGGGGCTTTACCACACCCGAGTCATTGGTGTGAAGACAGGAAACCTTTCTTATCTCACAGAAGTTCCCAAGCACCCACCCTGTAGCCTGAGGGGTCAGGTGTGCCCCAGGAAGCTGCTGCAAATGGTCCATTGTTAACAGTTCATGAGAAATTACATAGAGGGTGTAGAATACACAGTCTTAGCCACACCCACACAGTGACAAACTAGTCCTGGTCACTATAACCAGGACAGCTGCACAGGGAGAAAAACAGTGAAACCAGTGCATCCATTCTGACAGTTTGAAAAGTATGACTGACTGACTCTGTAATGGTTCAGCCTCCTGCATACCTTTGCATACAAAATTACACAAAAGTTTTCATCTTTACTTGACATTTAAACAAGTATGGGGTGGAAAAAACACATCTGATTGTAAGTAGTTCCGACAACTAAGACTTTTTCCATTTTTAAGTTGAATAACTGGCAGCAGAAAGCACTTTGTATTATCATCCTTATTTTCCTCTGCTTTCACCTTAAGGAAAAAAAAGCTTTATTCACTTTGACTCTTTCCACTGCATGTATTTTTCCCAGTCTTATATTTTCAGGAGTTTAAAATTAGTTCATATATTTCATCAAGACAAAATTATTATAACTGACTGAGAAATACTTGTACTTTAAAGTTCTAGAACAAGGATGCAGGTGTTGGAGAACAGGAACTTTTAGTACTGCAACGAAAATTCACCCATTTTTGGCCCAACTGCAACTCAAAAAAAACCAAAAAACCCTTGCTCAGAAGCTTCCAAGTGTCTTACTTCAACAGGGAATTTGGTTTTCAGAAACTGCCTCTTGGATTGACTGATTTTGTCCAGGACAATGAGGCTGTAGATTTGTCATGTGTTTGCTGCTCCTTGTGACTAGGACTACTGTCAGTGAACTGCAAAGCTAACAAATATAAAGAGGCAAGTTCATATGAAGTGGAGAATAGAAAGGACTAAAACCTGAAACAATCCAAATTTTCTCAATTCAAGCACAACTTCAAAGTTCAGCAGGTAACATATGCTGAAAAGGCAATGGGGGCAACCCATTGAACCAGATGACCTGACAGAATAAACACCCAGTACACTTATGAACACAATTGTTGAAACTGTTTTTAAATGTATCTTTTTAAGGAAATGTGTGTTTTGATTAGATTGTGCAGACATACCAGTTCTTTTGGTGTATTCTTAGCTATCTCTGTATTGGTGTGTTTCACACAATGTAAGGTGTAGACCGTGCCTTGTAAAAGAGCTAATGAGCTTTCAAACAATCCCCAAGAAAAAGAAAAAACAGCAATTTTTTTACTCCCAGAAAAAAATAATTCACTTCAGGAACATTCATACAGCCCAGCAACACTAGTCTCCCAAGTGGGTTTCTTCTGGAAAAAACCCAAAACATTGGTAATGCTCCAAAGATGAACCTGAGAAAAACACCAGGGAATAAATTTGGTTCATCTTCCTTTTAGGTCTTCTACTTTTGTAAGAAAATTAAATCGTTATGGAAAAGCTTACCCATACTGAGAACTAACAAATAATGCAATCTGCTTACCTTATCCTGGCTATGTGCTGCTGCACAGGCTGATGCTGGAAATGGTCAGGCCACTGACGGTGAAGGCAGAAGGATGGGGAGGGCTGAAGACAACAGGCAGGTTGATAGACAGGAGTGTGTTTTTGGCAAATAGATGCTGAATACTCAGTATGTGGTTGCATGCAGCACAAAGGAGATGGAGCTGAGCTGCCAACCACTGAATTGCATTCTTGCTTGCTATTATGGCTACTTAAAGAATGATGGTATGGACAAGGGTGGCAGCACTGCAACAACATCTGCTGAGTTCTTTGGTTATCTAAAGGCAGAAAGGACGGTTTGATTGTACCATTAAGTTGCAGGCAGCCATTTGGACTTGGTTTTGTTCTTGGTGTTTCCTTGGATGGGAGTTGTTGGACCGTGACATCTCCATCATTAGCTGCAACAATACCTGGGCCAGTGGCATTTGACAAGATGCTGCCATTGCTCAGAACCACAGAGTCACTGACGTTGCTCATAGCCATGCTCTGAGTCCTCGATGGGTCTGTGATGTTCCTGAAGAAACAAATAAAGCCAAGTTTACAGAGCTGCAGTGTTTTCAGATGCTCAAAAGTAACTTAAGAATGAAGCGAGTAAAGCTCTGCTCTCATCTTCATCTTTCACAACACAAGGAAATAGAAAGGAGTCACACCCACACCGCCAGAGATGTTTTGAAGGATTTAAATTCGTTCAACAAAATGTTAAGAGTGAAGTTACATAAATTTCTCAGTGGGTAAACAAAACTGTAAGTCAAATGAATAGACATTTGACAGCATCTGTGTCACAGCTAACAAGAAATGGTTGAGATGCCCAGGAACAGGATCATTTTGCACAAGACTAACTTATAGCCACTGTTTATAAAAAGAGATTTTGGTATGAACTGTGTAACCATTCACACCTTGCACTGCAATTTGCCTGTGTGCTTTGAAAACCGGCAGGAGACAGGACCACACAGCAGAGATTGTTTAGTAATAATTTGTGTGCTGGCTTCAATAATCTTCTTTCCTATCTCCAATTTCTATTGAAAATGGGGCATATTTATGTTTTTAAAGAAATTCTTTTGAAATACTTTATTTAAATAAATCAAGCCACTTCAGCAGACATACCAAAATTTCTGAATAGCAAACTAGGTCTTGAGCAGGAGCGTTATGAATACTAAAAAGATAGAATACAACCACATGTTACTCCGAAGTTTACAAAAAATAATTCCAGGATGGAATTACTGCTGATTAAGAAGCTCTTGCTTCCAAGTGACATGTATTGTAAAGGCAGCAAATAAATGTACTGTGCTGTAAATATAGGATATTAAAAGATTTTCTTCTAAAGTTTCATCTTTTTCAAGCAAAATGTTAATACTGGAAAAGTGACCATGGCTCAAGATCAAAACTTGTGTGAGGCCCTCACAGCAGACAGTTTCTCCCATCTTAACTATAATCTTATTTTAGAAAGATATTAAAATAAGTTGGAGATCATTATTTTGAGAAATAACATGAAAGGTCAAACATCACACCCAGAAAGGAGTTCGTTACCCAAGTTAGATGTGCTGGGGGAGGGAGGAGGAGAAAGAGGAAGGAAAAACTACTAATTATGTACTACTTAGAAGAATAAATCCACACTTGCTTAAAAAACAGAATCAGTTAATTACAATTGCTTCAGCTAACTTAATATTACCTTTTTCATACTAAAGTTAATCAACAGCATTCCAAGTCCAAATTGTAAGGTCTGCATTACAGACACTGAACTTTGCAGAAAGACATAACATAAGATTAAGGCAGATAAACAAGGAAGTTTCTAACTCATTTTCTTCCCTGATACCTTTGCTGAGTGCTCAGAGCGCTAAGCCTGCCCAGTCAGCTGAGCTATTTAATTGCCTGAATGCTAATTCTGAGCAGAAAGTGCTTTGAGGATAGGAATGCTACCCCTGGTAGCCCCCTGCGCAGCATCTCCCTTAGACAGAGCTAAATCCTTCACTTCTGAAGCGAAAATTAATCCTCTGCTATTTGTTCTAGATCATGTGCGGAGCCAGATGCCCTGGGAAATCACTTTCATTTAGATAACTGCTCAGAACAGGAGAATATGCTGCTTGACAATCATATTTTTTCCAGCCTCCAATTCCACACATTCCTGCTGGGTACCCCCTCCCCTGGCTCAGGAAAGTAGAGCCCATGAAGGGCTTTCTGCAGAGCAAAAAGAGTAAATTCAAGTGGCTGGCTAAACTTTGTTTTGGTCTGAAGAGACATATTAGTTATGTGAAATACCGCTGTGTTTGAACAGCCTGGTTTTCTCTCACACTGCAGGCAACTCCAAACCTCAGTGGACGGAGTGAGAGCTGGACATAAAGGCAGAGAAAGATCCTCTCGAGGTGTCTGGCGGCACGTTAGGAATTTCTGGCTGCTTATTTTCACATTCACTCACACACTCACGTATGAGATACGATGTTGTTACATTTCTGTTTCTAAATTAGTTTCACACATCCCTATCATCACTTGAAACTGCTGTACACTGCATGAAGTTTCTGCCTCCTGGAATAACTGAAAATAAAGCATGGAGATACTGCAAGTATCTAGCCCTTCAAGAAGACAGACACCCCCCCGCCCCCATCCTTTTGCTTTAAGCCCTGAACACTTGCAGCATGCAGCAACTGAGATAACACCACATTTTTAGTAGCTGTTTCGAATCACTTTATAAAGGACAGCACACACTTCTGCACCAGGCACACACGTGCCAAGCAGAGATGCAAGCTGACCTGGGCATTCCCAGCACAGCCCAGGGGCTTGGGCCCTTCTGTGTATCTGTGCCCCTTTTGAACACTGACATGGGAATTAATAACTTTTGTTCCAGACAGCCTGGCAGCTTCCATTTAATACGATCAAAGATAAAATGCTGTATTTTCAACAGATGTAGTATCTACCCACATATCTTTTGTTTTAAATGGTATCTTCAGAAAGACTTTTTAGTACTAGTAAATTCAATGAAAACATCATCATCAGTACCACAACATATAATTCTGTCTTTGTTCTCTTACTGAACAAGCTATTCATGAACTATTTCAAGCTATAAAAATTTTAACAGATCAAGTTGATTCTTTCTTTATTCCTAAGCCCTGAAGAACTATTGAGTTCTGTGCACTTTTACAGTGTCTCTGAACAAGGGAATGGAAGCACCTAATTGCCTTCAAGTTCTCTCAATGCCATATTAAAGTAAGACAGACTACTTTGCATGCTAACGTAGCCATCTGATTAAGTATTTTATTTAATCACAGCTAAAAAGAACTTGGGCTCAATTCTCTAGAATGTGAGCTGGGCTGTAATTTTTCATCTGGTTTGGTAGCTTTTCTTTTTTTCAAGAAATGCAAGACAGTTATGTAATTTGGCAAGTCTAATGCCATCTGAGTTTTGCTTCATTCGTGTTTAAGGGTATAAAAATTCTGTACAATGGTACTTCATTTGTGTCACACTCTATAGAAGTGACTGCAAATCCACTGACAGCAAATCTTCACCCACAGCTGTCACACCAAAATATACTCTTAGACTGTTGTATTTTGCCTCCTCTGCCACAACTGTGGTGATTGGGAACTTCCTCAGAGCTGTAACAATGGCCCAAGGAAAAGTTTACTGAGAATCTTTTCTGTAGAGGATGAACAAACAAGTCAGTTAAAATGCAACAACTCAAAGCAGAGTAAGAATTTAATAAGAAGTGGGCATGGAAAATCAAAGAACATGTTCATAATGAAAGTAAACTAAAAATAAGAATCTTTGAAAATGCAGTCTTTAAGAATTATGAATTCTTTCACTGTTAAAGTTCATTGTTGCTGCATTCCCCAGACTGCCCTAGGATCTGGTATTCTTCAGTAAGGTGGGGCATTCAGACTTAAAAGAATTTACATCTGAAAGTTTGGGAGCCGTCGGACATTCTGAGTAATGAGGTTGCAGAAAATACAGATTTTAATGTAGGTGGCCCTGCTTAATAGAAGATTAAATACAACTAGAAAAAGCGTTAAGCTATAACCTACATGTTTAATACATCCCACTTAGGTACCCACCTCTTTAGATGGTATTTTCAACATGATCATCTATTTAGAAATTATGCCATCTGGACTGCTAAGGGAAGAAAACTATCTTTACTGTGTGCTTGATAAGAGTAACTGTTCAGAAGGACTTCAGCCAGACAGTTCAAAACAGCAGCTTGGAAGAGTGTCATATCTGGAAGTGCCATGGTTTGTGGAGCTAAGAATGAATAAAACTTACTCAGCAGACACCTGCCAACTACACTGCAAGCCCTTCAGGAAAAAAAGTAATGCTGTACCACACTGAAACTATGTAGGATTTGGTGCTCCTCAACTAGCATGTTCTTTTTAGACTCGGATTAAGTTCACCTGTTCCTTTGGCTGCAACTGAAAGATTTTTTTTCTTTAAGTTTCTTTAAAAAAAAAAANACTTAAAAAAACATTGGTTCAACAAATCCCATCTGGACTCATAATGCCTGCATTTGGGAATGATAGAAGTGCAAATCCAAGAGGGAATGACGTAGTGGAAATTTAGCATAACCTAGTATATTAGTACAGATAATTTATAGATCTTTAGAAGACAACAAACAGCCAAGTGCTGAGGGTTGTTTAAATCACACAAGAAAAAACAAACCAAAATCTGTACCTTGCACAAACCCAAAAGTAAGCTGTTAAAAGACTTAACATTTTTCATTTAAGGTAGGACAAAACTCAAATTTCACTTAAAAGTTATCTAAAGCTTTTCAGCTGTAATCAGCATTGCACCACTCAGCCAGCTGAACCAGTCCAGGTGTTATGGACTTTGCAGACCTGTCAGCTACAAAGCATCGTGGTTCTGAGATGAACACGTCTGAAGTAACAAAAGCATCTCTTCATGTTAAAATTTCATCTAAACCAGCTGGATTCTAGAAGTAGTACATTTTTGAAATAAGCAACATTTAACAATCCCAGTGCAACCTTGTTAAGGCTTATCCCAGATGAAATAGTATAGTGGCCCTGTAGTCCCTTAAGACGCTAAAGTTTACCCATGTTGCAAATGGGTTACGTGGTCTCACAATCTGTAAACTCAATTAAATCCTCTTCAGACTTTGCTTCCTGTGCCAGCCAGTGCACAGCCAGTGCACAGCCACTCTTAAGGAGGGTTTTCTCCTCCTTCACATTACCAAAATTCTTTGTATCTTTGCTTTTTCTCAGTGCTTTCAGGAGTAACAGGTGGTGCCTGGTGTTTGATACTGGGCTTTATGGGAGACATCTAGTTATCTATCATTGCAATGGTCTTTAGCAAGTCAAGCAGCTTTTTAATGTTTTATGGCTGTTGATTCTCATTTTGGCTCTCAGCTAGACATTTTTCAAATTCTCCAGCTCTTACTCCAGTGCTATCATATGTGGTGCTTGGTTTCCCTCAATACCCCAATTCTTGCTTTTCCATTTCAGCTGTTAACCACTAGGTCTTCCCTGAAAAGCTTTCACTGTACAAAATACAGACGCTTCCCAGAACAAGCCAACACTGTCCTTTCCTTTTTTTCTCCCCCAGGTATTTCAAGTATATTAATGATATGTATATCAGCTTCTAGAAGAGTCCTGAATTCCTATTTCATCAGCACACAAGTTTACCTGGTACATTTATTAATGCAGTCACTTCACTTTGAGGATTGATACAACATAGCTCATATTTTTGAGAAATTCCATTATGGTCAGTTTATTTTCTGCACAGTCTATAAATACCCATTTTCTCAACTAAAGTTACCCTATTCACAAGCAGATTTTTAGCAATCTAAGTACTTGCACCATGAGGTAGTAGTTACAAGAGAATCACGAAACATTAAAGGTTTGTAGAAGGGAAATTTCCTCTCCTCCAAGTGTTTTGAGAGCCAGCTATCCCTGCCATCTGCCTCCACAGCCTGCGAGGTTGAGAAGCTGTCCTATCCCGAACCTGAGACACCATGAGCTCATTTCCTGTGTCGCAGGCTGGCTGGGGAACTGCAATTCCTGTGACAGGGAGTTTCCAGATGTCACCATGCCAGGACCACAGCTCACGTACAGATGGACACTGGCAAACCAGCGTTGCCAAGCTGGCAGACGAACTGACCCACCAGCAACAGCTATGGGATGAGGGAGCTGGGAAAGACTGCAAGGGGTGGGAAAACCACTATTCTTCAGTCCTTCAGAAAAAGATTTTGCTTTTCTTTTAAGCTGAAGTTACTTCTCCTAGCACCAGACAGCAAAACAACAGCACACTATTTCCAGAAATCATCTGCAGGGTTTTGATTAAGGAAATCGATAACTACAAAATCTTTTTAAAGTCGAAATTTACAATAAATAAATTATATGAAACAACAAGGAGCCCCGAATTTTGTTCCAGAAGTTTTGTATGATCCTAAAGTTTTATCAACAAACAAACAAACAAACAAAAACCGTCTAAGCATATATATGTAGAGAAAATGGGGGAAAAATACATTAAAAAAGTCTGAAAAAGTTTCAAATACTCTGAGTTTTGGAATGAGACACAGCTACAAGCAGAAATGATTGGAACCATACTACTTCAAGAAAAAATGTGCACAGTTCTGGAAAACAGGTATATCTCAGTATAGTTTAAAAGCACAGAAAGCTGTGACAAAATCCCCAAACACTGCTTAGAAATGACACACTGTCATCACACTAAATCTTATTTACACAATTTACTAACTTTCCATTACCACATGAAAGACATACAAGCTTTTGTAATTGCAAATATTCTGATCCAAAATAGTTCTAATCCTGCTTACACAGAACGGGGGGGAACTACAATATGTCTCTTTCTGGATGCCAGAAGAGTTTCTTGCATTGAAAGTTCCCTAAGTTCTTACTTCAGCATGCTGGGATTAACATTTAAATTATTATAGCTGTAAAGGGACACAAAAGCAACAAGCACTCCTTAGGATACAGTCCCAGCTCTACCTACCATCACCACGACCATATTAGCATCACATAAAAGCTTAGGAAACCTCTTCCCCATCCTGCTTAGAATCAGATTTTTTGTTTTCTACTCAAATTTAAAAGCTATGTTTGAACATCTTTAAAGAATTGTTGCTAATAATAGCATTTTCCTTCATATTTTAATAGCAGTACTAACATAATTTGACAACTACTGTATGTTAAAGAAGGCAGAGACTCAGTGAGAATGCCAGGGCACAATCAGGCAGGCACACATCAGCAGTCACACCTATTTGATAAATACAGGGCGTTCTTCGCATTTAGCTACAGAAAACACAGCAAAGCAGTTTTACACTGCCAGTCCAGCAATAATTTTCTTCGAAGGCTAAACACGGGAGACCCGATTTATTTTTATCTTTTTTTGCCGCTTCATTTCCCAAGCCTGAGTTGGTTTTAAGTCTCCCATTTGCTGCGCCGCGCTGTTAAGGTCAAACGACAAACCTCATCTACCACTTTTATCCCGGCGCATCAGTTCAAGGAGCCGGCTCTGGAGTCGGGGGGCGTTTTGCCTCCTCACCGGGCTCCTCAGCGCCGGCAGGGTCCTGCGCTAAGCTCGCCGGCATTTCTACCCAGCTGAAGACTTTCACAAGCCCGGGACTCTACTCGCACTACAAAGCAGCGTGAATAAACTGAGCGTACGCACTGAGTTAAGCCCACATCCCCACGCTTCCCGAACTCGCATCTGACGCGACCCAGACGGGACGCACCTCTGGCCACTCACCAGGCGCCAGCCGGAGCAGACCGGCGGGACGGAGGCGGCGGCTCCCTCTCGATCCAGGAGCCCCCCGGCTCTGTGCCCGCTCCTCCGCGGCCGCTCCCGCTCCACTCCGAGCCGTGCCGGGAGCTGGTGGCCCGCCGGCTCCTCCCTGCCCCTGCTGCTGCCCCCGCCCTCCGTCCCAGCCCCCGCGGGTCGGGCTTGGTGCGGGGAGCCGAGCCCAGCGCTGCGGCTTCACCTGCCGGCGCCCACCGCGGCTGAGAGACCCGCGGGATCCTCCTCAGGCTTCCAAGCACATGCCTACGTGGGAAGGGCAAGTGGCATCACTTCGGCACCGGCAGCTGGAAGTGGGAAGAGCTGAGGAAGGAGGGAGACTGAAAACAGCACCGTGGGTCAGTTGGAGTGCTTTTCAAACTCACTCCAGCCCTCGTCACCTCTTGGCAATGGCTTGCCCCTAGTCCCAAGCTCTTACTTAATCCTTTGGTTGTCAGGCATTTCTTACAAAATATTGCTGTGTGGCTACAAGTCTCTAACAGGTCTCCAACAACAAAAAAACCCCAACAGAATTTATTATATTTGTACCTAAAACAACATCTTCTACACCTGAGCACTTGAAGACCACGCAGTTCAAAAGTAAAAATCTCCACATACTTCATAGATACATTTTTATAAGACTTTATATATACAAACTTAAACTACTACAGACAACGCAAAAAGATGAAAACTCCACGACCACAACTAAAAATGAAAACATTGAGATTGCCAAATTCTGGGGATAGTTAAACCTCCAATTCCAGGACCTCAAGAATAGAACTGTGGGTCCAGTTTAGAAAGAGCTCAGTATTAAGGAGGAGAACATGGTACTCACTCACTTAGCAGAGCTGTATTATGAGGAACTTAAAACCCTCCTAAAGGAAATGCTTTAGGCTGGTCTCAACCTGCTCTACCAGGGTATGCTCAAACTAACTACCAAAGCTCACAAACCTCCTATTTCGCGAGATGAGTCCTGTTTTTTTCCTCAGGTCTGGGTCTCTCAGATACAAACCTCAGAACAGGCATACTCCTGGGGCAGATCTTACAAACCGGTCCCCTGTAACTCCCAAGTAGATCATAATCCATGGGCGTCTGACTGGGTTTTAGAAATGCTCTCCTTCCCCTCTGTTGAAATACAGGAGGTCTGATTGCACGTTCAAGTTGAATTGGTTGGAGCAAAAGGAATTTCTCATCTATAAGCATTTTTACTGTTTGTAAAGCAAACAAATCTAGCCAAAGGAAACAATGAGGCTCAATTTCCCTTAGTGTGACCTTAGAATTATGCATTCCAATTCTGGTCCAAGTTTTCACACATGGCAACTCTTCCTGCTCATCTTTAGCAGGTGGTGAAAAACTGTGCTCTTCCCCACTTCTAAGGGGAGACCTTTTTTTAAACCAGTCTTCCCTGACTTTCTCACTGAGCTGCAACTGGAAAATTTCACTGGCATCAGCTGCCTTGTCTCCATCTCCCCCACACCTTACCTCCTATCTAAAACATCATTTTTCTAACATTAATGGACTCTTTAACAGAAAACTTGCAGTTCATTCAAGGTAGAGCATTCAGTCCCAATGATCCAGGACACTTCTTATATAGGAAACTCAAATACATTTATTGAGCAAAACAGCACTACCACAAACCAGGTAACTTTCGACCGTAATTCAAAATGAAAGTAGGACTACAATTCAGTACTTAGTTTCTAATATGTGAAATGCATAATATATCCTGGAAGCACCAGAAGAATAATCTCAATGTTACTTTTCCAAAGTCACACAATTCTACGTATTTTTGAAAAATGTATCTACTAATAAAAGTCTTTCTTAAATGTGTAAACATTACTACTGTGCATCAGTTCACTGCAGATACTGTATCCCTTGTATTTGCTAACCAGCTCAAAGACGTGACAAGAGGCACATAGTATTTACTCCCTGCTTTTATTTGTATGAGGAAAAGTGCTATAAAAATCAAAAGGATTATAGTCTATTAAAACTCCTAGATCATGGGCACTGCAGAAAATAACGTCAGTGTTTCTTGGTACATAAATTTACTGCAGATACTTTGTTCCCAAGGACAACAGTAAAATGAATGTATAATGTATGT
The DNA here is from genome assembly GCA_013400415.1 of Scytalopus superciliaris. Lineage (NCBI taxonomy): Eukaryota > Metazoa > Chordata > Aves > Passeriformes > Rhinocryptidae > Scytalopus > Scytalopus superciliaris. The sequence goes on from VXBX01003487.1 coordinate 24,226, forward strand.
TCATAGGTTATGCTTAATAAAATGATTCCTGTCCAAATGGGATTTAGATAGTGTATCATATATTTGAATTATAGACTTGTAGTGGATTATTGCCTCTACAGTATCTGAAAATCAAACTCAAACCCAATTGCTAAGAAACCTTTCTCCCATGCTACAGTCTAGTCCTTCAGAGACAAAAGTGTGTCCCCGGCCTATTCCTGGTTTGGACACTTCCATCATACATCCCTTAATATCCCCTTCTGCATCACATCTGACTTCCAATGTTGCTACTTATCCCACCTTCATGTCCAACAGTATCAGACAAATGCTGACTTCTTTGTTTTTAAGTGATTAGGAAATACAATTGAGCTCTGCAGCATATGGAGTACAGGTACAAGAAAACTGGAGGAAGATGGAAAAGGATGGAAAAATTTTGACTGATTCAAGGCAGACCAGGAATGTCAAATCTGATTATGGAAGCCTATAGAAGAGAAATAACACTCTGCTCTATTCACTGCCTGGAAATGCATCTATGCAGGACATCTGCATTACAAATTCAGCCTTGGTTTAAGTCAATAGGTGCTCGATGCATCAGAAGTTCCACCTACTCATGGATCTATCAATACGTTTTACAAGTAACAGAATTTCTATCATAAATAAAACATACTCTCAATAAGTAGGATAAAAATTTGACTATTATGCCATCTTTAAACTTATGTTTTAGATTTTGTGAATCACTTAAAAATTTGTGATTTAAACTTCAAGCTCTTGAAAACTTTAAATTTAGTTATCAGAAGAGATGGTTTGTCCATTTTTCTATCATGATAACTTAGTGGTTTTTATAGTGAGATTTTAAAATAACATTTTTCATTGTATACTTAACAAATAAAATCAAGCAGTAGTAAAAATACTAATAGAGTTTCCATAATTCTATATACAATACTTAGGAAAAAATTAAATACTGTTATGATGATAACCATGGTAGAGGTTCAAATGAATTACAGTCTGTATAATACACGAGCCTAAAAATCCTGAAGCTTGCATTTACAAAGCAGGCCTGACACAACGTGTTGTAATGCATGAAGTTTAACCATTCTCTCTCTTCAAACAAGATACAAAGAGCTGCAATACTTGGCCATGACCCTTTCACAGCCTCTCTTAAACTGAAGACACCAGGCAATGCCATCCCCTTCTCCCACCTTTGGCTGCCAACACTCAAGAGTTGTGACTAAGCTGCCGCCCCTCCACTGCTGTAGGTGCAGCTGTGCCTTTTGTCTTCTCTTAGCTGGATTCCTTGACCTGCCTTTCTGAGCTTGATATGACATTAATCACAAATTCTTCTCGTCACAGGTTCGCTCTCTTAGAGATTCGGAAGAAGCTGAAGGACTTTGACAGTGTTGGACACCAGTAAGAGAGGTAATGGCAGTCTCAGGTGTTTTGGGGATGAATTCATGCTGAAGGACTTAAGCAAGTGTTCAAGGAAAAAGCACAAAGGTTTCCAAAATTCTTGAAGGCCAGACAGAGAGCATGAGAAGTGCTCCAGAAGTTCTGTTGAATTGCAAATGAACTGGGGAGACTAAGGAGTATGGAATAAAAGAGCCAATTAGAGGTTAAAATGACAAAATGAGTTCTGCACGTGGCACATGTACTCTGCACGTATTTTATTACAGCTACATTGAATTTTTATTACAATTCCTATCCACCTACAGAATTTCCTGGCTGGTGTTTTTTTTTCTTGGACTCAATATTCTCTGTTGCCTCTAACATGCTATAGCCCAGCACTTGCAGCAGGCAATTTACCAAATGCCATTTAAAATAAACAATGTAGTGGGAGAAATATGGTAGGGACCAAACACTCAGTTACTACTTTTTATACTAAACTGTATTTTTGTGCAACACTTGAGGTATTACTAAGATAACAGCGCCTATTTTAATTACTCAGAGGCACATAGGGCACATGCTGGGATCTTCCAGTTCTAGCAGCACTCAGGGCATACCAGCACAGTACTGAGAAAGTTAATTGGGCTGAGCCAACTTCATCCATCAGAGATTATTAGGTCTAGACTGCCACACATCATCACACCTGACAATTTTGCAGAGATATCCAAAAGTGCCTATATGGGCCTCCCAAGTGCCCTTAGGTCTAGAAATATGAGCCAAAGACACAAACTGACTTATCTGAGGCTGCAGCCACACAGATGTGTTGCCTTCTCCTAGACATAAACTGGGCTTGAAAAGAGAAGGGCTGCATTCATAAGGAAATGGAGTTACAAACTTTCAAAATTAGCATTGGGGAACCTCTGAGCATTGGAGTTAATTCACAACTCGAGTGACCCATCCAGAGATGAAAGAGAATATTGTGAAATATAAAAACAAAAGCACCCAGTAATGAAAAACTGGTACTTAGAGCTATGGCTTTATTTATCTGAGATACAGGATGAAGAGAAGGAAGTGAATTAAATACAGGATGAAATAAATATAAAAACTCGCATCCTCTTACACTGATATTCTTCTATGCACTCTTTTTTCTTCCCCTTGAAGACAGACCTTCGTATAAATATAGATCATAATATAAGCAAAACTAATTCAGTATCATCATATGCCTATGACAGGAGCCTTAAATATTGAGTGCACCATTTTCAGGCTGCTAGCTCGACGCTGAAATACTGTCTGATCAATAGATGACGTGAAGAGAATTGACTGTCCTCCTCCAGCTTCCACTCACCCAGACTTCATCACAAAATCTTTCATAATTGATAATTCTCAGCCTTTCTCAAGGTTAAGTGAGTTTACAGACTGAGAAATCTTTAAGCCTTGCAAAGTAGCCTTTCTCCAGCACTAGTGACAGGCGAAATGTTAAGACATGATCACTGATCATGCTCTATTCAGGTTTTTTTTGGTTGCTGTTTTGTTGTTGTTGCTGCTGCTTTTGTTTGGGGGCTTAGTTTTTTGGGTTTTTGGGGGGTTTTTTTTGAGGGAAGGGATGTTTTAAGATAAACAAAGTACTTCTGGCTTGGATTTGGAAAATTTAGACTCTGCATACTACATTCAGTAAAACAGATATCAACACATTCTTCTCAGTATTCTGAAAGCTGGACATTTAAAGTCACATCATCTTAAATAGAATTGAAAGTCAAAGCACAGAAATAAATTTCTGGGGGCAAAAGAGGGTCTTTCATTGTCCATGAAGTACCTAGAACAATGTGCTGTCAGTCCTTGGTGTAATTAAAGAATCAGTTCAGTATGAATCTGCAAACGAATACAGCCTGATCCTAAACTATTTCCTTTATTGATTTTTTTAAAAAGCTCTCAAAGTATGATAGTGACATTCTATAGCCTTGCACTCCACATCCCCCAACGTAAAGAAGACACTAACAGTATTTCTCTAACTTTTTTCATTGAGATCCTAAGACTTTAAATCAGATCATGTGAAGGTTGAGTTTTATGACATAGAGGGTTGCCTTGTTTTATCTACTTACAGGGCATAAATACACAAATTTAATGGTTTATTCAGTGGAGATCTGCTAGACATAAACCTTTTATTTCCCATGTTTCCAAACCACATGTACTCTGAACTGAAATGAGTATCTGAGGCTCCACAGTAACTCAAGTCCCACATCACACAAAGTCTTGAAAAGCTATTAACTTTTAAAATTCCCCACACTGGATGAAATTATTTACATCACTAAAATGAAAACCAAAGTTGTGTATTGATCATGAAAAACTGAAGAAAACATCAGATTTAATACTCTGCAAAAACGCTTTAATATGAAAAGTTTATAAGACAGTTTTACTAGCATCTCAAATAATTTTCAAATACTAATATGAAGAAAACTTGTTAAAATACATCTGGAAGCAGAATTGAATATCTATACTTCTGATTTATCTACAGCTTACAGTGTTTTGAAGGAATTTTTAATAGCTTGTCTTCAACTGTAAAAGTTTCATTCTCTAAACAGAGTGCTTCAATAATAACTCACATTAAAATGCAGCTGCATAAACATGTTTACACACAGTTACATTTTCTCATTCACATTCCTTTCTCACAGGTGTACCTTTTCCACTATGAAGTAACTAAACTTGAGTGTATCTTATGTAAGTGCACACATGTATAATGTCACTTGTAAAACAGTCCAGACTGACCAGAGGGAAAAACTAACAGAATGTTTTATCTGAACATAAAAATAAACAAGTGACATAAAAAGCAGTAATTCTACCACTTCTGCAACACTCGTACTTAAATTACAACCACCAGCCTGCTGTTAGTGAAAGCAATTATTGCAGTATAACTTTTTTCCACTACTGCAGAAATGTGCCTTACTAACATTGTTACACTTACCACCACATTAAGATTACTTGTCTGTAATCAAAGAAATAATGAAGAACTGCATTTCGCCCATCATTTGGTGAAATTCATATAGCAACAGTCCTGAAACCACAAACACCACATTTCTATTTCAGCTAAGGAAGCAAAGGAAGGAAAGGTCACTTTTATCAAATTCATATTCTTAGCTTCAGAAACAGAAAAATCTTGCAATGTAAGGGATCCTTTTAGAACACTGAGCTATCACTTATTTTTAAGATAGGGGCCATTGTATTGAACTTCACTTAGGGAAACTAAAAGTGTAACATCAATATTTATTACAATTGCATAAGTATTGGCATAGAATGCTTGTGCAATATAAACAACTATGTGCAAAATAAACTTTTATGTTGCAGATACCAAGAAATTATTCATTTTGTTGTTTATTTCATTCACTTAGGTAAGTAGAAGGTTCTTGCTATTCATTTAAGAGCAAACTAGGTGACAACTGTAGTTCTGACACATTTCTTCTACCTATTGCAAACTGAACATTCAACCTACTGTGCTATTCCCCAGGCTTAGCAAAACAGAAAACTCCTATCAGCTTTTTACTTACTTTTTCCTAAAAAATATTCAAAATTAACTGCCTAAACGTTCAAACAATGCATGAAAGAGCTTCCCCTCCTTTTGTGCATAACCAGCATCATACCTTCACTTTCTCTCATAAGGAAAGTGAAATAAGCACCAAAGCTAATCTCTTTTTCTTCAGGAAAAGAAAAAAAATAAATCTAAGTGTTTGGAGTAAACAAGCATTGCTAGAGCCCATAGAGGACCTTTTATTTGATGTGAGCTTTTCTGACACACTAACGAAGGCCTGACAGACAAGGCAAGAGAGAATGCTATTTGAGCACAAACTCAATGTTTGCTCACCAGGCTGCTTGCCTGCCACAGGCTTACCCAAACACAGCCCCTGCAATGGGAAGTCAGTCTTTTCTGGCTGTCTCTTAGCAAACAGATGTGAGCCTGGGAATTCCTCATACATTCAGATAAATCAAGAACCAGAGCTTTCAGAGCACCAACCTCCACAGCTTTAGAAGAAGATGTCAGATTTCTCTGGGATCCTCTGATTTCACTGTTTAGACTAAAATACTGCCTATCATATGCAAGTCACAGTTTCCAAAGCTGTTCACTAAGTTTGATATGTGGCTGTTTCACTGGCTACTCTAAGGCAAAAACAAGTCTAAACCATGAAACACCTATGTAATATTACATTCCTCTACTTCTTTTTTAATGCTATTTCTGTTCTTTTTGTGTTATGCCTAGGGGTAGGGAGGCGTGTCTTCTCAAAAACTACTGTGGCATTTTCTGCAGTGCACAGTACAAAACTTCCTTTGTTAGTACAAAACTGCAATTGTAACCTTCCTGATCAATTTTCAAATCAAAAAATCCTTTGAAAAAGCACAAGGTACACAAAAATTGCATTACTGTTGCATTACAAACCCAGATATATTACTTCTCTGCATGAGGTCCATTTAACAAATCAGACTTTTATGCTGGAGATGTACGGTATTGACCAAATGTCTAAAATGATGTACTGGAAAGCTTTTCAAACCTGATGGTACCTCTTGGGACTCACATTCAATAAATACAGTTGGATACCTATTTAAAGACAGAATTCAAGAACAAACTTCAGTTAGATTACTTCTACTACAACATGATGTATGTAGAAATTCAGTTGGACAATATTGTTTCTTCCAATTATTACAGGGTACACATGCTCAGTTTCTAGGAGATTGATTGGAATAGGATTTGGTTCTCTACTGGTTACATGAACTCTAGTATCAGATTATAAGAAATAAGGAATCTAAAAAGGAGTAGGTGCTGAATTGTATTTAGGAATACAATTTCTTTCCATACTCAGGATTTGAGGATCAGGGCTCTGAAGCAGCAGGACTGATACCAGTCTGCAAAGGAAACCAGGGTATGGGAATTGAGAGAACACTAGTCCCTTTTTGGTCATTAGAGACTAAAACTGAAGAGTTTTTTTATTTTTTTTTTAAATCCTGGCAAAGAAGAGTGGGTGGGTATACGCTTGCAGCACCACAGCTGTACAAAGTCAACACCAGCAAACCACCTCCACATCAGACATGGAGACAAGGAAAGAGCAGCTGTCAAAGGCTTCTGGCAGCCCTGCGGCAGCAGCAGCTGCACTGCCATTCCATGCCTGGGAGAAAAGCTTGGTCCCTTTGCAACTCCCCCCTTTCAGCTCACTTAATTGGGCCAGTACCTGTTCCAGGGCACGAGCACTGCTAATTTTAATAAAGCTAAGAAATTCACTTTACTACCAGGCCATTGAACCTTTATAGTGAGTGTTCAGACATTAAAACCTGAATATTCTTTTTATAATTTTAAATCCTATTTTACAGAACAGCCTTGTTTAGTCTGCAGTATTTAACAGTCACCAGCCAGATAAAATTTTAATATGAGCAACACATGCATAAGATACTGACCTTCCCAGCAAGAGTTCCCAGCCCAGTCAGCTATTGAAAAAAGACTAGCTGAAAAAAGATTACTCCATTTGTCAGATGATAGTAATCTTTACATATTCCCTTTCAAAAATAGCTAATGCATAAATCTACAAGCAAGAAAATTCATTCTCAAGTTTGCTTTAGAGACAAAGAAAAAAATAATCTAATCTTGAGGGAAGCATCCCAATCAATTTTGGGTAACTTGCTCTTCATGCTTGCATAACACATCCACTACATTTTTTTTCCTCACAGTGAACAAATAGTATCCTTCTGCTTTTACAGTACAACTGAGTGTGAGATGCCAGGCAGGACCAACAGTATTTGTGCATGGCAAGTGGGAACAGGTGACCCTGAGCTCCTTGGTTACTGGCATATTATAAACCAGGGGTGAGAGCAAGCTGCAGATTTCAAGGGAAGGGGGCTGGGAAGAAGGGAGAAAAATGAACCTGGAATGCTTGGCCTGAGGTCAGAGGACAAGGAATTTCAAAGCTAAGTGGTGATTTTAAGAGGCAAGTGCCTATCACACGAACATGTGCTCACTGTGCTCACCCACACACTTCCTCTTCAGAGATTAGTTTTAATCCCAATAAATTTTCTAAATTCAACTCACCACATACTTGCACAAGTTTGTTTGCTGGAGTAAGGATGGTGACTGTAACAGGCAAGGATAATCAACTGGAGTGGGGACATGAACTTCTTTCAGTAGCACTGATGATTTAGGTCCACTTAGGAGAATAGACGCATATAATGTGCTACCATAGTACATACTGTAAAATCAATAGGCTTTATAGTTGATACTGAGGACTAAAGAGAAACTTTCAAAAATTACTTAAGGAAAAGCATGCAGTACACAGAATGTAACTAAAATGTAGAGCTGTAAATTGCAGGGATAAGCATGACACAATTTCTGTTGGTGTTTTCTGTAAAACAAGTTATTGCTGAACTAGTTTTGAATTCTCACAAAGTAACAGAACAGAAACAAAAGGCTGTGTTTGAAATGCTTACAAACTGAAATTCCAGGCCCCTACATACAGGAATTTCTTTCATTAGGACAAGATGAAAAAGAACTCAGTGATTAGCATTCTAATTCAACACGAAAACATAGGGGGTTACAATTGGTAAAGCCATTGAAGGCATTTTCCCAGGTTTCTTCTTGAATGACAGCACTTTTTCTTTCGGAGAAAACAAGTCGACAGTTCAACGATGTCATTATCTTCTATGACTCTCTTCACAAGTGCTGCATTTCTAAGCTATTTGCATGGCCACTGTAAACACTGAGCAGGAGCATCGATAAGTCAGAGCATGTCAGGCTTCATGGGCACAGAACACATCTAAAAGATACCAGCCAGGATGAGCTACTTTGCAGGGCTGCAGGTAAACACATGAGTGACAGCAGATAAAGCTGTATTCCATTAAAATGGCATGGGTGAAACACATGTGTCTGCCTGCAGAGGGAGGTAATTCAAGGAAGATTGTGCTATGCATTACTGAAATCTGCACAGTGCTTCACAAAAGCCTCACGACTTCAAAAATAAAAGCACAGCCAGGCCCTGTTAAATTTACAATGCTCACCCCATCTTACATTTAAAGGTGGGAAGAAATACTTCCCTCAGGGAAGCGAGGCCCAGTTCATAATTTCTGGATTAAACCTGGTACTATTAGCTGCAGAATGAAATTATTAGTGACAGATTCACTGAATTACCTCTTTACAGAGGTCACTGGAGCTTCCTAGAAACCTAAAACTGTCACTGTAAATTTGGTTAATAACAATTGAGTTTTTAAAACCATCTAAATTAGAGGTAAACATAATAAATAAAGGATCTGTTTTAATACCCTAATTTAGTCACGCACAATACATTTTCATTTTTTTCACTTGGAAGTTATAAACTGAGAAATACACGAGTTCTGGCATGCACCACTATTACATCAACATTTTATATCCACAGATGTGGATGTCCAATTCCTTTTGATTTTAAATATGCTCATTTCTCTTAAAACTATAACACAAATCCAGAATAATTTTTCTGGCAAGTACACAAACCATAGCATGATCAGCACATTTAAAATAAGATTAAACAGAGGCTTAAAATAGGATTAAAGAAAAGCTTTCATCCTGCAAAATTCTGTTATGAAGTGAATCAACTTTGCAATATCAAGAATTTGGCAGGGGGGGTGGGGTGGGAAGAAACCATATGTAGAAAAATCTTACTTTCATTCCGTGTTTATTACTGCAGTTTTAAAGGTTCACTCAAGGACCTTAGAAATTGTTCAATATACCACTTTACAGGCTATGCTTAGTTCTGCTTAAGCTTCCAAGACAGTTAATAAACTCTATGTACTGTTTCCTGTAAAATACATCAGTTCTTGAAGTACAGCCTGTCTTTCCCCCTCCCAGGGAAGTGACCTCATCACTGGATTATAAAGTCCTGTTTCTCTTGTACTCTCCCTCGCTCTGGTCCTGTAAATTTTCCATTCCTAGTTGTACAAAGGATGCCCTTGATCCCAACCTAGTAAACAGCTGAGTAGTTACTCAGTGAGAAAACTCAGCTTGAAATCTTTCACATGGATTTCAGCATTAAATCCAAGTCTTGCTTTTCTTGGACTTATCACACTTCTGCCCAGCAATTATATCCAAGCTTTGCAAGGCATTTGGAGACACTTGTGTGTCCCACTGTTGCAGTGGAACTTGGACACTGGGAGAAGCAGCACCAGCACTGCCCCTGCTTCCCAGCACACTCGTGTACCTTCCTGCTGGGACCTCAAGGGGACTGGAGTGTTGTATTTGCTTAGTCCAAGCTCCTCACTCCTCCTACACACAAGGAGAGCCTTCCTCCCTGCTGTCCCTCTGAAGTTCTCATCTGCTTTGTCAGAGGTTACTTCAAGAGCTCCAAGAGGTAATGACATTATAAGCTAGCCAAAACTATTCTGAAATCCCTATAGTTCTACACAAGGTAAAATAAATGACTTGAATTCTGATGATGCATAAGGAACTGACTTATAAAATGGTTCTATAGCTGAATTATTGGGGAAGAAATGGAACACCCCACGAAATGGTCATGGTAAATCTTACACTAAAATGAGGGTCACCTGTTACAACTGAGCCACATTCATTAGTACTGAACAGGAACCTAATAAAGTACTCATAGTCTTGCAAGCCTTAAATAGATTTAAAACATGCTCTATTATGATTTATGTTACCAGTTGAATGGTGCTGTGCTAAGATCATAGAATCCCACTGACCCTGGTCATGAGTTCCCTGGAATTAAGACCAAAATCCCACAGTTGCCAGAGACACTGAATCTGAAGTAGACTGATACTAATTTGCAATTAAGATACTAAACGAACACGGAGTACAGGTTTCATGATCTAAATTCAATTCACTATAAATTCAGTTCCTTTTGTAGTTTCTTTTTTCTGCTTAATATTTTAAGGGGGTTTGTTTTAATAACTAATATATCTCATGCAATAATTAGTCATACCTGTAACAGATATTGATGCAAAAGGCTGGAAAAAGTGATTGATAATCAGCTGTGAGATTCAGTATCACTTTTTGCACAGGGCACATCTGATTCTGAACAAGGCAGGCAAACATCATTTGTGCTGTGCCAGTTCCTGTAACTTTGCTGTACAGAGTAAGCCCACACTGTTCAATTACCTTCTGGCACTGGGTGCCTAGGCTGAAAAAATGACCACAGTCTTCAGGTGTCTAGGTTGAACAGACGACCTTACTGAAATAAGAATTTCTTCGAATTGTTCCACTTCACAGGATTTTCTGAGTACTTTCAGTAAGATTAAGGCAAGAAGGGACAGGCACTTAAATACCAAAGTGTTTGTCATCCTGCAAACGAAACCTGAATAACAAATATCCATATAAGTGAGTAACCAAAATGCTGAGAAGTTTATAAGGAAACTCAGGCACTGAACTCTTCAAGTGATCTAAACTAGTCTATCTCCAAATACTATTACACAGTATTTCAGGGGTCTAGTTCTTCTTGCAGAGCAACTTCTGCTAGCCTTCAAGACACTAGGTGATCTGAAATTCAACAAACTCTGTCAGGGGCTGTGCAGAATTATCTGCCATCTGGAAACCCTAAAAATCAAAATTATATGAAGGAGAACAAAAAAACATGATGGTGATGGTAAAGTTTGACGACTTTCCAACAGCACTAACTGGAAACCTGCCTTTTCTGAAGACCCATACAACTGAAAGCAAGCTGAGTGACAGCTAAGAGCCCTGAGGTATTAGATAAGGCTACCCAGCAGGGTCTCCCACCTCTGGAGATTAAACTGGGTTTTTTTCTACAATGAAATGCAGAATTTTTTTGTTTTAGCTTTTAAATTGGATCAAAAGGAAAAAAAATCAAATTTCAAAACACTGAAATTCTTTGCAAAAGTACAGTTCCCTTTCTTCAGCCAACTCTACATAGTCTCATTTTGAAAAACATAGCACTGTTCAAAATTAAATTAAAGGATTATTTGGAGTTGTCTTGTATAAACACTAGCCAAGTATCAGCTTAAGTTACTATAATGATCTTTATACAGGCTCATAAGTCACAGAGCAAACTTTGGCAGAAACAGACTTCAACCTTTAGACACGTTTAGGTATTTGAACATAGTGCCAAAAATCTCCCAAAGATAAGTGAAACGCACCAGGAAAATTTGGTTTTAATATCCGAAGAGTTACTCAAGCTGAACTGAATTTATCAAGATAAGGAATACATTTTTCTTGTTATCCAGAGGACAGATGAATCTTTCTGCTCAACATTGAACAGCTGTTGAAAACAACAGATACTGAAAATTCTCTTAAGAGATTCTACAAAAAAATCTTTCATAGTGCAAAATACTTTGCAACCTAAACACCAGAGTTTCCATAATGAAATCAATTTCTATGCCATGGTCTTAATTTCAGTCCAATTCACTCAACTTACAGCCTCGAAGCTTTACATTCAAGAAGTTCTCATGACCGCAGTAATCTTCCATAAAAAGTCCTGCTCACTTAACAGCACTAATATTTGCTCAGTGAAATATTAGTTCCTGCAACCTGTCAAAAAGGAACTGAACAACACACTCTGGTCCAACAGAGAAAGCAAAAAAATCCTAGACAAGAACTAAAAAGGCCACCTTTTAAAGCTGGGTAGTTTATTCTATGTAAAACAGTTCTTCTTTTTCCTTAATCTAAAAATGAACATTGTAATCTCTCATCAATTTACCAAAAAGCTTTTCTTTTTTTCACCCATGGTTTAAGCCAAATGTATCTCAGCACTGGATCCCAAACTTTAATTTCCTTCTCCTTCTGCTATTGTTATGCCAGCACTTCTAAATATTTACCCTTCCCAGATTCCTAAAATGGAAGAAGCCAGGGCTCTTTTGTAGTGCAGATGATTTGCACAGATCCCAAGCAGTGGAGAAATTCTCACGCTTTCATGGGAGGGAACTGGATTTAGGGGACATTTTGCTCCTGACAGGGTAAAGTAATCTTTAATAAATTTAAATTGAAGGGTCTTTCTAACACAGAGGGATTATGTATACCTTCCTCATGTACAATGATAAACATTAAAGGTATTAATAAACATTCCTTAGAGATCTGCAGATTTACATTTTTCATAAAGCATAGATGTGATTAAACTACATCCAAAGCTGGAAACATTTAGCACTAAGTTGCTGAAAAGTTATTTTACTGTATACACCACTTCAGTTTATCGTCTGAAAAATTAAACTGTCATTACAGATAAGGAATCAAGAAAAGCTTAATAAAAATTTCTAAGGCAGTACAAACAAAATGCACGCATAAACAACAGAAAAAAAGAAAAGTAAGTGTCATTTTTATGCCTACTGAATCTTTTGGAGTCTTCACAGGGACAATTTAGTCACTGGTATCGAAGGGGGAAGTCATCTTGATCTTTGCTGGCATCACGCACTCAGCAGAATGAGAAATATTCCATAGACTATTTATTTATTAAATCAAACCCATAATCTAGTAAGTTAAAACACAGTAAATCTAAAGAAGACACAAACATATAAGATACTATTGAGTAATCTGAGACAAAACCAGTTTTCCTTATTTTTGTAAGCAGACACTGAGTTAAAGTCTCCTACTTAACAGAAATCTGTCGCTAAGGACAGACAGAAGGCTATTTAAAACTTTCTAAAGCATTGATTGTGACCTCTTAGCTGAAACTGTGATTAAAAGTATCAATATATTTTAGTATTATTTTGAAGTTGTCAAATTATGCACTCAACTGGAAGAAAATCCTTCCAGTAAATCTTTTTGAGCACTGAGCCTCTTTTGTTATCAAAGCAAACATTTCTTTGTGTGTCTCTTCCATCTGATAAAGTTGGATTTTCCCCCCTTATAGATGCTGAGAACTTGGGGGATAAGAATCTAAATGAGATCATCAGTTCCATATATATAAGAATTCCTTAAGAATCTGTACAAGGTATGTAGTAATCCATAGAAAAATAAAAAGAAACTTAAAATAAAATTGCTTTTATGCACAGTGGGGAGCTACAGTTTCTCAATATCCAACTCAGAACACTACATGGGTAAATTGGAAAAGAGAGAAAACAGAGGCTGTCCAAATCTGCTTTTCAGTCTAGGGCAGCAAAATAATTATCACAATTTTCATAAAACCAGGACAAAAACACTTCACAGGTATGGCTATTAGAACCAAACCCATTTCACACAGTTCTGCCAGTCTATCAATAACCATCTCTCCTTATATTCCAGGCACAGCACCACTTCCCTACAGACCATTTTTTCCTTCTCATCTCCTTCTTCTGTTTTTCTCTCGTCTTTTCCTGAATTTCCCTAATTACAATGGCTTATACATCAGCAGAACCAGAAACTTGGAAGATTAATTTCTAGAAGCAGCAGTCTAGACAGGGAAGTGGAAATGTCTGCACCTGTCCTGTAGGCAATCTCACTGTGCAGAACACCTACCTGCATAAACACTGCTTATCATTGCAAAAAGTTTAGATGTGCAGGACAGTTTTAACCTATAACCAAGAAGTTGCTGTGGGCACACAGGTTCTGCAAACTGCATTAACCAGTTTCACCTTTTAATCACTGCAGTGACCTGCACTGCGTTTGCACCTCACACACCACTGAAGTGCCAGTCACCACAGCATTCACTGATGAGGCATGACTTGAGATCTCTAATTTGGGGTAAGATTATTTCCAAGCTCTTTATCCCACCAAAGGAAAGAGCTGGAAGAGGAAATCAGAACTTTTGTTCATTGGACTAGCAAGAAATTGTGATACTCAAAGTCATCATTAAAATGATTTTGGTTTTACAGACTGACGTCAAGAAACTATTTCAGAAAACCCTTTCTAAATGATTCATACTTAGTTGGTAAAATACAATAGGTCACATTTCATCAATTTCAGATCAAGCCAATCAACTACTCTAAGCTATCAAAAATCCACTGAAGAAGCAACAGCACTAACAAGCACTAGCTATTTATCACCGAAGTCTTTAGAAAATTGTGAAAATCAGTGCTAGAACTTTAAACCCTTGAAAACAGAACTTTAAAAAGTCACAGTGAATACTCACAAATGGTAGGCACTTATTTTTCTTTAGCTTTTTTTTTTTTTAATAGGTATAAAAGCTGCTTTAGAAATCATCAGGAAAAGAACCATTCTTTTTCTCTACCATTTAAAAATCATACCTGAACACTTAGAAGACCACCCTATATGCCTACTGAAGGGATAAAGGCACATTATCCAACCTCATCTGCAATGGGATCTGGGATCAGCTGAGAGTCCCAGAAATCAAAATGTCTGATGATCATGAAACACTTCCAATGCTCTATCACCTCTGACTGCCTGAAGTCTCCAAGCATCACAAATCTGGTTTACAAAGCAGGTAAGCCAAGGCGTGTTGTATGTTACTAACTATAATTTGGAAATACTTCCCACATAAGCCCAATATGTTTCTAACAGTATTTAAGAAACTATTTTCTAAGATTGACCTTATAGTCTTTTAGCTAGAAGTGAGAAGCAAACAGGAGAACATGTCTAAGTGCCACCAATGGCCACATATACTAAACCTAACTGTGCCAGATATGTTTCCTATGGCCTGGTCCTGGGATGCAAGTATTTCTCAAATCAGAAACTAAGACACTGTTGCTACCTTTCTGACTCTGAAGAACACTGACAGATAAGTGGAAAAAGAAAAAAAAATCAAATATGAACTCTTATATTATCTAGGTCATGAGCAAGCTATAGAAGGTAGTTTTTCTTATCAAAACTATGTGGAGAAAAAAAAGCATGCTTCCAAATAGCATTACTGGATCTGCTGACTTTTCTAAGCTAAAAAAGGAAATTATACTAACCAGCTATATTGAATATCATGACTTTTCAGGGTTATAATGTGACTTCAGACTTAACATCTATCAAAAAATGGAAAAAATTTTCAAAGAAAAATTTCATCACAATAAAATGATCTACTTTTTTAGTGCATAATTTAACACACCTGCTGGCTTCAAAACTAGTAATTGTCATAAAATTTTAAAAAGCTTAAAAAAATTCTGAACTTTTCACAGTCCTAACTCCAACAACCTGTGTCAGCAACTACCGAGGACTGGACCAAACTTTTTAAAACACTTTATTCCATTCCCTTATGTGCTTTCCCATTTATGTGGTTTAAATGGCTATGCTTTCACTAAATCTGAATTAAAAGCAGACAGATAAGGCAGCTAGCCAAACTGGAAACCTGTAATAGCACCAAAGCTATGTGGATATGCAGCAAAAAAATACATTGCTAACACTGACTAGCAAGGTAAGCATCTCTACCTTCAGCTGGAAAAGCAGTTTGAAAGAACAGCCAAGGTTAATTTGCATAGTAAGGAAGACTTAAAATGGGAAATGTTTAGAGAGAGAGTCCTGTATATACAATAAGTAACACCCAGACAAAAGGCCACAGATACAAGTCTTTCAGAACAGTTAGTGTCTGATATCTCAGGAATGCAAGACAGTCTCCAATGCAAGAATATATGAGGTCAACTCTGGAGAGCAAAGGCAAAAAGGAATAGAATGAGAAAAAACACCTGAAAAGAGGTAGCCCAGTACTAGGTTGGAGGATACTGCTCTGAAAGGTGCTGCCTTAGGAGAAAGCAATTTGAAATAGCTATTTGTGTTACTCTTCAATAGAAGATTTTAATCATAACAATTCTGACAGGGAAATTGGAAAAAAAATCCCACTTTAAGCTAGGTAATCTCTTCATAAAAAGAGATGCCAATATTTATTGCACTTACTTCCATCCATCAGTGCAGAACACACTGTCCACTTTTCCGGCCACCTAAATTTTAATCAGTGCTCCTCACTAAAAGCGAGAAAAGATATCACTTTCTGGTTCTGGATTAGTTACCTTGAACACAAATGAGCTGCCAACTGTTAACAGCAGCCTTCCCAATACAGAAAAATTAAAACCATGAACTTCCCAGAGTCTGCACAAAGCAACCCTGTCCTTCCTTACCCAGCCAACAGCATGACTCTTGAGAAACAGCTGACTGCACGCACAATGAAGTCTCTGCTGGAAACCAGGCTCACGTGTTACATTTGATGTACTTCAGGCAACAGAAAAACTTCATTAGGACATTCCAAGCAGGTTTCCAGGAACAGAAGCACATGGAATTAGGGGCTAAAGGAAGAGGAGTTGCCAGTTGTAACTGCATCAGAAAGAAAAACAGAAACACACTTCCTGGGGTTTTTTAAATTACACTTCAAGAGCTATTGTCACTAATAGCTGCTCCGAGCTGTAAAAACTGCAGCCTTGGAGGGCAAAAGTCAAAGAAACCCTACTGGTTTTCCCCGGATTACTCACAGAATTAATAAGATCATTTGGGAGGCAGCCTTGAGGTTATCAGAAATCTCTCATCACATGCCTACAGCAAACTTTTCCAGCATTTCTGCTTACAACTCTTTAATGAACTGCAGCACTGGAGCAGAAATCCTCTTGCCTGTTAGTAGGTCGTGCTGGAATGTAATTTGACTACCTATTTATTTTATGTTTCCAATAGGAAAGTTAGGAAAAAAGAAAAATAAAAAAAAGAGATAGATCTTTAGCAGTTTTTAACGAAATGGTTCTAAAATACCTTTTTTAGAATGTATTCACCCCTGGAAAAAAAAAAAAGTCAAAACTTATATACCAATATTATTACTGTCAATGAAGGCAAATGATCTTAATTATTCAGCACATAACCAAACAGAACATTGCTTTGAAGTACCATTGAAAGACTTCCTTTTTGAAACATTTTTTTAAGAAATAGGTCTCAGGCAGGTAGAAACAATCCAAATAATGAAGAGTTCTGTAGCTGAGTTGAGCACTGCTGTTTTGATACACAAAAAAACCCCTAAATATCAACAGAACTAAATGGAGGATGCTACACACAAGGCTCTTGTCAAGGAAGAAATCATAGGGTTTTAGCTACAAGCATGTCTTTATTATACCATTTTAGGCACTTTAAGGATTTTAGCCCAACCACTGTTTGTGCACAACTCTCTCATATTCTGAACACCTGGTTCAGTGAAGTTCCCCACAAAACAGATACCAAGGTGGGTATCACAGAATCAAAAACGTGGCTTGGCAGCCAGAGGTTCAGACATTCACTGTGAATTTGTAATGGGAGATCAGCAGGAGAACAACCAAAACTGATATGCCCTCTACAGGGCAAGAATAAGCTGAACCAGGTAGAGATGAGACAAAGACAACACCAGGGCAAAGTAGGACTTCAACTTTCCCTAAATGTGAAATCAAACAGCCAGTACTGCTGGAATTGTGCATTTGAAAGTACTATACATCTGAAAGTAAATCCTTTCTTTTGTCCAAAAACTTTCTGAGAAGAAAGTGAAAGGACCTGAAGAGGGTGAATCAGTCTGGGAGCCAGAATAATATTACAGAAGAGCAGACATTGAATGTATGTCATCATCAGGTTGGAACCCAAAGATCTGGCCAAGAAAAGAGCTGGGAATAATAATAACAAAACCCTCAAAACTTACTTCCCTCCCTAAAAGTCAGAAAGAGACAAAAATTCCTGAAGCAGCTTGTCACAGGTGAGAAGATGACTTAAGTCTTTTATCAGTTTGAGAGAAGTCAGTATTTGTGGAAGGATTTTGCTAGTTCAATCAGCACACTCTTTGGAGACTTAAGATAATCAGACATTCATTGTCACAGCTTAGAACAATGTTTTGCAATATTTGACTTCCTCTCCTACATCCCAGGCAATCCAAAATGGATTCCAAGCAAGAAGCAAAAATAAGGTTCTTTAGACAGTCACATCTGTTTTACTTGAAAAAAGTTATAAGCAGTGCAAATCCAGCACATCAGGAGGCAGAGCACAGACATACATGCAAAGACAAATACACTTAGATTCCAGAACAAAAAGTTAAGTCAGAATATGGAGTGAGGTTGTGTCTCAGCTGCTGTATGTGGAAGTTCACTGTCCTGAGAAGGGTTAATAGGGCATATTTATTGACCACTTCAACATGCAATCCTGTGCATATTTTTTTGCACATTAGAAATAGCCTTAATGCACTGTCTGTGATATTCTAAGTCATAAATCTTTTTGTATGCTGTTTTAAGAAACCCCATGACACCGCTGTCGTCTGCTATCTGGGCACTGCTGATTCACTGTTTGCATTCACATGCTGCAAGGACTGCTGTCACATGCAACCTTCTGCATCCAAGTTCAGCAACTTGTTTGTGCTGGCATGAACTTTTGCCCACTGTCGACTGATTATGTGGTTTCCACAGCAAAAGCTTAAGATGACGTTTAGAAATTCCTTTGCTGGGGCAATTCTCCCTCCTCCTCATACAATCCATGTCAGGGGACAGGAAGGAAGGAAGACAAGACAAGAGTAACAAAGCCTTTAGTAAACTCTCAGAACATAAAAGCATGGGTACACACAATTTTGATAAATCAAATTACCAATTACCTACACATTTTGTCTAAAAAAATGATAGAACAAAGGATATCTGTCACTTCCCCTGGACTGCTACACCACCCAGCTAGGAGAGGTGCCTGTCCTGCCTTGGACTCCTTGATTTCAGCAGCTCTTGGCCCCACTCTTGTCTCTATCATGTTCTCTCTATCAGCAGCAACATGAACCGAATTTGCCATCTGACCAGGCTGGCAACTGCAGTTGCCTGGCTGCAGAACTGTGCTGCTTTCAGCTACCTTCAACTTTTAGCAGCTGCTCAGTACAGACATTCTGATACCTGGATGCTGCTTTGTAAGTCTGAGCACCACAGTGTCAGCTGAAACACCTAACAAATGGGACAGAGGTACACTGGCTGGTGACATCCATGGCATGGGGATGAGGGAGACAAGGAATTGCTTGTAAGAAAACCTCTGTCTGACAGAAGTCACTTGAAGTGATAAGATGTGAAGATAATCTCCATTACTTGATAATGACAATCACATCAATTTCCTCATCTGTCAATCTTGAAAAAAGACAAAGTTTTAGACTGTGTAAAATAGGTGTCTGTCTTGGAGCTACTGAGACTGGCACCACAGAAGTGTAAGGTAGAAATGGACATTTTCCTTTCCCAAAAGCCTTATGGCTGGTAGCACCTGGGAGCATACCTTAGCTTTCTTACACTTTCTTTGTAGACTTGAATTGTTTTTAAGCAGTGGCTCTTGGGTGCCTAGAAATGGCATAACTTTTCTCTTAAAGGAGACTTTAGGGTTGTGGTCATTCTCTTCACATACTTAGTTGATTATTCACCCAAACAAGTCACATAAAAGGAGTTTCAACAGCAAACTCCCATACTCTTGCTATTTTTAAGCCAGCCATGGAGCTACAGGCATAACTTCACCTGTCCATTATCCAGAGAGTCCAATGACTACTAGCCCAACATCTGTATGGCTCCTTAAAATTCCCCTGCAAGACCATCTATCAAATAGGTTAACACTGACCCTTTTTTTCCTCTTTCATGCTGCTTCACCATTAGCCCTCTCTTTTAGCTTGTCTAATATAATTAAAAAGTCTAAGTTCTACATTTTCTCTATGATGACTTCTCATCAGAACTATCTTTAACTTGAGACTTTTAGATCAAGATGCACTTTTTACATAACAAAACTATTAGGAATTATTACCGCATTTCCATTCTCTCTGGAATGGATTTATTAC
The DNA here is from genome assembly GCA_013400415.1 of Scytalopus superciliaris. Classification (NCBI taxonomy): domain Eukaryota; kingdom Metazoa; phylum Chordata; class Aves; order Passeriformes; family Rhinocryptidae; genus Scytalopus; species Scytalopus superciliaris. Next base: position 44,169 of record VXBX01003487.1, read on the forward strand.
TTCATCTGCAGTATCTTCAAGCAAAAATTTAAGTCTGAAACAACACAGCAGAAGAGGACATTTACCCTCTGTATTCATGTTTAGATATTACAAACAAAACAAAGCAATTATCAACAAGTAGCTATTTAAATATTTATACAGCTGGTATTAAAAACAAAGAAAATTTTAAAGGGCTTCTTAACTGAAAACAAGGAACTTACAAAGATACCAAAACACTAATTATATGTATGTGAAATGGTTCAGAAGATAACTACAAAGTTTAGATATTAGGAGTAAGAAATTAAGATCTCTAACATGCTAGTTGATAGCCAGCTTCAGGCAGTACCCAATAACAAAAGTTATCAGGCAACTTTTTCACTGCTCGTGTAAATTGAACAGATGGTTTGATTTCAGTACTGACAGTCTCGATGAGCCAAGAATTTCCAGGCGCAGAGATGCCTGTTTCTATTGCACTAAACCACCAAGATTACTTTTATGTTTTTTTTAAGTAGAAAACTCATTTCTCCACAGTAAAAAGCTTTACTCATTAGGCACCTCAGGATTGATGGGAAGGGAGTAGACTTGTCTTCAAAAATGGCCTGAAGTTATTTCAGATAGTTTAGAGATTACCACCACTTCAGAAGACTCCCAAGGATATTCCAATCAAGGCCTCTATGACACAGTTTGCACCGGGTGCAGAAAGCTGCATGAATTATCAGTCCAGAAAACTCCAAGCATCATCCTGATCTTGCCTACTACATGAATATAAAGTACCTTACTCAGTACCCAAAATGTAATCAAACCTGTATAATTCAAATAATCAAAATGTAAATATTTGTGAGCAAATGATGGCAGATTTCTAACACTCTTAACACCTGATTTACATCAGGCATATGATCTCATGTTTACATATTCTTTATTTGAGGTGGAAAATAAAATACTACAAACTATAAGTACTCATGTGAAGATCACATCTCTGCAAAGGATACTTAGGAGTGAGAGATCAGAACAAAGTTTCTCATTATCAGTATCAGAATACCATGCCACTTCACACTTTCTATATAGGTTTTTCCCATGAAATCCACATTTTCTTAAAGTTTGGAAGAGTTAAAAAGTAGTTTAACTGGACTGAAAATAAACAGTCTGAACTGATCAGCCTCACAAGTGAATCTCAGTATAAATTTCTAAATGGAGTTCTGCTTGGAATTTCAACAAGGTAATTAAATACAGACCACTTCAAAGTGGGACATGTCTATACTGATCACTGGAAGATACAGTATTACAGAAGGGGAGTCAGTATTTCCAACAACATTTTAATAAAATGTGGATTTTTTTATAAATAAAAAATGTACTCCACAAGAAGCGTAAGAATAGACTGACAGAATATTTGAGCAGGTCTGCTTCTCTTTTTTTTTTTTTTTTTTTTTTCCCCGTTTTTTTCCCCAGTTAACATTATTTATGCTCATATGCAAAAGTCTCTTTGGAAGCACCAGAACTTAGCTGTTGGCTCCAAATACCTTAAAGTAATTAGATGGTTTTAAACATGAGTTATGCCATGGTTCCTAATCTTTCCGTGCAGATTGCAGGGTACTCCAAATCCAGTTTGTCTTCTCTCCAGCTGACCTTAGGTAGCCCCACACCTGAACTTGTCCTGTTCAAACTCACAAGTATGTGTCTAATGTCCCTCCTCCACATCACACACGATACCACCCTTGTTGATACATAATGTGTGCCAATACCTCAGCTTCTTTCTTCTGTCTGCTCATTTTCTGCTTTGACACTCTAAGCTTTTGTGACAATTCAGTGAAAACGTTGTTCTGTGTCATACATTGCCTAGATTGCTTACTGTTGCTAGTAACTCTTCCTTCGTGCTCACTGACTCCCTCAAAAGGTTTCCAAGTCACAATTCCTCTTCACAGAAGATAAACTGTCCAAATATTAATCTGTGTGGGGCAGAAGTGGGATTCATACCATTCCTTCCCTTCAGTCTGCAAGCACAAGAGAAACAAGTGTTTCATCACAGCATCAGAGAAAATAATTGGCTGCTGGGCTTCAATAACACAAGCAGTAGGACAGCTGGTCACTACTTTGGCAAAAAAGAGTTGCATGTGTTACACAACATCCAGATTTTTTTAGAAGGAGAAGGGAAAATTCACTGGTTTTTATCCTAAAGTAGAATTTCTACATTTGATTTTGCTGGTTTCAGGGAGATTTTTTGTTTATAAATAAATCTGCAATTTTTAACTTATAATCACTGATATCCCAATGTCCAAACAGATATATTTTCATTGAGAATATATTTTGTGGACTGCGGCACAGAGACCCAGTGAACTGAAACTTTGCTTGAAATTATGTTGGCCAGTTGCAAACAGATTCTAGGTGCATTGTCAGAACTGGGAGTACAGGCCAAAAGCCCTGGCTCTCTCTCTGGAGACCTGGACAGAAAGCAATTTTTCACTTGTAGGTTGGAATACACAAAGTTAAAATAATATACCTGTCTTTTACAACAGCAAGTAATGTTGGCACATGACCGAATATGTCATGCCTTCAAATTACCACCACAAGATTCAGGGTGGGTTTTGGGGGCTGATTGTTTTTAAAACATAAACATATACACTCCTTTTCAATCATATTTTGCTCAATGAGCTTCAGCAAAAAAATGCCATATTCTGCAGATTTGCAAACTGAGACCATATGTGTGAGCATTATGCACACCACAACAAAAAGCACAGCCGTCTGCTCAGTTGAACATCTCTTCCTGCACGTGTACACAGATGGAAGCAGCTGTTGCCACTAAAAAACTCAGAGAGCCAAAATGTATTTGAGAAACTGCTCCATTCCCCAGGCAGGACATGCTCTTATGAGCAGCCGTAGAGTTGTACGGGGTAGAAAGTAAATGCAAGTAGTGAGGTGCTTCATCATTCCCTCCCCATCTCATGAAATAAGCGATGAACAGATACTCATCCAGCTTTGAGAACTGAAGACTAATACAAATACCACTTTCTCCTGCAATTGTTAAGCTAAGCAGCAACACAGTAACTATATACTTTCATTTTACAGCACAGCACGACTGAAAATCACATTTCTTTGCACCAAGCCACTAAAACATGCAATTTGCCCATCACATCACTGTAAGAGGAGGAAAAAAAGTAGTGTCTACAACACTGGCTTATACTGAAAAAACAAGGAGGTGGAAGGATGAGGTAATGGAAAGAGAGAAAGCAGTTTATCACTCCACTCACTCTCCCCTTCTAGAAGACTTTGAGCACTCAGGAGCAGCAGAGGACTATATTCCTACTCATGACCTTTCTTTGATAAAGTGCAGTACAAAGTCTCAAAACGCAGAAGTCAGGGAGGAGGCAGAAATCTGGCATTCCAGCACTCCCACTCCCAGCTTAAAACTTCAAGGCAGACTGATTGCTATTTCACAGTCTGCTGATTTGCTCTACTTTCCATGAACCAAGAATGCTTAAGAAATTCTAAAGTAATCTCTGCTTAGTGTCTCAGGTTAATCACATTAAAATTTGGCTCCTGGAATCTTTAATGTCATCAATGGCAGTAGTGGACCATTGGAAGTGAATGTTCAATAAGAAAAAGAAAACTAAGATTCTCTTGCTGGATGAAAGTGAGGCAGAAGGCCCTTCAACAATATGGTCAAACTTTCTATGCCTCTTATAGTCCAAGAACTGCAGTTCTTGTGTTTCTACAAACTTACTTGCTTTGTGGAAGTAGTTAGTGCTGGACACTGCTTTCCCTGTCACAGAACTAGTTTGCAATGAAATGATGAAAGCTGCCATGGCTTACACAAAGACACACAGTCTATCTCTAATCTTTAGGTACTATTGTGTAGTTCTGCTTGGAAATGGAGAAGGGAAGTATCTCTAGTGTGCTATTCAGCCACTGTCCCTCTAGAGATGTTGATGGGCTAATGTGAATGTGAGAACAGGAAAGTATACACATGCAAGTTTAAATTTGCAAGTTTCGCTCCATGCTCTGTCACCTAAAAACCCCATATATTTTCCATTTCCGTAGAGAAACTGTGCCAGTATCTTCACCCAGACAACTGTATTTTTCTTTCAATCAAATGAAAATTTCAAGTAAGTGTTCCTACAGTCACATCCAGACTTCATTACTTATCCAAGCAATGAAGCAAACAGGAGGGGAAAAAAATCAACCAAATGAGCAATTCCATGAATCACACCAATTGTTTTGCTTCCACAGACAAGATCAATGTTTAAGTTAAGCACTGATGTAATCTTGATGGTACACCCTCCCCTACTGCAGGACCTCACCCTCCATAGCTGGTGCCCAACTTCCATCCTACCCAAGGACATCCATTAAGATACACTTATGTTTTCAATATATTTTAAATCATTTAATTGTTGCACCTGCTTTGTAACAGAGTCAAATCAGATACAACAATAATTAAAAGAGAAACAATGAAAATAATAAAAGGATTCAGTAAAAAGAATACTCATTAAATTAACTGCTTTTTAAATCTGATACATGCAACTTTTCTGCTTCCAGTTCTTTAGAAATAGTAATGGCTCATTTGATCAGCTCTTTCTTTGAGAGTCAATTACTGTACTAGTAAAATTTACCTTTAATGCAACTGCCATCCAAGACCTCTTTGTTGTTGTTCTCAATTGATTCATCAGGTAAAGTTCTTGTCAGTACTGCAGCATCTTTCTCTAAATCCTGCTTTTCTTCTCTACCAGCACCAAGAAACCAATTCCCAATCACAGAACTTCCATCTAACCTCCATCCTAACTCTCCCTAGTATAACAACACTCTTGTCATTCTGAGCGTAACACTTTCCCAGAAGGTGAGGCAAAACCCACCCATCTATACCAAAACACACTGAAGTGAGAGAAGTTATTCCCCTTGCAAAGAAAAGGAGTGCCTTATACTGAAAATTACATGGAGAATAACTGCACAGGGAAGTTAGCCAGAATTGGGAAATTCTGTCTTTATTGCCTCAAAGACTTAGGGAATCTCACACATTCATGAGAGTTGCATGTTATATTCCCACCTTACGTTGTTTTCCCCTCAGCTGCCTGCTTCTCATGCATCTGCATACACCACCTTCATTTTCTTCCCTGCACCTCCTGTACTTTGAGCAAGATTCAGCTGGATGAAGCCACCAAGCATTTGGAACACGGAAACAACAAAGCAGGAGAAAGAGCAAAGCCTTATTACAGAGAGATGTTGTTGCTCTTACTGCAGCCCCATGCTCAGGGGTCTCATTAGAAAGAATATTGCTCCCAGTTGCAGCCTAACAGTGGAGAGAAATACAACAGAAACAAAGCAAGTTGCCTGCTCCCAAACAAGAGAACATTCAATAAAGATCTAAATTTGGCACCTTAATGTCTTTGAAATCAATCAGCCTTTAGAATTCATTGCCACATGATGCTAAATCATGGAATACAACAAGGTTTAGTGCACTGCAAACTTTTATGGACAAGAACTTTTAGCTGGTCAAACTATTAATGCCAAGAGAAAGACTAGTGGAAGAGAGGTAAATATGGGCTGTGTAAGATGTTAAGCTTTTCATGCCTCTGGCTGAAACTGTAGCAAATAACTTGACACCCTCTGAGGCAGTAAGACTCCTTATGACAGGATTTCAGCCCCATTCCTGCCCCACCAGCCCTGGTGATCTTCAGCCCCTGAACCCAGTTGCTACTATTGGCAAAGATCATGGAAAACCATTCTCCTCCAGAGCACCTCATACTAGGTTATATTCCCCCCTTCCTGGCAAGCCAAGCTGATTCAGAGGTGGACCTGACACTTGCCAGAGCTGCTGCAGAGGTCACTGCACTGGCTCAGCTGCCATGTGCAACTTCACCCCCAGAACTGGAAGTCATTAACTACTTGTTGAAACATTTGTCTTATTACTGTCTTGGCAAATGACATTTTAACGGTGCAAGTCTCTCTCCATTTATTCTAAAGGGAGCCTGGGTGACTGGCATTGACTAGTCCTTAACCATTTGAACTTACCCATGATAAGCTCTCTCCTAAACAATTACACCAAGACTGCCCCAGCAAACAGATTCTTCCAACTACCTACCACAGCACACTCTGCAGGTTTTTCCTAAACTTGCCTTTTCTCCAGCTTAGCAATTGTGCACTCTTTCTTCCTGCTTATTCTGTTCCTCTATGCTTGCAAGAGCATCTTTCCTCCTATACATACCCAGCATTCTGACAGGCCTTGTACAAATAAGGACCTGGGTTCTTTCAGCCTTCTCACTGCTATTCAGTCATCTGCCATCTCTATCTCACCTCTACTCAAACTACCAGAATATTAAAGCAAAGTAGTGAATAAAGCGGTACAACTCTCCCCTTACTAATAAGTTTTTTCATGTCCTAGGCTAGATCAGATGTTTCTTTCCACATTAGTACTAGCTGATATTTAGTACTCAATATCAAGATTACAGTGCTACCAAATAGTAATAAGTCTTAACTAAATACTCTCAAGAAACTGATTTCTAACACTAGACAAAAATAATATTTTTTAAAAACTTCTAGTGGTTATTAGAATGGGAGAATATATAAAAAAAATGGAAATCTGACTGAAGCACAGTATAATTATATATGAGTTTCTATCATTTCATGATCACAAAATGAAGTTCTTTCTTACAATGAGTTGTGACAAACTTTCTTCTCAGGTATTCAATAACACAAACTAGCACTACCAAAAATCATCAGCTGAGGCAAGGTATCTTCAATTTCACCACAGGAGATGGCAAAAATCTTTATCCCTACTATAATCTTGTGGTCAGGTAGCTATTACACAGCCTAGTAAAAAAAGCTTAAATAAATGTTAATGCATTTCTAACCTGCAGCTAAAGGTTCCAAAGTAAACATGCATCTACATCTGTTCCATTATTTCTCTTTGCAGAACATGAAGGACTAAGCACACAATGTTTTCAGCACCTGCACACATGTGAGAAACAAGCCATTCCTTTAATTCAGTCTCAGAATTGCAGCCATTCTCTCCAAGCTTTAGTAGATGAGACAAGTCAGCTAGAATATCCCAATAATGAACCAACAAAATAAATATTCCAGAGACAGAATAGAGGAGAAGAGGAAAGGCAAACTGCCTTTCAAACCCTTCACAGAAAGGCAGCAACTTTTCATTATTTTACATTTGTAAAAACTTTTAATTCAATCATTCAAATAAAAATTTCATGGCATGCACTGAAAGCAATCTCCTAAAAAGACAAGGAACAATTTACTACTTCAGGCAATATTTATGTTGTTGAATTTTATACTTCTCTTCAAAGCTTAAAGAATGTTACAGAATTCTTAAAAAGTCAGTGAGAAGAGTATATTATATATGAGATACCGTAAATTGAAATAACAGAACAGATACGCAGCAACGTAATACTTGCAAAAGATACAACAATTTGCTTAAGTTCAGCTTGGCTATGCACATTATACATAAGAACATTATTCCTAAAATGTGAATATATAAAATCAAGTATAAACACATCACTAGCAAAATTGGGATGAAACCCTCAAAAGCTACCCAGACCTTCAGCCACTCTCAGATCACTGCTTCCTGCTTATGACAGGGGGATTTTTGTAGGAACACTTGATTTTTGTCAATTACAGCTAAATCACAACACTAAGGTTGTAACAGTGCAGATGAGCCCATCAAAACTCAAACGTGTTCAGACAGTTCAGTAATTCCATTTGAACAGTTTTTTGTTTGGTGGAGTTTTTTTGTTTGTTTATTTGGGGTTTTTTTGGTTTTGTTTTTCTAGAAGTGCTGGTTTTCCCTAGCTCAAATAACTGTGCATTTCTATAGCCTAAATTAAGTAATCTGGTCTTTTTTTAATTGCCACTTAAACCCAGGTCACCCATCAGGACAAAAAGAATACAAAAATACAAACACCAAGACATAAGATTACTGTGGTAAATACCCCTTTTGGGATGCTGCATACCCAGGCCAAGCAGCAACCACAAGAATGCAGGCTGGACATGATGAAGCTCTGGACATCCAGTCCCTGCCTTCCCAACTGACCCCTGATCACCCAACCATTTCAACAACTTCATTAAGTTTTCCATGAGACATTATTGTGACTGCAGCGTGATTCAGAATAAGGAATCTTTCCCTTACAGCACTTTAACAATCTCCAGTTTCTCACAGCAATGTAAAGCTATAGGTTATTTTATTTGTCAAAGACCAAGTCCACACACTAATTTTTATCAGATTTCACTGCCATCATCTATCAAGACCACCTTAGTTATCTTCCACAAAAGTATTTTTTTTAATTAGATCTTGTAAGGAACATATAAGTTCTTTACTTAGAAGTGCAAGCTTAAGGTACTGAGAATCATCTAAAAAGCACACTGATTTCCTGGGTAGCTGATTCTTATTCATGTAAGTATTAAAGCTCAAAACTGTGTTTCTTTTCAAATAACTGAAACAGCTCTTTAACAAAGCAGCAAACGTAGTACAGCATGAATTTTGTCACTGTCTCCTTTTAACAGCTAATTTCATTTCAGCAGTACAAATTTTATTGTAAGTACCTTCCACTGCTTCTCTCCTCTCAAAGCCTTCCTGTTTCATAACATTCTGGAAATCCAACATCTTGCTTTGAAACAGCTTTGAAAATCTGGCTTATGGCCAACTTGCAACTGATACTACAGTTTAAATACCTTCCTAGCAAAGTTGCACAAACTTCAAAACACTCTGGGATCAGTCATTAAAATGTTTTTGTTTCAGTTACAACACTAATGAAACCCAAATGTCTACATTTATTTTAGCTAGCTTAATGGTCTAGGGACTTTGCTTGAAAGAAAGGCCTGAATCAACCCTCATTTACTTGACTGAACAGATTAGCAGAACAACATTGTACAAAGATACGGATAATATTTTTAAAAGATTTAATAAGAGTGTTTCAGCCACAGACTCAATTAAGGAGGCCCAATTAACTGCCTCAATTTTATTCTTCTTCTCTAAAGTCTTCAATTACAGAGCACCCAAAGCTATGCACTTTTAGCTGCAAGTTTAAAAGGCTCAATTTGCAAACAGAGTTAAGACATAAGACTAATGCTATTCCACAGGATATAGGCTATTGCAAACTATGTTTCCACTATCCAAACAAGGTACAAAGTAACAGATCCTGCCTAAAAAGTTTAAGTCTTCACAAAGTGTCCGCTTGTAAAAGATATCACTGTGTTCTGCAAGTGTATCTCTCAGTTATACACATGCCACATTCAGCGAACATGGGAATATTCTGAGTGGGAATTGTAGCACGCTAAATGAAATGCTTCATACAAAGCTGTCTTTCAGCTGAGAGTTATGACATTCTGCTGCTGGTTTAATCCATACCCTCTACAATTAAGTCAGCAAATTCTATGCTGTTTTTGTACAGCCTTAGCCATCTACAATGAGCTGATGTTTCAGCAACATTATATCCCAAATTCCTTTTTGAATGCTTTGTACATACTCCTCCACAGCAAAGAATATCAAAGTTCTGCTAAAACAAAACCAACATAGCCTGACGCAAATATCTATATTTTCAGAAACAACATTGTTAACCATCACTTGCATCTCAAGATATTTGGAGCGTGCACCACCTGTTTCCAACTAGCACTCAAACTGTTCAACCACACAATTAATGACAGCTGCTAAAAAGTCTAAAATATCAGGGAAAACAAAAGTTTAACAGCAGCTCTGTAGGATTGAGGCAAACCATGGTCTTTTGCTAAATATGAGTCATTATAATACATACAATAATTTTATAATGAGTATTTGAACTTCATGGGCTTTCTTTAACACCATTGTAACTCCAAAATTCACAGATTCTGTCAGGAACACCAGTGTCTGTGTGCAACAACTGTTTCAAGGGCGGGAGAGTGAGCAAGCAGTCTGTGCACTTAAGGAGTTTTACAGACTTTAAAAATCCCCAGCAGAGACTTCCCAATACACATCCCTAACACACACATTCATGTTAATTAGTCAGAAAAACAGAGCAAAAAATCCGCTTGAGAGGTGATACCAAGGGCACAACTGTCAACACAAACAGAAATTTTAAATGAATGAATTGCAAATCATCACTCTTTTATTCCATACAATATATAGAAGCAAGAAATTAAAGGATATAGACCATTGATCACCCAGTAAGTAGGCTTTATAACACCTATTTTAAGTGCATTGCCACTCTACTTGAAAGTACAGTTTACTTATGAGCACTGACATTCTTGCCATGCTTTCAAAAGTATGTAGAACTCTCCCTGTGTAGAAATGCCTTTTTTTTTTCTAGCATAGCTGAGTTTCACAAATAAAACAAAATTTAAAAAAACCCCCCATGCTTATAGTAACAATTAATTTCACTATTTAAGAGGTTATTTCACAGACATTAAAATACAGAATTTGAGCATTAAATAGCTGAGAAATGTTTTTCTGTTAGTCTCAAAAGGAGGAGAAGAGAATAATACCTAAAACTAACACACTTAGGTTTCACAAAAAACAAAACAACATAAAAGGCGTGCAAGACCTTAGGTCTCTGCCCTGGTCAGGACTTTATAGATGATGGACATCACAATCAAGAGCATCAGAAGCAAAGAATCCATTCTCAAAGTTTCAGCTAAATTATCACTAAAAGCAACAGGCAAGAAGCTTAAACAGTTCAGCTATTTAAATGAGAATGAAAAAACATGGTAAAAATAAATTCTTATTCCTTTAACTTTGCAAATCCACACACCTGCTCTTTACTACTTTGAGAGAGAATCAAGACATATTGCTTATATAGTTATTTCTCTTATGTGGATAAGAACAGTATGAATTCAACCACACCCTTCAAGAAACTATAAAAATACCATTTCTCAGTATGCACTTTCTCAAACCCTGGCAGCCTTACCAAACACTCACATACACAGTTCTAGCCAGCAAAGAAGTCCTCTCTAGAAATATCAATAGCTACAACAACGCCTTCATTTATTACACTCAGCACACCTACCTATCACGATTTCTCTCAGGCATTCAGCATAGAAGATTAATAAAGAGCATGTGGATCCAATCAAGAGTAACAAATCTCTGCAAAAACACAGTTGGAAAGAAGTTCCTGCTATCAAGTACTGCTTGCAAAAGGCAGCATAGAAGTACAAACCACAAACTCTTAGGAAACTCCCATATCCCATCTGCATACAAGGGGTTTAAACCTAACCTGTGGTTTGAGATAAACTTCTCAAATGTGAATATTTTAAACAATTCATACCTCTCTTGAAGGAAATTACATCAAAGGTAGATTACAGAGAAACAACAAAAAGTACAAATTAAGTCTCAAATTCAGAATATCAGGATTGATTTTTATGGCTCACAGAACAAGTTCTAATTTCTTGCATGAGATTGAGAATTTTATGCAAAAAACTGTGAGGAAAAAGAAGATAAATATTAAGTCTTCCCCAGTAAAATAGAACCTAACATTTTCCATAGATGAGCATTCTCACTTTAATGACTTAACTAACTGGCTATTTAGTTCAAAATGTACCTCATACCACATGAGCTGTTTCAGAAGAATAATATGAGGGCAAATGTAAGAACAAGGTGACTGCTCAGCTTCCTTCACATCAACATACTCATAGGAGTAGTCACCCCTTTTGGAATAAGAAAAAGATTCCTAGTATCTTTTTTTTCCCCCTGACATTCTGCATCTGAGGCATTTTCTCACTGTGCAATAAGGGTCAATCTGATAACATTTAACAGAGTTTTCTCCATGAATATTTAGGAATTTGATGGCTAGTAATGTCAGCTCTGGAAGCTAGCTGTTGGGTCAGGCCAAGAGGACTGATGGAAAATGAGGTAATCAAACAGATGTATACAGCACTTTGGGTTTTCTTCCCTGTCACTAGCCCAAGCACAATTTCCAGGTATGGAAAATAAACATGTGAGATGATCAAAAAGACCCGAAACAACCAAACATAGTAGCTTTTTATCTAGAAATCTACTTGGAAATTAGGCCTGAACTGCCATAAAAGCATACCACCCCAAGAGCATTTAGTCATTGGTGGTTATCAGCAAAGACAGATGGGTATTGTTAAGACAACACCTAACAAAGTAAGTATAGACTGCAAAAGGCATTAATTCCCAAGCACTGTCATGCTGTAACATCCTACTGAACTCGTACATTTGTGCTACATGGGCTATATTAGAGCCAGAATGAGGAGCCATGCCACATCAGGCCACAAAACCTGAAGCTAGAAATCAATTTCTTGGTGATTCCAGTGAAGATTCTCACAACTTCATTTAGTCCTAGACATGTGGTTCTAGGCTCTTCAAATCCATGCCCACTTTCATCCCAAAGAAGCTGAACTTGTGTCACAGAAAATTAGACTACAGCTTGCCTCACTAGTCCACAAGAAAAAGGTTTTTCTCCCTGTCACACACTCCTCACATGTTTAGCTACAAAGGACCCAACCAAACTATGTCCAAAGAGGTGCAGAAAGTACAGACTCCAGGTTTCTATTTCTGAATGGAAAATGAAGATCTTTAATGGTGGCTGCTAAGTGGGATTTAGCTTGCATGAATCACTCAGGATTTGTGCTACAGCTATAAAAGCAACAAAAGAGCTCTTCTATTACATATGTACAGTTTGTAACAGAACTATCTCTGAACCTATCACTTCACCAAGACACCTCGGGCTATTGCTATGGATACTAAACCCATAGAATATCTTGTTACCTTCATTTGGAAACTCAGCTCAGAGGTACTGCACTAAAATTAGCACACTGAGGGTATTTCATTTACCCATTTTAAAATACACATGACACTTCTTTGTAGAGACATTTCAGATTTTTGGAACACACAGAGGTATAACGTGGGAACACAGAGGTGGGAGGTATAAGACTCTCCCACATCTGTCAAAACACCTTTACTAAACTTTACATGTGAGATACCCCTAAAAGGTTGACAGTAGAGTTTGTATGGGACCCAAGTGGTATAGATAGATCATGTCCAGGCCTCTTGCCCACCCAAGAACCCTGCCTTTGATTATGAAATAGAAGGGGAGAGAGTCACAGTGGCTGTGTAGTTTCACAATTAAGTTTAACACAGCATATACAAAAAGCTCAATTTCACCAAGAAAACTGCTGCTCATTGTTTCTTTTGCCCCACTAAAAGCAGTCATCTCTCTTTAAGAGGGCTGCTTCTTTAATAGGTGTTTCTTCCTTATCTTCCACTTTCCACAAGAGGACGTTCACGTTTTCATTCTTGTCCACTGTGTTGCCTCTTGACTTTTGGCTTCTCTTTGGGCTTATTTGACAAAAAAAACCCAAAACACCACAAATACCAATACGTCCTCCAGCAGTTGTTTATCTTGTCCTTAAGGACAGCACAGTCCCTACAATGAGACAAGAGCAGCACTTAGTCTACTTGTACCTTCACTATGACAAAGACAGGGTTAATTTTCTTCAGCTTTCCAACATGCCTGTAGATGCATCTGCCCACGTGACCTGGGAAAGGAACAAGTTAATGTTTGACTTCTGTTTTAAGTCTATACTTTTTCTAGTGGTTACTTAACAGCAGAGTCTGGTGTGCTGAGCAGGTAGTTTGCATAGGCTTGAAAGTCAGCAGTCTGTATTTCTGAATCAAGATTTCAGAGGTTACATAAACACATTTATCTTTGTGGTCTTTATCTTGGAAGGGGAGAAAAGTAAATGAGCAGTTAGGAAGGAGCAAAGCAGAGGATCTGGAAGGCAGAGAACTGACCAAAAACATACTTGAAGTGTTGCATTATGTAAGTAGTCTCTCCTGGGCATTTGATCTATGCATGCAGGAGTTTTATGATTTAATTTCCATGCTATGTCAGTTCTTAGCCAGAAGAAAAATCACAATCCTCTTTTCCCCAATCATGGCACATCCAGGACCTTTCCTTGCCTCATGCAGGTGGATGAGATACAGCAGGTTTTAGAGTGGTAACACTGCACTCCTCAGTTCTGGGCATATGCCCTCCTTATTTAAATGCTGACTGACAGGACTCTAACACTCTACACACGGCATGTGAAATCAGCAGGGTCATTTTACTGCAGAGGGAATAAAGCAACCTGAACTGACAAGCTAGTGCAAAGTAAAGATACACACATGAACATCTCTGCATTAACTCATTTCAAAGTGGATTAAATCCATTCTCAAAGCAGACAGTAAATTTACATTCACTGGCCAGTTAACTTCCAATGAGAACAGCATCATTTGAAAGAGAAGATTCATCTGAAAATAGCTAGCATGAACCTTCTCTACCTCATTCCTCTGTAAACAAACATTAAGAACCTGACATATCCATGGCAACTTGTGCTGTGGAAACAAGAATTCAACATAACCTTTTAAAAAATTATGCCAGTTCTTTTATAAAGAATTCACTGAACGAACTATAAACCCTGTAGGGTGACACTAATAATAAATTTAAATGCAAACGTCTGTGGAGGCCTAGCTTACAACAGCACCTGCAGAAAGAAGCCTGCAGGGATTTCATCCTGGTGCTACCAGTTTTAACATACTTATTTCATTGCCTTAAAGACCCCACATGCCCTCTCACTCTTCAACACAGCTGGTTTGTCAAACCAGAATGGCATCACATGAGCATAGCCCTCAGCCTCTTAAGGAACTTAAATTAAAAACTAAATCTTTAGGCTAGCTGTATTGCTGTAACTATGCTACAAGTCAAACCAGTTTATACTGATGCAGCCTCCTCACTTAGAAAAGAACTGGGATTCCAATAAAATCTAAATTCTGCAAGTTTTCTGTACCCTTATAAATCACAAAGTCAAACAATACACCATACACCTGAAGTCCTTGAGAAAGAAGCTATCTTCAACAGTAGTGGGGAAGAAAAAAGCAAAGGAAGAAAACAGGTGTTTGCCTTTTCCATATACAAAGACTAGGGAAAATACCATAGTCACAGATATTTTTAACCTACCAAAATGTAAATGATTGTTCTTTAACCTGAAGGTACTGTATCAGTATAAATCAAACACAACCTAAAAATCCATGAATGAAAACCTTGGGCTTAAATTGAAACTTTTAATGTGGAAAGACATGTCTGAGAGTTTTCATCTCTGTAGCTACGGACAAAAATTAATCCTTACAGTATTACATTCTGTGTGGAAAACAGGGCCAGGAATTAAACATGCCCTTCAGCAAACCATAATTCAACAACATGTCTAAGATTAAGATGCTGACAGTTCTGTCTCCAAGGCCCAAGTTTCTGCTACCAGAGTACACTGCCTCTTATTCATGCATTTTAATTGCCAGGTTTAGAAAAAAAGGCATGCAAGATAAAGTCTGGTATCTGCTAATGAGGGAATGGTTTATTTTATATCTTAATTCTAACTGAGAGTAATGAGCAAACAAGTCTGAAATCTCAGAATCTGATATCAAACTTACCATGGGGTTTGAGGAGTCTAATTTCTCCCTCATCCCCAAAGCAATTTTATATATAGCTGGGAAAGAAAGATGATTCTGGAAGTTTGTAGCGATCAGTATACACTCAGCATATGAACTGGAAGATATTTACAGACATGAAATGGAAGTGAGCCAGAAGGTTTATAAAAGTATTTCCCCCTCTCCCCCAATGCAATATTACTTTTCTTTGAAGAGCAGGGAGTGGAAATGAGAGAGTACAGATGTGCAGTTTTGATAGCAAGACCCATTAGCACAAAATGAGAAGGTGGTTAACATGGGCCCAATGCTATTAACCACTTTGATACCTTTTTAATTCAAATGCCTCTGCTTTCTAAAAACCCTTCTAGGATTTTGTAATACTCTAATGGTTAGAAAGCAGCTCAATAAATCAGCTAATCCTGCCTCTCAGGACTAGGGGAGAAAAACATGGTCTAGACATAGTTAATCCGTGCCTTATGAGGTGCTCTAAAAATGGAAATACCATAGTCTTCCCAAGTAATCTGTTCCAGTGGTTTACAGTTTTTTTCTAGTGCCCATTTCCACCATCTTTCTTGCAGTTTAAGCACATTACCAGTGGTTCTGTTGTCAGAGTGAGTAGACTGAAAAGTACTGTCCTTGCTTGTATCTCACCTGAAGACAACTCCTCCTTCTCTCTGTAGCCTTCTGTTCTTTAAGGGAAACAGTTCTAAAATCTTTCTCTGAACAAAATGATTACATTTTCAAGACTATTCTTTACTTTCCTCTGTACTCTCTCAAAGTACTCTAGCTTTTCCTGGGGTGAAATGCCTAAGCCTAGCATGACGGACGACAGTGACAACACAATGTATGGAAACTTACCCTGCTTACCTATCACAGCACATCTGAGTTGTTGGCAACATCTGTGTTAAGAGAATCCCATCTGCCTTCTTAACTGCAGCATTTCCAGACATTTTGCACCAAACTCATTTGACTCCACCTCAGTCTTATTGGACAGACACGATAAATAAATGGAGGATCTTGAGTCTTGTCCTTATCCAAAAGGCAGGTTTATTCACCTCCCAGCCTGTGTCTCCATATCCTTGAAGTCATTCTGAACCCTAATGACGTTTTCCAATGCTCTGGCAGCAATTCCCAGCTTGATACCATCTGCTGCTAATACTGCACAACCTTAAAGTTTCACTTAAGTCAAAATTAGTGACAGAACCCTGCAGAGTTCATTCAGTCTAGACATCCTCTGGTCTGACAGTGATCCATGAAACTTTTTAAGGTTTTTCACCAACTTTATAGTATTTAGAGAAATGTCCTTGCTTATCATACAGAAAAAGCCATTAGAATAACTAATGAAACTAAGAACATATTTGTTCCTCCCAAACAAGACTGGATACCATGCCATGAAAGGAGATTTGAGTGGTTGTGAATTTCGGTTTGAGAAAATCCACATTTATGTTTATTTATCATCTTTGTACTTATTACTTGAAAAGCTTACCAAATAGTTCACATTTGTTGCAATGTTTTTGCAAGTGGACTCCAGATCTCCAGTGTTTCTTTTCCACCTGTCCCATTTAGACAAAGGTACTGGGCTTGGCTCCTCTTCCTATTTAAATAACTTTATCTGTCTACATGGGAGCTGATACCAGTTCTGCAACCAAGAACAAGGTGAATCAAACTATCCCTGGTTAAAATTTCACCTGCTTTTCAAATTAGGACTTCTGTAAGTGTTCTTCATCATCTTCCTCTGTTTCTGGGGTCAGATATAATTACAACTTAACCTGCAAAAAAGATATATTTGAAGCAATAAGTGTACTGAACATATAGTTTTCTAAGCATGATGTTATGTTTTCTCACTCAGTAGCAGGCCAAGTCCTTATTCTTCTTCTCACCATGAACTCTTCTATAAGTGCACTGTCTTAATTATAGTAAGCATAAAAGGATGCCTTTGTATCAAATATGCCCAAACAGATGAAGGAAGAGCTAAGCCTATAGAAGAACCTCTTTAGGTACAGAAACATACTAATGTAAACAGCTCATTGTACAGTATAATCCCTTTGTATCAAGCACTTCCATTATTTTACCTATTTACCATTTAAACCTTATTCTAAAATTGCTTAACTTTTTCAGAACTCTCAACTAATATGTGCTCTTAATCAATTTAAGGAAAGAAATCCATTAAAGTACAAACTCAGTATTTTTAAATACTTTTCTGGAAAAAAGGTTCATTTTTTTTTCAAAAACCTTGCAACCAACTGATTTCTTAGAATATTTTCACCACTCAGGTCTTTTATTAATTGTCTGCATCGCAATTTAATAAACACTCAGCAGCATCTCACATTCAAGTAAATAATAGTTCAGTTTGACAGACTGGGAAAACAAAGTCTTATGTGAAAGATCTAACAGACCACTCAACACATCATTAGTGTTAAATCTCTTGCCTCCAGTCCTGATTGAGCTATACCAACCATGCTGGTGCACAGCTGACCATGCATTGAGCTCATGCAACTTGCTAATTACAAAGCCAACCTAAGCAAGTAGTTTTCTTCACAAACTGTCTAGTCTCCTGCCAGGAACACATAAGAAGAACTAAGACCATGTTACTGGGCTTGCATGCTGTATTAGGAAGTTCTGATTTGTATCTCCCAACATGTACTGTCACGCTAATCTAGAGCATTACCCACAGAAAGAGCACAGCTGCTGCATGTGGCAGCCACATCGACACCTAAAACTACTTGATGCTGTCACTTATACACAGTCTCTCAGGAAGCTAGTTTATAAATGTCTAAATTCACTGAAAGGAGGTAACTGTGAGTAAAAAGAATTTAAGCAGTGGAACAGAAGTGCTGCATTGGTTCCCACCATCCCCACCCGCCTTTATCCATGCAACAGCCACGAGTGCTTGTTTTGGCCCATGGTTTATTACACTACATAGAAACCCACGGAAGACTACCCAGAAGCAGCTCACGTAAGAGATAACTACACCTGATTAAGAACTACTGAAGTATTTCCTTTATTCAAACTTTTCCCTTGCTGTATTTCTGTTTTCTACTCTGCCCCAGTCATTCTGCTTAGAGATGCAATACAGGGGGGGAAATTCATAACACAAATATGAACACGAATTTTCAGTAAAGGCAAACAAGACACCACAGAACATCATCTTAACAAGGCTGACCTAAAAGCTGGTATTAAGTCTTGAAGAATAAAGCAGTACAATCATTTGGGGATATCATTCAGACCCATTATTACCAGTTTACTAAATTTTAACTTCAAACCTCTGATACTAGGTCACTGAGCACCAGACCTTCCCCTGAACTGGAGAGGGCAATGTTGAGAGATAGGGAAGACAAGAGGGTTCTATTAATTAGTGTTGGACCTCAAAAGTAAGAAGTCATCTCAGTGTTGTATAATCCCATTACTATGGCTTCAGTTGGCGGGTTTTACAGATTTAGCACCCTATGTTCTAAATGCAGCAAGGAACTCTAAACAGCATACTCAAATCACCTTTGGGGGCTAGAGGAAAAGAAAAAAAGGTAGGAAATTAAAAAAAAAAAACCAACCAAAAACATGTTTGGCACAAGCAAACAGATGCAGTTTCTCCTGCCTAGATAATTAAAAAAAAAAAATTAGAAATCCATGTATTTTTCAAAGTCAGTAACTTTTTTATTGTGTATGCAATTGGTAAAGCCATGTCAAAGAGACGTTAAAGAGCTCTGCAAAGTAACAAAAGATAAGAGAGGGACAAGCCTTCCCCCCCAAGCCATTCAACATCACACATCAGTGACCAAAATCTATTTAAAAAAAATAATTTAAAAACCTTTCCAATTCCCCAGAAAGCAGCTTGGTTTGTAGAAATCAACCATATCCAGGGCAATAACAACCAACCGTGTAACCCTCTTATGGAAAGGCCATGGAAAAAAAAATAAATCTGTCTGGAGTTTGTGTTGGCCAGGCAAATCAATATAGTTAGTCATAATTCATTCGCACTGCTTACAAAGCAAGTAATTGTTTTCCCACTAATGCCATCTCTACCATTTTTAACAGAGAACAAGTTGCCAAAGTACTGAGATTACAGCAGATCAAACTGGCTTTGCTTGACAGCAAAGAAAAGCAGAGAAAATCAGTTTACTGATGCAATAGTTAAGCAGTAACACATAAAAAAAGCCCGTTCACAGTCAACCACAACACTACTTTATTCAGCTGTCTTAGTTTAGAAACATTATTACACAATGACACATTTCCAAACCCCTTAAAACAAATCTTGTTTTTTCAGTTCATAAAGTTTCACTGTCAAAGACCAATTCAGGCCCAAAAAATGTCTCGGGTTATTCAGGACCTTAAACTTTACTGTCACATAAGTGCGTTCTAAACTATATTAGTGATCTTAGTTTTAATAACGATTTTTGTTTTAATTCCATTATGTTTTTATAAAAGTATCAGCATGACATGGATTTCACAAGATTTAACTTCAAAGGGTTAAGATTAAGTTACTGAATTCTTGCAATACCTGCTCTAGTTTTTTATGGTATTAAAGAAGCTATCAACAATAAGTGAGAACATATGTTTAAGACTAGGGTAAAGTTTACTTCAAGAGGCAAAAATTCCCTTCAGCTTTATATAATTAGTTTGAACAGCATACGTATTAAAGAAAATATTTTAGCTTACTTACATATTCAAACTATGTGGCATAGTACTCTGTGATTTTGTAAGCCCAAAATATCATAACTGCAGCAATCTTCAATTAATTATGTAGTTCTCAAAATACCCCTCTTCCTTCCTCCCACCCAAAGATATCTTCATATCACTCAGTTTTTATGCAACTTCAAGAACTGCTGCCCAGCAAGTGTGTTCCAATATTAAATAGTTTTACCATCAGAAATGGATCCTATCAGCTGTATTGCTGAGCACAGCAACTACTTTCAGCAAACACAAAGGGGAGAAAATTCCAAAGAAAGTCTTTTAAGTTCACATCAAGTCTAAAAGCTTCTTCAGTACAAGCCTGTAAGTATCAAATGTCCTCCATATCTTGTAAGAACTAATAGGAATGTGCAAAACTCAGAAGACCACAAATGAAGCAAAAAAAAAAAAAAAAACCCAAACAACAAAACCCAAAACAACAACAAACAATGAACTCCCAGCTTTAATTTCAACACTACCCCGAAGCACAAGTGTAATCTGAGCTGTACCATTCCACTCACATTCCAAGTAAAATGAATTTTGTGTTTACAAAATGTGTCTTCTCAAATCTCACTACTGATGCTCCAACCTGTCTATAAATATTTAATCAGAGACAAACACTTCCCAAAAGGCAGCTCAAACACACATCAATGGCAAATGCACCTCCCCTAAGTTAAAACACAGAAAAATTCTTATGTTACAAATACAATTAAAGACGGCATTGGAAAAGATGCCTTAAAGAGATAAGCATTGAAAGTAACAATTCTTAAGTGAGTCATCTCATGTCTAAAATATTTTTTTAAGCATACTCATTGATCAGACAGGTACAAGTCACAGGAAGATGATGCTGCTGTACCTAAACTTTGAAACCCGAAACAATTCTCACCGAGACTCTCTTCAGACACTCGGTACTTTTGAAAAGCGAGGCACAAGCACAGTATCAGCTGTGGCAATAAACTAAACCTTACTTCCCTTGAGATTTACTCCCCGGTTCAGCTCCAACAGGCAGCCCTTATCACATGCAAGGATGGCAATGGCATAGAGAAATACCAGGAAGTCTAAAACAAGGCTGTTTACAGCCCCTGACCAACCTTAGTTACATAAAGAGAGAAGATAAGAATTAAAGCTTTAGGAAGGGAAGATGCTCTTGTCAACCCAGGAGTAACAATAGTTTAATTTCTAAACATTACAGCTCCACACAAGAAAGGAGTATTGCTGAGCATGCATGCTTCACCCGAGAACATAAGTGTTTTCAGATGACAAGGCAAACATTTTCTCCTATTAAAGCCTATCTCCCTCCCATTTTATCTGCATGTGAACTTCATTAATAAGGAGAGACTATACAAGACTAAACCACAGTATCTATCTGCTAATAGTTATGGCTTAATTCAGTCATTTTTATTAATTTGTGTTACACAGCACAAGAGTTATGTTGTACTATAGACAGCACAGGAATGTTTTTATCCTGCTGTGTTTGTCTGTTTCTACAAAAACAACAATGCTATACATTAAGATACACAGCAAGATCTTTCTTCAGAGACTTGAATTCAGAAAGCTAACATTACTTCCAGTCATATCTTGACTACACCAACCCACCAGAATGCAAGTTTTTCACATCTCCCAGAAAGTATAAAGATGGGTAGAGGAATAAGAGCATCGGGGGCAGAAAGTGTGTTTCCTTCACAGCTTCTATAAGCTGAGCACACTGTGGCCAACACTCTGGGCTCTGCACCACTGAACTCATCCAGCATGGCACACTAACATGTCCCTCTTGAGGGTACCCATAAAATTTCTCTCCTTTTGGAATGCAAGTCTTCAGCTGTCTCCATACCACAAGACCTCCAGTTCCCCATCTCAGCACTCAGGTTTTCCTTCATAGGCTCCACACGCCCCTCTTACAATTTCCACCCACACATTTCAAGATCACACACTTTACAGTCACTAATTCTTTTTCTGGTGCCTGTCTCTCCTTTCAGATGTATTTCTACTTACATTTTAAGCGGCACTTTCTTGCCTATATACCAAACAGTTTCTCCCTCTGTCTCTTCTCAGTGCCACGTTTACTAACCAGAAAACTTTATTCTTGCAAGGTCTTTGCTACCCTACATCACCACCAGCAACCTTTAGTCTCCCATGACCCCTGGCTTTACCCCCTCCATTTTTCCAACACTTCTTCTGTTCCTTTTCTTTGCCCCACTCACCTGGCGTGACTGTTTCCACTTCCAGATCTTCTCCTTCCTGGATCACCATCTGACATGGGTTCTCCTTCCCCACAACTCTCACAGACAGATTTATTTCTGTTAATACTGCATGATGGAGAATATCCCACAGAGTAATTTAAACTGCTATTTATAAGCATAGAGTAACAGTCAGCTTAAAAAAAACCCAACATGTTTCACTTTTATAAAAATAAAAGCTCAGAGCTTCCCAACCAAAGAATCCTCTCTGTTATTCCACCTTTCACTGACTCAGCTGGACTGTGATCCTTGATGCCCAGAACATTTCTAAAAAGCTCTTGATTTCAAATGATAAAATCATTAGGGCTGGAAAAGACCTCTAAGATCATGGAGTTCAACCATTAGCCCAACACTGCCACAAATCACATCCCTAAGCACGTCATCTATACATTTTTTGAACACTCCTAGGGATGGTGACTCCATCACTTCCTCGGGCAGCCTGTTCCAATATTGACCACCCTTTCAACAAAGACAGTTTTCCTAATGTCCAATCTGAACCTCCCCTGAAGCAACTTGATGCTGTTTCTTCCTGTCCTGTCACTTGTTACCTGGGACAAGAGACTGATTCCCACCTGGCTACAACCTCTTTCTGCGTAGTTTTAGAGAGCAACAAGGTCCCCCTGAGCCTGCTTTTCTCCAGACTAAACAACCCCAGCTCCCTCGGCCACTCCTCAAGTGGCAGATAAAATTCACACTTTTTTGACTACTGCAAGCCTCAAAAATCAGAATTCAGAAGGAAATTTCCTGTGGCTGCTCTATTAATGTCAAGACACATTCAACAACAGCATTAAAGTATTACACCTTAAGAAGAAAACCCCTTAAAAGTAAAACTAAACAGTATTTTGTTTACAACAAAACACCAATCTGTTGATAGTTATTTGCATTAAAAACTTTAGTGTCAAACAAGCAGTAGTTACAAGTTTTGACTATTTTAGCATTATTCTCACTGAACATGTGATTTAGAGGCTACAATCCACTCTTACACCAAAGTTAAAGCAACCTGCTTTTTTTTCCCCTTTTATATAAGAACATTTTCACACCTTCCCGTAGTATTTAATTTTTGCTGCACTTCACACCAAAGCCCAGCAGACTTTATAAAAACTGCTCACAGGAAATCACACTAAACTCAGAAATACCATATGGCTGTTGAACAAGAAAATAACCATAGTTACCAAACCAAATTAATGCCATTGATCACTTTAAAGAGAGATAGTTGTAGGCTTGCTAATTATCTGAGGTGCTTATTATATATTTCAAAGTTTGAAAGTAATTCTATCCCTCTATCAAAGCTAGTAAATCAATCATCTCTGTTAAAGGCTTAGAGAAAAAGTCAAGCTTACTGCTCAAATCTATGGTCAACATATGAAAAACATTACTATGAAAGCCATTCAAAAAGCCTCCTCATGGGAAAGGGCAACATTATGAGAACTAAGTGTTTTCACATGTTCTTTTTACCTTTGTTCTTTTATAGTCTTATTTTTCACCTCTTCTACAGCAAGATTTTTTTGGAGGCTACTAATCTGAATTCCATCTCTTTATTCTCAAGGTCCCTTGGGACCACTTCTCTCCCAGCACTGTCTTTTGTTCCTCCTACAGTAATTCTCTGATCAGTCAAAAACAGCTTCACATGGCATTCTCCAACAGAGTCAGGAATCTGCAATGGTAGCAGATTCGGAAAGGAGGAGTGAAAAAAAACCCCAAACACAAACATTTGAAGAGAAAACCCCCATGTTCTCAGCAATGTTGCAAGCCTGTCTGCAAAGACAGAGAACAAGCTTCATCCTGATGTCGTGCCTCCCATGCACTACTGAGCAAGTGAAAGGCACCACATTAAAGCAAAGAAAAGCCCAGAGAGAAAAGCCCTCCAGTCCAGCTCGCCCTCTCCAAGGTGCCATGACGGTGAACAGACATTGCTGTGGCCTTATCTATCACTTCACATAACCTGCAACAGCCTTAACTTCTCTACACTGAGTTTAAAAGCAGACTACAGAAAATGGAAAACCCAATTGTTGCATACAGGCTGTGCTTCCCAAAAGGAAAAAACCCCAAACTCTCCAGAGTCATGCTACAAAGTTTCAGATCCTAAGCTGTTCTTCCATATTTTGCACCATTGAAGTGTCAAGTCCTGATTTCAACATCCATCTGCTTTTAACCAACATAAACGTCTAAGCTTCTAATCTCAAAATAACTGTGTTCTCAAGATAGACTATTATCTTCTACAGGATCTTACTCCCTTCACTGTAAGGGAGGAAATAAATCCTTTTGCAGAATTTGATTTTTCTGTTTAATGACTGCCAAAATATCTTATACCACAATCATGGCATAGTTCAACCTAAACAGAATATGAGTGTCAAAGGCTGTTGTCTCTTGTTACTTCAAGTTTAACATCCCAAGATAATTATTTAAGCAAAAAAACCCACACCTGGATGTTTGTTTACCTCTTTAATTTGTATCTCAGTTCACACATACATTCAACAGCCAGCACAGCAGCATCCCAGTACTAGCTGCAGTTTCTGGAAGCTACTGAAAAACTAAAGAAGCACAAGTAACTTGTTTTACATACATTCATGTTTTGCTCTGAATGCAAAATAAATATAACCTGTACATGTTATATATGTTATAATATAGTGTGAACACTTAGAACAATGTTAGAGTCAACAACTTAGTGATTACAAGCTTAAGCATCTGCCACAAAAGTCTACAAATCATAGAATATCAGGATATTGGAAGGGAACCACAAAGATCATCCAGTCCAGCTCCTGGCCCTGAAGAGGACAACCCCAACAATCACACCATGTGCCTGAGAGTGTTGTCCAAACACTTCTCGAACTCTGGTAGTCTTGATGCCATGCCAACATTTCGAGTATATATTTTTTTCTAATATGTATTTCTCTGCTCCAAAAACAGTTCCCCCCTAACACATCTTTGTTGTTTCACACTAGATCTCTTTCACTTCCATCCCTGCAGCCTGCTTGCTTCACGTTCTTATTCCTTTGTCCGGGTCTTCCAGTCTGAACTCATCCCAACTGTTTCCTTGCACCTTTATTCACCTGCAGTTATATAGCTGAGCATGTTTATAAGCCCACTGACAATTTAGATGCCTTGTCGTAAGAGTTTGGGTGAGTGGGTTAGAGCATGGTGCTAACAACAGTAAGGTTGGGGGTTTCATCACCATACACAGTCCCTTAAGAGTTGGACTCAATGACCTTTGTGGGTGCCTTCCAACTCAGAATATTCTATCAATATCTGAAGCAGTCTGTTATTATTTCACAGGTTTGCCCAAGTCAGATATTCTATAACAAGCCACTCGCCATTCTGATCAGATAGCTTTTTGCTCATTTAAATCACTCACGTGCTTACAGCCACACTTTGAGTTACTATAACTCTTCACCTCTCTCCTCAAAAGAGCTGGTTCTCATTTACCGACATACAACGTGAACCATCAACTATTCTGCGAAATTCTACTTTCCCATCTCCTATAGTGGTTGAGAAGAACAGATGTAGTGTCCTACTGCCATCCTCCCAGAAGCTTTTCCCATTAAACTTCCGACACCCTCTCCTTCTCTACCAGAAGGAAGATGGGAAGAACCCTGCGGATGAGCTGCCCCTGACTCGTGGGGTGACCCATTCCCACAGCGGGAGCTCATTCCTGTGGCTGCAGGTCCCACCTCTGATAAACGTGGTACCTCGATTGCTCACACGGACTGCAGAAACCGAGGAGGCTTCTGCGCCGCTCTGCACAGACCTGTGCCCTGAGGAGCTCTCCAAAGCACCTCCAGCCCTTCCCACCGCGCCTGGACGCGATACTGGGGCGGCCGATCCCCACACCGGCCGTGCGGGCAGGAGCCGGGAACTGCCGAATCCCTGTTTCCCAAGGCGAAGGGTGCCCCAGGAGCTCCCTTGCGAAACCACCGCGGCCAGACCGAATGCTCCACACGACTCTCTGCCCCTCACGAACAAAATAAGGCAACTGCGAGCGGCGTTTGCCCGAACAAAGACCCAGAGGCGCACGGAGGGCTGGTCGTACCTCAGCACGCAACAAACGAGAAAAGTTATGTGCCTGAACATCTTTAAATAAAGGTGGGGGGAGAGGGGGAAAGAAGATAAAGAACAGAAGCGAGAAAGGCCCCGGCTCGCGCTAAAATAAACACAAACACTGGTAAGCGAAGGTGAGGAAGGGATGGGCTTGTACGGGACGCTCTGAGGCAGAGGCTCAGACGGCACAAGGGCAACCTCCGCTCCT
>VXBX01003487.1:70704-90219 GCA_013400415.1 Scytalopus superciliaris
GGGCAACGCCGCCATCTTGAGCGCGGCGCGGCGCCCGCCAGCCGCCATGTTGGGCGCGGCGCCCGGTCCGCCCGAGGGCCCGCCCCGCCGCTGCTCCCCCGGCACCCACAGCCGGCCACACAGACACCCTGTAAATACAGATAAACTGCGGGGGAGGCTGTTCTGGCGTAGGAAAGATTCCCCTCCGGTGAAAGCAAAAGACAGCGCGAAGGTCGCAGTGGTCCCGGGCCGGTTCCACCCCAGCCCGTGGCGCGGAGCCCTCCCCGACCCTGTGGAGTCCCCCCACCCTTTAGTCTTTAAAAACATGTCAATATTGCATATAGCATCGCAAGTAGGAAACAACATTATCTACACGGGTCAATGCGGTGCTAAAATCCTAGGAAAAGCTTTCTGCAGCTGTAATTGTGCCAACTCGTGCATAGGCCGTAGTTTTTAATTACATGACTGCATAGCTTTGTGTCCCAAAGGGCCTCTGTCTCATTTCGTGCCCAGAATTGGGCTGAGATGTGATTGCGTTGCTACTCGGAGAACACGGAGTTTCATAACCTTTGAGCGCTTCCCTTCGCAGGCGGAATAAAAGCACGTCTTTGCGCTTTTCAAAGCCCGAACAACGCGCCGGATGATCGGCCCCTTCCTCATGACCAGCTGTAATCGGGTGTGTAAAACCCACTCTGAGGGACGTGAGACCCGGCGGGCCGGGCTGGCCATGGTGTGGGAGCCAGAGACACACTCCAGCCCCCTCCCTCCCTCCTCAACCTCCCTCCTCATCCTCCCCCCGGGCTTCGCTGGGCATGGGTGGTATTGAAGGGTTGTTATAATCGCTCGTTCTGACTCAGACCTCGTCCTGAACACCAGCGATGTGTCTCCTGCATCAGCCCAGGCGTTGCTGTTTGGTCAGATGGGGCAGAATCAGAGCGTGAAATGATGTGGAAGTGGATGTTTTTAACATTGCGAAGTCTGGGGCTAGAACTGCACTCGTGGCAAGTGTGAGAGAGCATATGAATTTTAGAGGGAATGCTCTGTGGAGCAACGTGAGGAACTGAGGGAGGAAAAGCTCCAGCCCCCTCACCTGCAGAGGGACTTTGCTGCCAGCCGTGGTCACTTGATATCACATTCTGCCACTACATCTCTCATTATGCTGATTTCTTCCACAGGCTCAAACAACAGCTGCGTCATGCAATATAGCTTCTGTAATTCCTGTAAATCCTCTCTTTTTTATTTTCTTTTATATTTTTATTCACGAAATAGATTACAGGATATAACTTACGCTTCAGTGACCCTCCACTGAAGTACATTAACCTCCAGCGATATAAATACCTGGGTTTCCACACCACAGCTCCTGTCTTTCGGTGCCATCTAGTGTCCGTGCACGGAAGAGATACTGTAACTAATGGAATTTCTCCTCATCGGATCGATTTGCCATTATTAACACATTTTGGAAATTGATAGATGGCACTGATAGAAGATATATTTCTAAATTAATATATGTCGCTCTGTATATAAATCTAGCCACATATAAATTCATATTTTTATTTTATGGCACAAAATTCTGACACAGATCTCTTTCACGTTTTAATTAAATTAAAATAAATAGCACTCACAAATCAAGCATACATGTATATATCGGTTATTTACTTCTGGATATGCTGTTCTCTTTAACTAATTAGATTGCTTTGGAAAACAATGGCCACCAAAAAAGTTTTAAAAGTACCGAAATAATTTATCACCTTACTTCATTTTCAGCTCTCCTGAGAAGGTGTAGCCATCCAGATCAGAGCCCAATCAAAATTTCATTTATAAAGTAAAACTGTGAGGCTTGGAATAACACATCTTTCAATCTGTCTATGAAAAGGAGCGAGGTGATTTTTGAAGCAAGGAAGAGACAAAAAATGAAGGATGATGCCGAGACTTCTTTGTTCTCTTTTAACCCTTCATGTCTTTCTTTACAGTGATTGCTAATTATTATTCTCATCCACAGTACATGATCAATGGTTCTTAACCACTGAAACAACCTTGTGTGTCTTTTACTGTTAGCATATAAATTCAAGAGATGCACAAGCGACTCAGGTAATCTCCCCATATTACTATAAAAAAAGCATTCAGGGGCCAGTACAGATAATATCTCCTTGAAGATCTCAGATTCTAAATTAAGATACAAATCCTGAGCAGCAGATACAACAAAAGGAATATGAATACGGAATTTTATACAATAGACTTGCGCATATTCAGATCCATATATATATATATATATATATACTTAACAAATCTTACCCTCTCTACCTGACCATGGAAGAATTGGAAAGTCACTGTTCTCTTAACTAGTCCAGCTAAAGAGGAAACAAAACAAGGTGCTCAGCTGCTTTTCTTCTAGTGAAAATCTAATTTAATTAGAGCAATTTCAGATCACAATTCTGACAGCTGTGTTTATCATCCTTCCTTCAAAGGATAGAAATTAGCATTGACTGACATTAGCATCAAAGCTTATTTATTCACCCGCCCACATCCTACCAGCCCTTCTGAGTTTGTCTGTTTATTTAGCACTTTAATAATATCACAGTAAATAAGATTTCATTTCAGATCATGCATGTTTTTTGTCAAAGCATTTAGTGTAGCCTTCTTATAACGCCGCTGTAGAACCCCTCTTTGCACGTTTGATGACAAGCAGCTAGGTGTTCTTCAGAAAAGGCATTTTTAATGGTTAACAAGGACATAGAGTGGGACCCCAGATTCCTTTTTCTTTCTTTTTTGTCAACAACTAGAAAACATGTGTCTTTCAGCAGTTGCCAGACGCAACCTGTCATCCCTTAAGCTGCAGAAAACTGCCTGATTCCAAAGGCAGATGGGTCAGGGGAGCCTTGAACTTCAGAGTTTGGGGAAACCCTGTGATACGGAAGTCTCTGCTCTGTTTTCCAGCTGCTTTGTCCTTGCCAGCTCATACAGAGGTGTGAGCATGCCTGTTCACACACAGCACACAACCAATCTATCCTCTTGTGAAATAAAAGGAGGTTCTTGCTGGTAAACACCATCTTTCATTTCATATTTGTGCAACAGCTGGCAAAACAGGACTTGATCCCTAATTAGAGCTGTGGGAGCAGAGGAATGAGGTGAATGGATCATAGCTCAGCTGCCCATTTTGGAGGCACATATACAACTGCTACCACATCAGATCAGATACCAGAGACATGAGCACCAGGAATCTGCTGCCCACCTGCAACTTCAAGCCCTGGGGTGACAGAGAGGCACATTTGGGAGGGGCTCCCATGGGCTGATTCTTCAGGTATCAGCAGTAGTTGGCATATTTCTGTATTTGTTCATGAATGACAAAATACAAGAAAATTATGCCAAAGGAAGAGGGAAAGTTCCTTTCAAATAGCTTTCCAAAAGGAGGTAAAGCAGACAACTCCATTTGATTTTTCAACAGGTGGAACCCAACTGAGTTGATGGAACAGGTTCCCAGCAGGTGCTCTTCACCGGGAGATTCCCTCCAGATCTCACCTTTCCCCCAACTTGCCAACATAGATATCATCAGGTACAAACTAGAGGCAGCAAAGAAACAGATTAGATATTAACTAATAGGAAAAAATTCCCCAGTTTGGACCACAGAATTGCTTTCTCAAGTTCTGGGACTTAATATGCAACAAAATTATCATAGGATTATGGTCCTGTGTAATGGAAATAATTTAAGTTTCAATGTTTCATCCAGCAGTGCAGACAGGCCTGTGGAGTGTACTCTCTTAGCTGGAACACTACTTGAGGCTGACCACTGGCATATACAGCAGGAGCTTAAAAGGTGACAAATTCAATTCTCCAATTCTAAAATTAAGAAAAAAACAGAAATGCCAAGGAAATGAGACACTCAGCAGCTGGTGAGGAAGAGATGAAAAATTCACAACTTTCAATCACTCACAGCACGGGTTATGCAGAAATAGACTGAGCTTCCAGTTTTGTTTTGGAGTTTGTGTCACTTCCAATCTTTCCTGTGAGATTCAAGCATGGCTTATAGTGGCAATTTGCATGTAGGTGAATGAAATGTCTGCTTTCAGTGATTGCACTTCTGATCTTGGTTTTCTCTAGTTGAGAAAGAAAACAGCTTTTTTGGGGGGAATATTACTCATGTAAATATCCTCATGCTCTAAACCATTACAATCAAACTGACCTTTTTTAAAAAAATAAAGGAAAAAAAAGAAAATATTAGGACATGCAGCAGAGTAGCACTGGTTTGCATTTTCAACTGACAGCCCAGTGATGGAAGAATATTGTTTATTCTGTTTATCTAGGCAGAAACCACATAGGCCCATGAAAAATCAAATTTTGGACGTACTTTTTCTCAGCTACCATGAAAATGTCAGGAAAAATCCTAATTTAGCTGTCTCTTCAAAAGCATTGTCCAGAAAACTTGTGTAGTACTTTAAGTGATCTACTCTTCCAGTGGTTCCCCTCACTTTCTTCATGCATACCAGTAACCAAAAAAGTGCAATGTAATGTGTATGTAACAGGACATATAAACTAATATTCACACTCCAAGCTCTACTAGAGTTTTCAAATAGCTTTAAGTGGAACAGTGAAAAAAGTATTACTGAGCCAAATTTGATCTGACAATAGATTGTTAAGGGCTGAAATCAGCTCTTAATATCTTCTCTTGTATAAAGCATAATAGCAGAGCTAAAATAAAGCCTAATGAAACACATCCTCTGGATTCTCCCAAACAAGGTTCAGAACTTACTCACCTGGTTCTATGTGCTGTTATGTTGTTGTACTGTGTAATTGTATGTGGGTACATCAAGTCCGAACAGCATGGCAAGTGTCCTTCCAAGGGCTTCACAATCTGAAAACACACAAAACACAAACAATAACTGGAACATCCTCCTTCTACTAAAGGCCTTTTTGCAACAGGCATTTTACATGGTGGCAGAAACTTCTATGGAGTGATCACATACACAAACCTAAAAGGATCAGTAGACAAGATGACAGCACAGTTCATGTTCTTAGTGAAAATATTCTTCTTGCTTGAGAAAGCTCCTTCATAATACAACCTTTACAACTTTTCCCAAAGTTCTGGCTAGCATTTCTGGGATAGCCATATCTCACCTACTCCATTCCCTGTCCAAAAAGTTTATTTTAGGTTATGTTTCATGAAACAAATTCCCCTTTGTTTAATTCATTGTGTGGCCTTGTTACTACCTCAGAGCAGTTATATCCCTTCCACTTCCTTATATATATCTGCCTTGCCCTGTGTTTGGGTTAAGAAATGGAATTGCTTTCAAGCCCCACCTTTCCAGACCCAGCATTGTCCTGCCTATGGAAAACTGTCAGACATTGCCTGGAGTAAACCTCAGCCAACACGACCCTACAGTCAGCTTTCTGAGACAGTGTTCTTGCAGCAGATATTACTGTGATTCTTCTTCTTCACGGCCTCAGTTCCTGCCTCTGGGCCGGTTTCTCCTGCTTCCCTGATCCTTACACCCTCACTGCTTCACACTGTGGTATCCCTTTCATTATGCCAGTACAGTCTCAATGCTGGACACTGCTTTTCATAAAACTGCAATCAATTTGTCTCAAAACCAACCTGCTTGCTGATTTCAATACAGTAATAAAAGTCACTGACATTGATCAGTAATTTTATTTTCAGTTGCTCATAACGTATTGTTAGCACTGAAGTATTTTGTTGTGTGGGGGGAGGAAAAGGTCTTCCAAATGTTTGAGAACATGGGTAGGAGTAAAATAATGTTTTTTCTCTAGTCCATGTTAAAACAATTCTTTGTTTGCTTCACTGCTGTAAGTCACAGAGGAACTAGAGTGTTTCAGAGTCTGGGGATTTGGCAGAGATGGTCACTGGTTCAGCTTTTGCTATCCCTCTGAACATTTGCTCTGGATCCAAATATACAAGCTGGAGGGAAGATTTGTGTGTGGAAGGGCCATAGGTTAAGATTTTCTGAAATATTAAGAATGTAAAAGCTCTATTGAAGCATTTTCTTTTAATTTTAGGAAACTTCCCCAGCAGAAAGCCGTTCTGTGCAGACAGTGCAGCATATTCTCCATCCACACATCAGAGAGGTTTTACACCCACTCCCCAAAACAGCTTTCACTCCACAAGAGGCAAGAACTGTGATTTTGGTAAGGTTTTAATGTGCCATGGTAAATGTAATTGAAGCAAACATTTCTATTACCTGTGTTCAGTAACTTTCTGTAAGCAGAATTATCATTCTTGTTCCTTTAGTCATGTATCTTATTTCAACTACAGGCTTGTTCGCATTAGGTCAAACTAAGACAACATTCAATTCCTGTGCACCAACCCTTAGGCTGTATCCCACAATTACCTTAAATTGTTGCTTGGTTTTGACTTCTAATAGAAGCTGTGGGGGAAAATACAATATAAGGTAGGCAAAATTGTGTATTAATTCTGTACTTTTACAGCTGAAATTAATTTTATTTTTGTAGGAGAAGGGGGAAACAAAAAGAGGTGATGCATTAGCCTTGCCCATCTCAATGGACAGAGGATCAAAGCAGATGTTGTAAGACAGGGCTGATTCGAAGAACAAACATGTTCTCAGGATGAGGATGGATCTGTCAGCTTTTGCAAAAAGAGAAACAGAGGAAAAGGGAGAGATGGAGAGACCTTCTTTCCTTGAGATTCTTAGGCAGGTTAAGAGAAGCACCATGCATGAGCTTGTAACACTGTGTGTATGGTAGTGTATCCAAATGCCTGTTTATGCTTGTAAGACCTTTTGCACATCTGAAATATTTCATCCCATGTAACTTCATTTCATAATGCTACAGGCTTTACTAGTGGTCAAAGTAACCCCAAAAATCTCAGCAGGAAAATATGCCTGTTGAGTTTAGCTGTGGAGGCTGAACGATGCTGCTTCGTGAAAAAGGAGGTCATTGTTTGGAGGGAGAGAACCATCAGAAAATTAATGGGCCTGTCCGAGTTCTTTCTGTTTCATCAGATCTGTTATTCTGTTATTCAGTTGTCACTTGGCTTTCATTTTTATGTTTATCACAAAAATGCCTTCTTTGTGTCTCTGGTAATCTGGGAGTACTGTGAGACTTCCCTAAACCTATACTACAGTGTCATGCAGTTAGTGACCCATCAAAATACTCTCACCTAATTTTTGGATCAGGTTGAATTTGGGATATTACAATTTTTGGGGGGATATTAACTATTGCAAAGATGCTCAGCTATTTTCTGTTTCATGTTGAAAATGTTGGCTGACATAAGATCATAAAAGCTGCGGGGCTGGTTGTTTTCCCCCCTGCAGTGAGAATGGCTTTCCAGTATGTCCCAGGACTCTCAAGTGTTCTTCTCTGCATAGCTAATGGTTGTCCCCATAAGTTTTTTCTACATACCGTGTGTCTAGATGCAAGCCACAGCTGTCACTAAGGAATGGTGTGGAGTTAGGAATGTTGTTGGTCTGTCCTATCTTTCTCCCTTCAGTTGTGTAACACAGGTTGCCAGTTCTGCCCTAGAACCCCTTTACACTAGCTGGAGCTCTCCATCAGCCAACTGTCTTGCCTTTGACTAACCAATCTGCTGGTTCTGAATGCCTTTGATTTGAGGTAACATTTTCTCACTTGCAATTCAGCACTGTTTTGACCTTTTTTTCCTGAGACTGGTCATACAAAGCACCCTTCAGTGTCTTTATACAGGATAGGAAAAGGTCTTTGGAATTGTAAACATGTTAAACATGTTAATAGTTACAAGTTTATTTTTCCTTATTTATTAATTCTTTATTAGAAACAAAAATATGTTTCTTCAGCTGAAGCTGCTAAATTTGACTCCACATACTGGAAAGGTTCTTTGGAGATCAACCTCCTCCATGTCTGCAAGAGTGGGATGCTCATGGGCCACCTGCAATCTCCTGACACCGTTATTGCCCCCATGCTGCCAAGCCATGTACCCACCTAAAGACACCCGTGGCCAGAAAAAGAGCTGGCCTTGGATAATGTCCTCATTGTTGTTGTGAGGAAGGTCCCTACAAACCATGACGTAGAGTAGGATGCCCAGGGACCAGATCACCACTGGATGGCCATGGTAGCAGTGGAGGAGGATCCACTCCAGTGGGCTGTACACCTGCATTCCTTGAGATAGAGATAGAGGTGAAGCTCATCAGGTGGATGCTGCCCACTCCCAGACCTTTGCCTGGGCATCCCTGGAGATGCATGGTCTGAACTGGTGGCACACAGTGTGGCTGCCACCTTCTCACCAGCACATGACTTTTTTAAAAACTTTGGGTTGCAAATAAAAATGCCTCAGTGCTGAAAGAGGACACCAGGGGTCCGGGAAGGCCTGACCACTACATGCAAGGATAACACGAGTAGGGAAAACCCTGCCTTTATCCCACCCCTCCCTCCCCCCACATTGGCCAATAAAAATATCATAGGCCAAGGAGGAAAAGGGGGAGCTGGAGCAGCCTGAGCCCTTCTGCGCCTGCAAATGAAAACAGCAAGCTACCCCCATGGGAGCTTGTTTCTCTCAGGCTGGCTCCCGCTGCACCAGCCCCTCTCTGCCAAAAAGCAACCTGGCAGCTGGCTGAAGAATTATTCTCACCAACCCCCAGCAAAGGAGAACCGCCAGGGCCTGGGAGCACCTGAAAAATGGGTGTACAACATGCCCTTTAGGAAGGTGCCACAACCAAAGTCAATCAGTTTCATCTCACTGGTGGCCGGGTCAAGGATGCTGTTCCTGGCCTTAGTGTCGCAGTGCAGGACCCCACGGTTCCTCTGGTGCCACATGGCCTCCAGCACCTGGCATAACAGCCCCCATACCATCAGGAATCCCTGCTCCTCCAGGATTTCATAGAGGTCCTGAGAGCACTGCAGACACCCCATCCCCAGCACAAAGTTGTTGGAGAGCTTGAACCAGTCCAGGAGCTGGACCACAATGTTGAAGTCATGGGAGGGCACTCCGAGGAGCAGCACAAACTCCAGGGGCACAGGTCGCTGCTGGGCTGTGGGGGGACCACAATGCCACCAGTGGGGCTGATGCTGCACTGGGGGCCTGGTACCCACCGCTCAGGGGATGCCCCAGTGCCTCCCAGCCTGGCCCCAGTGGTGCTGGGCATTCCCCAGCCCAGGATGGTCCGCAGTCCCCTCTCTCAGCACACACTGGGGCAGGTGCCTGTGACAGCAGAGCATCCAGGAGCCCCAGGAAGGCCTTACTTGCAATGCAAGGTTAAAACACACCAGTTTAACTTCACATTCCAGTGTTCTTTAGGGAAAGCAGAAACAGGCTGAATAGACAAACATTTATTTATGCCAATCTTGTATGCTGCAGGCGGATATATTTTTTTTTGTTATACTGAGATTACATTACTACAGCCGCATTGATTTCCATGAAATCGTTTCTTATTTGTATTCCTGTAATCAGTCCAGAAAGAATCAAGTGTTACATATAAACCATTTTTTCATTCTGCTGTGGATTTTTGTGCTCTTCAAGATCTGAGTTCTGGACTAATTGTAAATGAGAAAAACAGAAGTGTAAGGAAGGAGAGAAGAAAGATAAAAGATCTGCTTTTTTTATGCCACCTCATTTGGATTAAAATCAGTTGTAGCTAAGGCAGGTTTTTGCAAAAGTGGGAAAATCTTTTCCAGGCCAGTTTTTGCGGATGTTCCATACATACTCAGCATTAGGTTCAAAACAGCTTTTCAGTTGCATTTGAGAGTCAGTTAAATTTGCCACTTTTTGTTTGTATTTATTTATTAAAAATTTAAAAGATCGGTTGTTCCTGCACTCTGACTATGTGTTATTTACCTTATCTAAAAGAAAACCTGGACACATGAAATGCTAGACAAGTCTTCCTCTTACAGCACCACTTAAATTTGTAGCCCCCATGCAGGTATTGATCTAACCCACCGTTTTTCCTTGAAACCTGCCTGCACATGTATCCCAACCCTGTGTGGCAAGGAGAGATGTGAAGTTTACTGTCTTGGCAGTGACCTTGATGGATAGGTAGGTCATGGGGCATGCAGGGGCTCCTGGATGCCACCCCATCACTAATTACAGGATGTCCTTTTCAGTACAAAATGATGTAAAAGGTGTAACTTGTGACAGCTCTTCCCATTTTAAAGCTGTGGTGCCCCTCCTGGGTGCACTGTCTGTGCTGGGCAGTTGTGTGGAGAACACTGCAGGAAAAGACAAGCTCTGCTGCCCCTTGGTGGCCATCACTTCACTGCACTCCTATTGGATTTTTTAAATGCATTCAAGACGGCTCTTTCGGGTGCTGTTATGCACTGTGTTAGATGATGTTTGGAGAGAAGGTATTGAATAAGTTGTGATGGAAAAACTGGGGAAGCACTGTCAGCAGAGAAGAGAGTCTAGGTATCACAGAAGAGAGGGTACCTGACCTTCAGATTGGACAGCAAAGCAAATGCAGCCTGACATCCAGGGGCCACCAACATGGACACTGCAAACTTAAGGTGAGTCCTCCTTTGGGAAAGCTAGGCAAAGACTGGAGGCACAAAGCAATATTCCTAGAGACCACCACGTGGCTCTGAGAGACAGATGTGATTCTTGGAGACACCAGCAGGTGCATGTCTGGTTCAGATGGGGAAGACTGAACACGCTATGCTAGTGAGGCTTCACCTAAAGTATCAGACAAAAGGATCAGGGAAGAGGCATTTGGATATGCAAATAAGGACCAGGGGAACTGAAACCCTATTTTATGAGACGAACTTACAGTTTAACGGGAGCTGCCACAAAGTTAACCTGGGAAACATGTTAAGAAAGAAGGAGACCTTAGCTGGAGTCCTGAGACCAGGAGCTCCTGGATGGATTAGTCTTCAAAGGCTCATCTCAAGCCCTTGACCTTGCAGGACTTCCTCTGGAGTGTCCCCTCCAAGCTCCTGGTGAACAGCCTCTGCAAGGAGTGGATGGCAGCAATGGACAAGAGCAGCAGGGAGGAGATCTGCAAGTAAAAATGTGAGTGTGGGCAGCACCTGCCTGTTGAGTAGCAGCCCTGACTGCTGTCTGAGAGCACCTGGGAAGAGGCACAGCCCAGCCATCAGCTCCCCCCTGCCTCAGGCAAGTCTGGGTGACAGCTGTGGGCAACATCTGTTTTCTGAACCTGGTGTTGCTCTTCCCTCGGGGTCATCAACAAGTTGCCTGTGGCCAAACTCCTCCTCAAGCAGCTGCTGTCCCTCGTTCAGTCACAGCAAGCCACCACCAGGACAAGCTGCAGTGACCTGGCCCCCTGCGAGGGGCTGACCTGCTGAGCCCACCCAGCGAGGACCTGCTCCAGGTGCCAGGGAAGGTCTGCTGCCTTGGCTTGCTGGGCTGTTCTGATGCCCCTCAGTGCTTCCTCCCTCAAGCAAAAACTGGTGGGGGTGGCTGCTTGGGAGACAGCTGTTTGACATGGCTCCTGTTTCAAATGATGCTACCTACAAGCATTACTGCTGGTGGTTTTACTTCTTTCTCAGGTGTGCAAGAAAATAAGGAAAGCAATAAAACAAGGAAATACATTTATTTCCCCACAATGCCAATTTTTTTAGCAAGGAAAGCAAGGTAACCTATTTTTTTAAGAAGTGGAGGCATGAAAAACAGCTTGCAAGGCATTAGAATATCCTAAAATGTCACAGACCTTGGCAAGTACCGGGATTTTGTACAGTCACATGATATCATACCTAATTACTTCTTTTTTTTCAAACATAAGTTTGGAAATTCCTTCTCCCCTCTTCCCACCCCATGACTTCATGTTCTTCATTGTAGCTACTTCCATATGCACCCAGTTCACCTAAGCATCTTGCTCATTTAAGTCCTGCTTCCAGCATACTGCAAGGATTAAGTATTTCCTATAATTAATAAAGTTGCATTAAACTGGAGAAAATAACACTCAAGAGAGCCTTTTTTGTGCTACTATACTTGAAATTTAAAATGATGAAACAAAACATGATACTTTAAGATTGTTTATTTTAAATGGTATTCTGAAATTCGTGGTTATATACAAATTTTCAAACTCTGAAGATTAAGATTGCACGGTGACTGTCTTCACAAAATAAGGCTGCTCGGCTGATATTATCAGAGCTGATTCCACTGAAGTGTGGTTACTCAGAGTACAGGAACACTGTAATCCATGAAGGTACCAACACCAAATGAGGTGGGCCTTCCTGCATAAAAAGCTAAGCAGAAGTCCCCTTAGTTGCCATGGGACATTGGTTGAATTTAGGAGCATCACCAGGGGGGACAGGTCTGAGTGAAAACAATGGTCACTGTGGAAAGGCCTTTACACTGAACTCACAATGTGGAGACAGGTAGACACTGCAGGGGCTTATCCATACCTGTCATATTCACTGTGCTTTATTCCTCACTCAGCAGGGTCAGTGACAGAAAAAAAACACAAAGGAAAAAAAAAGCAGTTTATGCTGCTATGATAATTTAGCAATGAACTTTAGAGACAGATTTTTGTTTTAGGGGTAATTAATAGGCATGAACAGGATTTATGTTAGTGCTGAAACTTCAGTTTAGATACTAGACACACGGATGGGATGAAATGTATCACCCTGCAGCCAAGAGACAGAAATTTCTCTTCCATGAAGACAGATGAACTACTGCCTGCACTTCTGTTCCCCCAATACTAAAGGCAGAGATATGCTTCATGAGTTTGTTTTATACATAGACAATCAAAAATACATTTTAGTAATGTTCCCCATTAAAGCCTTACTGAGAGCACAGTACTGAAATCAGTGCAACAAAACTAAAACGACAGGAAGGAGTATTTACAACCATATCATATTGTACCAAATTTGCAAGACAAGAAATTTCTAAAGTGCAAAGTTGTCTATATTCTAAACAGATATAGGGATCCATCTTCCTGCTCATAGTACAAACCACCACCGTGTTACAGACACACCACATATCCATGCTGAACATTTAAGTGACCAAACGCCATCCTTAGGCTGACAGGCAAAACTCCTCTACCAAATCCAGTGGGAGGCAGGCATCAGCATCCAAGGGCCAGGTTTAGTCCCCCAGCTGTAGTGTGTCACATGCTGGATGGAGATTAATTACTGTAAACCCCGGAACACAAAACATGGAAGAAGTGTATTTAAATACGTGGAGGAAGGTATTTAAATAGAAATCTTACAAAGAGCTTAAGAGTTTGTTTTATAGTAGATTAAAGACAATCACTGGGGTTTTTTTAAAGCACAAAACAGAGGGCCCAGCACTCTGTATTTTATTTAGCTGCAGTTTTGTCCTACTTCAGACTGGGCATAAATTTTTAAAGACTATGTACACCAACGAGATTTGCAGATTTAGCCATGAGGGCCTCTAAAACCAGAGAGGGGCCACAAAACCAGGCTCTTGCAGCATTAGAGTATTAAAAAGTCACCATTCAAAATACCTCATTCTCTAAAATTACTAAAGGGAACTATAAGAGAAGGAACATGGCTGCTAGGTTTCCAAACTACCTGAAACTCCCAGTCCATTTGCACATATTCTTAAGCATATTGGACAGCTAATCTACATTCAATTTACAATAATTCTTCATACTATCCAACAAAACCAAAACAGAAAACTGCTCATTGGCTCACAGTTTTCTATAAATTTCAAACTAAACAGTCAGCAGTTTCTTATTTTTTGGGTAAAACCATCCAATGTTTGCCATAGGATTTTAGCTACAAGTAAACAAAGTTTGCCTTGAAAAGCAGCAAACACATGTTAAGTGAATTAGCTTGTTCCATTAGTCTATTTTTAAACTACTACATCATATTTACTGAAACAGCTATGGCATAAGAGGTTACACAGCTAGGCTTAAGTAATGTCACCATCTGACACAATTCACTTGGTTATGCCCCAAACTATTTACAGTGAACTTGATTCAGACAAACCACTCTGAGAAAGTGTCCAAAGAATTCCAAGTCCATAAAATAATCTTTCTTACCAAGTTGTTTGGGAATGATTTAGTCATGATCTGTTAATTTTAAGATATTCCTATACATGAATACACCCATGGGTAAAAGCCTCACTGGAAATGAGTCCAGGACCTACACATGCATTAGCAACCATGGGTAAGTCTGTGCCATGGTGTGTACAGATGGAAGGGAAAATGAGGGGAGGAAGGGAAAATGAGAGGAGGAAGGGAAAATGGAATCTAGTCTGCATTAGAAAGAAAACTAATTAAGTTGAGACATGTATGAGTTAACACAAACAGGGCTCTGGAAAACAATGAGTAACTGAAAAATTCATGATTATGAAACTGAGTTAACTGCATCTGGGTCCTGGAAGGCAGCAGGCTAAGCCTGATGACTATAGCTGTAATACATTTTTAGAATTAAAATCTGTATAAGCAAAGTAGCTCCATGCTCCATTCTGGCAAAGCCTAAAGCTCGTCTTTTAACAATGCAAGAAGTCTAAGTTGATCAGGTTATGAACAGATCTGAGTAATCTTCATAGAACACACCCCAGGCCCCAGTGCAGCACCAGAAGAAATGGACCAATTTTAGATAAATATTCTTCTTGATACTCTTTATCCTGTAGGATAATGAGTAATCTAGGATGATGATAATCACCTAGGCCCTTGCAGAAGAGAAACTTCTTCCAAAGAAATTCAGCTCATTTTACACTTATTTTTATGTGCAGAACTGGCAGAAAGAAAAATCCATCATGGGAAGGAAGGAATTCTGCATTGCATTCACCCAGGACTGCCAGCATTAAAAGCCTGTGCCTTTTGCAGCAAGTTTGATCCCGTAGTTTGGTCCAGTATCACAGGTAGTCTTAAGTTTCCTATTAGTCTCCTCAACAGCTTTAGTTCCACAGGCCTTCAAAGAGCTACACACCTGCCCTCTAAGCTAAGTGACTCTAAGGCCCATGAAAGACTTCAAACAGAAGCAGTGAATTACACCACAGTGGAAAACAAGCCAATCCAAAGACTACAAAGTGAGGAATGTGTTTGCAGCATACATCATGGTAAGTGCATATGCCATCATGTTGGTTGAAACACTGAACATTGTCAGGCTATTCAGTGTCTTTCTCAGGTAAAGTGGAGTGCAGCAACTGGCACCCAGGGATTGCAAGGCTCTCACTTCAACACATGCATCATACTCGTTTGCATTTGCAGCAAATCAGAAAGCTATGCTTTTGCTGTCATGGCTGTTTTGCAGTGCTCAGCACTAAAGAATGCTACCACATTTTCCACAGGAGGCAGAAATGGAAGCAGCAAGTTCTACAAGATACTTTCTTCCTCAGTCTTGACTGGGCTTGGCTTTTGGCAAGTTTTCTTCATAAGGAGCTGATTCCAGTGCAATACTGCAAAAGCTGAGAAACAGCACTGTTGACACAGGGCACAAAGCCAATCTAGACCTTGGTTTCCCAGTTGTGCCATCAACTCTTCAGCTTGTCTTTCCTCCCTGTTCTCCTGACAGCTTTTTACAGACACTACCAATAGAAGCACAGCAATTCAATTACAATTCCATTACCTTACACATGACAACTTCATGAATTCCAGTGCCAGGAGATTTTAATTGTCTGCAGCTTTCAAACTCACTAAATCTTTCAAGATGCAAAAATTTAGAAAGAATGACACAGTGATGCATTACTTTTAAGCACTTTCATATTACTTGCTGCATCACTTTCAGATACACTTGGATATGAAAGGATTTTAATTAAAGGACAGACAAGCTAAAGTACCTTACTACAAATTCTGATACAAGAATCCTAATCTATAGAGGAAAGAACAGAGGCTAATAGTTTCAGAATATAAATTGTGCTCCAGTATGCAGAACTTAAGGTTTTTCAAGTTCTCTGAAAGTCCTCTGAAATACCACAGGAGTGTTACAAATCAGATGCAGATTTTCTTTGCTCACTACAATCAGGTGAATTGGAACACAACAGGGTGCTAAGCCTGAATGACAAAACTTGAATAAATATAACTGTTCATGCAAACTTGTGTTTGCAGAATTTGACATTATATAGCATATAATGTAATGGAAAAATCCTCAAGCATTACCGTCATGATACTTCCTTTGCTATTTGTGGGTAAAACTAAACCCACAAAAAGAAACTCTCTAGAGGCACAATAGGAACATTTAAGCCCACTCATTCTATGATATCCCACTAAAACCAAAAATAAGTCAGATATAAATAACCTCCTAGAAATCCATCACATTCTCAAGCAAGATAGACACATATTAACAAAGGTAAATTAAATTAGTCTTCTAAGTTAAAAAAGGAGAATCAAAAAAAGGGTAGATCAGAACTAAAGCCCCAGAGTCCTATTAGTACAGTTTCAGAGTGAGTTCGAAGCACTTATGGCACTTAAGAAATCTGGCATCCAGTGTCTTTTTGAGGCTTTATATCTGGTTCCTTCAGAGGTTTTACTTCTTCATCTGGTTTTGGTTTAGCCTGCAAACAAGAAGAAAAAAAATCCCAACTAAATACCACAAGTACAAACCACTGTATCTGCACAGTATTTATGCACAAGCTAACTTTACATATTATATTATTCCCCTCTCTTTTCAAGGCTGAAGACTTTGAGTAAGCCTCAAGCAAGGGCAAAAAGCCAAATATTCTCCATTTCAGCATCCTTAAATGAGTCCTTTTCTAAAAAAGAATCTTTCTATAGCATTCACTCCTGTCACTCCATTTCAGCATCTTACATTAGAGGATTTCCTCCTATTCAGGACTTAGTAAAAAGCGACTCAGAATTCCCAGATGCTGACAGTGTGGCAAAGGTTAACTGACTTGCCCCTGGCACAGCAGAAATGTAAGCTTGGGTGGCAGCCTTGTGTCTACATCCTGCCCTGAGCTGGGGAACATTACAGAAGGGCAAAACAGTAACTCTGTAGGATACACAGAATAAAGCTAACAGGAAAGAACAGTACACGAGGTTATCTTACAGTGTCATCCTTTGGCCTCTTGGTGAGATCAAATGCTGCAAGTGTTTCAGGAGTCCAGTGTGCATTCAAGGCAGGAAACTCAAAAGGAACAGGCTCTACTAAGCCATAGTTTGCTTTCAGTTCTAGCTGGGGAGCCTCTGCTGGCACCTTCTGAAAATAGCTGTAACAGAATACAGAAATGTATTTAAAATACAATGCGCCATCTCTGCAAGTCTTTTTTGCAACTCTAACGAAAAACAATATGGGTTTTTACAGTGGGAGTCACTGCTGCTCTCTTCCATTTCATTAAGGCACCATCTAACATACATTCTGCCAGCAAGGCTCACAAGAACAAAAGCAATTCCTTCTCGGTATTATTGTTCATCCCTAATAGCGAGGTGGGTTTTCTCCTACTTGATAACCATTATTCCCAGTGCTTCAATGAGAAGAGCATCTTTTGTCCAAAAAACCCCTTCAAAATACAAATGAGGATTTAAAATATTTCCCAATAAATATGAAGAGGGTGGTTCTTTTCCTAAATTAGGACTAATGTGCCACAGTGCATAATGGCAGCAACACTGCAACACCCATGAAGACTGGTTACAAGGCAAGGCCTGAATCAGGGTGTAACTCTACCCCTGGCAGACCAATGACCTGAAAACTCACAAATACTGACACACACTACCTTACTTGAGTGCTGCAGCAGAGCTCTGTGGCAGACACACCTCCCAAAACAGTCACTGGTTTCTCTTTCAAAGTTTGGTTCTAGAGGGACATGGGTTTGTTGAAATCTCTTGTATGCTGTTGTTGTAAGCTATGGCAATGGTTATTTGAACCAAAGCAGCAGAGTTGAGCATTTCTTTTTCTATTTGCAGCTCAGCTTGATGTATTTGACAATCCTTTTTGTTTAGTCAATTCCCCTATTATGCAGGTCTTTCAGTATCATAAAAAGGGAATAACAAACCTGTTATGGAATACTAAATCATAAAAGGAGGGAAGGGGAGAAGTAAATGAACAGACAAATTCTAAAGCCAAACTAACCTTGATATTTTAAACCACTTCCAAACCCTTTTTGGAAAGGACATTAACTAACAGAAAGCCCTATTCACAATATTAATTAAACTGCAAAGGCTCCTACCACCCTAAGCATGTTCTTCACTGAAGGCATAACCATGTTTTGGCTTCCCTGCTTGCAAAGCAATATCACCTATCAGTCTTCTCCATTTCCCCCTCTGTCCTCTTTTGCCCACTAGATCTCAGCAGCCATCAAGAGGGCATTAGAACAACAGAGCAACCTCTGCAGGCCTTTCTCTTTTATTTGAAGAAAAGTAACAAAGGGGCTGAGGAATGAAGGAAGAAAACTGCTTAACCTCTCCAGGTGTCAGTCCAACCTACCTTGTGAACTGACACAGAACAGAGTGTGGCAGCACAGACGCATAGCAAATCTGCTAAGAGAAAACCATAGAATTGCAAATTCTATCTTTAAGTTACATGCCATGCTCTAAAGAAATGTAACAACTGGAGAGTAAAATTTACCACCCCATCTTGAAACAAAGGCAAATGAGGTAATAATACTTCATACAGAATACTGTATCAACCATGAATTACTTACATAAATCCATTCTCTCTCTGGCACTTCTCGAGTG
Source organism: Scytalopus superciliaris (assembly GCA_013400415.1). Classification (NCBI taxonomy): domain Eukaryota; kingdom Metazoa; phylum Chordata; class Aves; order Passeriformes; family Rhinocryptidae; genus Scytalopus; species Scytalopus superciliaris. The sequence goes on from VXBX01003487.1 coordinate 89,160, forward strand.
TGGTCTTAATCAAACTTCCTAGTTTCCTAAAGAAGAGATGTCCAGAAGGTTTGGCAGTAGTCCCAGGTCCTTTGGTTTCTCCATATTCTTTGCACAATGCTTCAGCCTTGGCAAAAACTTTGCAAGAAAGAGATGAAATAAAAATCATTTACATGACCCTCTTAAATCATGGTTCTGTTCTACAGTGCTTCAGTTTGACAAGATACCAGAATCCACTGAGGCTTATTTCTTCTTAGAAAGAAAACCAAACTAGTTCAAAGGCAGCACTTCCAGTCAAGATTTACTGCATCCAACAAGTGAATAGGAACAGAAAAAAAGGGAAAAAAAAAAAAAGATCTTTTTGAATGGGAAGAGGCAGGAAAGCAGTTTATGAGTGGGGCAAAATACAACAATAAGCCCAAGAACTGTGCCAGATGGTAGGCAAAACAAGAGGGTATGAAGGTGTCCAGGCACAGCTGATGGCCAAAACCAAACAATACGGAGTGGGAAAAGAACCACTCTTCTCTGAACAGCAGGCCCAATAAAAACCACAGTCTTTGTTTTACTGCAAGTAATCCAACTTAGTCTGTTCTTAATACATTTTTAATTTATTTTTTTAAATTAATCTTAAGGTTTCCAATTTGAAGATTTGAGCATTTTTTTATACACTGTGGTAAAGTTATGCAGGGCAGGCCACTGGGGTAGCAATAGTTTTGAAGACAGAAGAATGGGCAGAAGATCTTGAACTACTGCAAACTTGCCTTAATCTACCTTTCAAATGAATAGAAAGGAGATAAGTTACTGAAATCTATTTAAAAAAAAACCAAGCATGGTCTAGATTTACTATTTAATATAAGGCAGAGTAACCTTCACAGTAGAAATGGCTGCAATAACCTAACACACAGGCCAGAAAACATAGAATCATAGAATTGATTNTGATGACCTGACCATTGGTTTTTACAGTGTATATTGCAGGCAGTACAAAGCCATCTTTTACAGGCTGAGAAACAAAGACAGAATTTTCCGCAGCACTGTTATGAAAGACAATCTTTGGCAAGTGTCGTTGATGCACAGTTGTGGT
>VXBX01003488.1:0-15017 GCA_013400415.1 Scytalopus superciliaris
CCCCGGCGCCGCCGCTGGGGTCGGTCCCATTGTCTGCGGCCCCGGGGAGGGCTCCCGGGGCTGGGGGGGCACGACCAGGGCTGGGCCGGGCCACGAGGAGCCGCTGCCTCCCCCCCAGGAGGGCCCTGCCTGCCCCTTCCCTTCCCCCCCTTGGGGTCCGCCTGCCTGCGCTGAAGGAACCAGAGCCCGGCGGGGCTGTAGCCCCGGGGTGCTTCTGCTTGCTTCAGGAGCTGGGGGAGAAGAGATCGTGTTCTTACGGCAGCTGGAGGGTTGGTGCCGGCGGGGATTATCCCTGCCCTGCTCGTGATGGAGCCCGGGCAGAGGGAGATGGTTCACCGAACGGGTAAGGAGAAAGGGCGAGGCAGCCTGCGGGGGGGCTGGAGCAGCTAACCTTACAAAGGTAAGGCTGCGAGCAGCGGGACAGCCTGGGCTTGCGAGGGGAGCGGGCGCAGCAGTAGTCAAAGGAGTCGCGCCAGTCGTGTGCCCAGCCTGTCCTACGCTCAGCCAGCCTATCCTGCTGCACCCCAAACATATTTAAAGAGCAACGTAGTTCCGCATCGCTTGTGTCTCCGGCCTATGTAGCAGCTGCCCGGGGTGGCGAGATGCGACTCCTTTAAGGAGAAGAGGGGAATGTGCGATGGGCATCTGGAGCAGGGCACGAGCACACCAATGTCGGTGCATACCCGGAGTGAGGCGGGGGGAGTCGGCCAGGGTGTCTGCACCAGCGTGGATCTGGCCCAAGAGCTCTTCTTCTAGAAATTATGATACGGTAACGGCAAAAATGGGCAAATGCTGCAGTGGTAGATATTTGAACATGACTGCACAGGCTTCTAGGGCAAAGGTCTCTTTACATTTTAAACACAATGGAGAAATCTGTGAAAATAATAACTAAAAAAGCATCTTCCAAATACTAATAGTTCTTCCCAGCTGGCCTCAGTGCTTTTCAAGGTAGTCTTGTGGGGAGGCAGAAGGTTATTCTCTGCCGTGATCACCCTTTTTTCATTGTGTCAGTTAACATTAATTAGGAGTACAGGTTGAACTGGGAAAACGTCGTGTCTAGTCTTGGTCTGGGCCAAATGGGGCAGTTAGCTTGGTCGACCCTAATTGTAAAGGAGGAGAAAGCTGGCTTAAGCTTTCCAGAGGTGGTTTCTCGAGCAGCTCAAGGGGTGGTGGTGGTTGCTCTTGGGATGAGGCTCAGTCCCTCTGGAGAAGAGAGGTTTGTTGTGCTTGGAGGAGAGAAGGGCAGGCTGGGTTGCACAAAGCAGGTAATTAGGGAAGAATTCAAGGTGAGATGTACCCATGAACTTTGATATTTATGGTTTCTGTGAGACCTAATTCTTCACTATGTAGTAATTCAAAATCCCCACTGATAGCGTTTTATTATGACTGGCATGAGACTCGTGGTTGTTAAAGCTTGCCTAAGCACTTCCATCCTGCTTTCTGTTTTCAGATACTTAAAATTTCCAAACACCTTTCAGACTGAAATTTTCCAGGCTTAATCTTTGCCTGAAGGTTCTTCCCTCCACCTCCCCCTTCTTTTAGCTGTTTGAGATAAGGTGATTCAGCTGGTGGTGTTGACTATTTTTTAAGGAAAGGCAACCCCTCCAAAGAACAAAGTCATAATATCAAAAAGAAATGCAGTGCTTTAAACAGCATAAATGTGGAATTAGAGAGGCGTATGATTTGCTATGGTGTTCTGTTTGTTTTGCTTGCCTTTTTTTTTTGTATTCAAAAGTACCTAGAATGTTTTGTTGGAGGGGTCTTTCCTTTGGAGAGGCTTTAGAATTTTACTTGCATCTTTTTACTCTTTAGTATTCAGTTTGGCTGCATTGCACAGAGGTTAAAGTAAGCCTATTGCTCCTGCCTGGCTGAAGGGAGGATATTTGCACATGTGGTGTGAGTCTTCACAATGGATTTTTTTGGTGCAAGCTGTTTGTCTGAGCCCTACTCTGGTTTTGTGGTTTAAGCATGTGTGGTTCCTTGCCACACTTTTTTAGTTTTCTGCTAATTGTTCCAATAGTGCTTTCCCTGAACCAGGACGACTTTTTTTTTTTTTTTTTTTTTTTTTTTTTGTGTTTTTTTTTTTTTTTTTTTTTACTTTTGTTAATATTACAATAAATTGTATTATGCGATGCCATTAATCATTTTTTNCAGTCGCTTTTTTTTTTTTTTTTTTTTTTTTTTTTTGTGGTATTTTTTTATCTGTGTGACTCACTGTGCAGGCTCCAAGGTGCATGAAGTCATGACATTGCAAAATGTTAACGGGGGCTGTATCTTGCTGAATTCAGGGAGCCGATTTCACAGCAGGGTGGGGCCCTGCCTTGTCCTCTGAGCACCGAGATGCCTTTGGGATCGACAAGGAGAAACATTTAGGGTGAAGGCCTTGGTGCTTGGTCTGCTCAGTATCATCCTCTGATACTGATGCCAGTGAGTAAAGGACTGTGCTTTAACTATGTGCCTTTGTGAGAAACTGAGGTGGCATGCTGCAGTGCCTGTCCCGTGTTTGTAGTTATACAGCTGGAAAGTGTTGGCTTAAGGCAGGGTTTAATGTATGTGGATGAAATAGATCTGGTTGCTTTGAGAGTGGCATAGTCCTGTAAAGTAAAGCAGAAAAATCTATATGTAGTAAAATGGATGAGGAGGCCTCTGTAGAAAATTGTGTAGGAATAACTCAGGGTACTGAAATGGCAGATGAGAAGTTTCATTTTTGTTTCTTAACCAAAACGGTATTCAAGGATTAAAGAAGGGGAAAGGGAAAATTAAAGGTAATTCCCTCCTCTTAACCCATTTCCCTTCTTTTCATATACAAAGCGTTGCACAGAGCAATGAGTAGATGCAGGGAACTAGGCCAAATGGAAAAGAAGGTTGGGTCTGGTGCAGCTGGGAAGACTATGCAGGTGATATGATCCTGAAAAGACTGAAAAAAGCTTTTACATCTAACATGAGAGTCAGATTTTTTAACGTGTCTTCCATTTTTCCTCTGGAGCATTTGCTGCCAGAAGATGAGGTGCTTTTCATTTCTAAGTTGTAGATCTGAGCTTGAGTGACAACTTCAAAGTCACATTGTGGCCCTTATTGCTTGGGACCTGTGTATTATTACGTGACTTTTATGGAAACTTCCAGGTCTTGTTTCCCCTAAGGGCCAGTCTCAAGGGACTTCTAAAAAGATACCTAAACACTGGAACAAACTTTATTTAATGAGTGCATCTGACTGTAGTAAGACCAGGTGACCAGTGGAACTAGTGACTGTTACTTTGCTTCCATACAGCTCTGTTTGGTCGGGGTCACTGCCCATCACTCATGATGCCATAAAAAAAAGTTGCCACCATTTTTAGTGAGAAACATATTTTTTTCCCCTGTCTTCCAACAAAAATCAAATTATATAACCGAATCTTGATTGACACTGCCTCTAGAATGAAAACTTGCTTTATTTTTTTTACTGCTTTGTGTAAAGGTAAAGATTTTGGTTTTGTGTGTTGTAGTGGTTTTTTTGGTTTTGTTTCAGTTTTTTTGTTTGTGTTTGTTTGTTTTGTTTTTTGCTTTGTTTGGGGTGGCTTTTGGTGTTTCTTTTGTTTCCTGGAGGCTTTCCAACAGTATAAATTCCCTAATTACTTTGTAGACAAAATTCTCATTACAGTTGTTTGGAATCTTGACCAAGACAGGACTAAAAGATTTAGCCTCTGATTAGCTTTTTAGCAGTATTTGTTGAGGATTATAGCAGTCAGTGGAATTGCTCCAGATTTATTATTGTGAATGAGCAAAACTTAAGCAACTGGCCTTAAAACCAGCTTTCAGTTTTGCACATGAATTAGAAGAGCTAAGTGGGCTCAAGTAATAAAGAGCTTCGGGATGCACTGGTGTTATCTGCGGCGGTTCCCTACAGACCCCCCTGGACCTATTACCCCTCCACATCCTAGAGACGCCTGAGTCCCCTCTCAGGAAGGGCTTGGCGGGGCCACCTCGTTTGGTTTTCAGGAGAAAGCATCGTAGGAAGTTTGTTTCTCTCCAAGATGATAGAAGAATGCCAACCATGAGGTTTATGTTTTATAATCCTGCTAAGTCCACGTAGACATTTTGGGAATATAGTGGATTCCTGGCTGTGAAATATGACCAGTGTGATACAGCACTTTGTGCTTAAGAAGTGCCATGAGACCATTTGTAAACGCTGCAGATACCAACAGAGTAATTGCCAGTGCTTTAAATGGAGACGGGAAGGTGTAAAATACCTCCCGGCGTTACAGAAAACAAAACTGGAATACCAAGCTTGTAGCAACCTAATATTTTGATCCTGCTTGTGGAAGAGTAAACAAGAAAATTGCAATGTAATTTGCTTTTATTAGACATGGTATTTAAAAGACGTTAGACAGCTTCTGCCAGGGAGTTAAGGTGGTTGTGGCAAACTGGTTTTCATCAAGACTATGGGCTTTTTTAAGTAAAGCAGAAATCTCTTGATGACGGGCATTTCTCCCAAAAGCTTCCAGTCACTTTGTGGGTCAGGTGCTCAGAGTCACAGACAAATACAGCTAAAGTCAAGAATTAATTAAAAAATAAATTCTTTTAAAGGTCACTCAGATCTCTTCTGAAATGAAGTCACTTCAGTGACAAAATTAAAACAAAAAAAATGCATAAAACTTGCTGTTCTTGTGACCCTATATTGTTGTCTCCGAGCAAGACAAAGTCTTTGCCATCTTTTATAATACAGCACTTAAAGCCAGGCAGTTTCCTACAAGTATCAGCATTCTTTGTTTAATGAGAAAATGGGAAGCCTTCAACCACTGTGTTCATAGGCTCTAATTTTTGCCCTGAAAAAGAAGCAGTGCTTTGGTGTTGGTAGTTGTCTACATTCTTGCCAGACAGGTGTGTTTCTGTGTGTTAAAAAAAAAAAAAACCTCCAACCAACCAGAAGAACCCAGGATGGTATTCCTTCTTCAGTCCTTCAGCAATTGTTCTGCCATTTTTAAATCATGCACTCTTGGAATGGTTCTGGTTTGAAGGGACCATAAAGATTAAAGTGTTCTGCCCCCTGCCATGGGCAGGGACACCTTCCACTATCCCAGGTTGCTCCAAGCCCTGTCCAGCCTGACCTTGGACACTTCAGGGTTGGGGCAGCCACAGCTTCTCTGCCCAACCTGTGCCAGGGCCTTACCACCTCCACAGAGAAGAATTTCTTCCCAATATCTAATCTAAACCTGCCCTCCTTCAGCTTGAACCATTGCCTGTGTGTCCTATCACTGTCCAATTGCAGGTAAAGACATACCGTATGTATTGTAATAATGATTTAAAAAGTTAGAATTGTTATAAGTTAAGCTCCTGATTGATAATTTTAATGGTCATGCTTCTGAAACTTCCACAACAGGAGCAACAACTGCTTATGTAGAGAAGTAATATGAGCAAAGCATTATATGCATTCAGTATTCTCAAAAATCCAATTGCTATTTCCATTCTGGACCTCCTGTATTCTCTGGTCATTCTCCTTCTGTTTCAGGACTGATAAAGAGAGAAGGCTTTATCTCTTCAGTCCCCCTCCTGATTCACACATTCCATGTTGCCTGGCCTTTGTTGCTTGCTTTCTTCCTTGCCCTCCTGGCTATAGGCTCTGAAAGTAGCTCGCTTTTCCTCTCCTGCCGCTGTTATGTAGCTCAGCCACTGATGGCTATAGATGCTGCTTGCTTCCAGCTGCTTTTGCAGCCCTCCAGGCCATCCTTTGGAATGAGGAGCCCAGTTGCTGTCAAAACCACAAAAAACTGGGTAGGCTTTTTGCAGTCTGCTGACAAAGTATTTAATGGAGCTGCTGATGTGATGCTGATGTCCTGGGTGAGTTCATGGAGTGACTGGTAATGGCCATGTCTCCCTTACCCCCTGTGTCTCCAGAGAAGGGTAGGGCAAGGAGAGTACTTGGATTACCTTCATTTCAGTGTTTGTTTTTCTATTTCAGTGTCTGATCCAAGTTTTATAGAGCTTACATAGGAGCTGTTCATGTCTCTCTTCTGTGACCTCTCAAGCTTTGCCTGTGACTATAAACAGCTGCATGTGTCTACTTAGTCTCTCCGTTTGCTGTGATAGAGGAAGGATGCTGTTCAGCTTGCTTATTGTGTGTTTGATGGCTGTTGTTTTCTGATCTGACCTTAGAAGTGTGTTTTGCCTTGTCTTGTACGACAGTGCTGGCTCTGGAATGGTATTTTTGTGTGTGGAAAAGCCTGCTGTCTCAGTAATCACATTCATCTGATGTGTAAATGAAGATGTGACACAGAATGATCACATCTTTAGATAAGATACTCGATTTATATGTTGTAGTGCAGAGGATCATTCCTCTTACTACTGATGAATAAACAAGAGTCAGGCTTCAAAATGCTTTAAATAAGCTATGCAGCAAGAGTTTTGGTAGTTATGGTAACCATGGTGGGTGCTGTGGCCACTGGGCACCCTGCTCAGGGCTGTGACAGCCAGAAACAAGCTTGCTAACAGTGAGCTGGTTTGGGGAGCAGGGGCTGATGGCCCCATGTGTTGGCTGTGCCAGCCCATCACCTGGGCAGGATAATGAGTTTATCAGGTGCAGTGTCTTTGGGCTGCACTGGCAGAGCTCTCCCTACCTTCAGCAGAGCTCAGACCAAGCTGTAGTCTGAGCAGACCATGCAGCCTCTAAGATGATGACCCTGTTGGTTTCAAGGTGGGGTTGATGTCAGGAGCCTGGTTGTCCCTTCTCTTTTCTGTTTCCCTTAGAAGCCAAGATGCCTTTTTTTTTTTTTTTTTTTTGCTTCTATTTTAGCTCAGAATTTTAGACATAATCCCCATGCTTCCTGTTCTTCCCTTTCTTTCCCTCTTTCCATCAGTGAGGTGCAGGTGGCCTGTAGGTTACTTGATTTGGGCTTAAGAAATTCAAATAATAGCAAAGGGAAGGCACCCTCTTGGCTTGAGACTAGAGAGCCTCTGGCTCTTCTTGCTCCTGTTTTTAGGCTGCCCTTGACTATGCATCTGATCCATTGAAACAGCTAAATAAAGCTTTAAAAGCCTTCCACAGGTTCTTAAAATACACCATGTGCTTAAAAATATGTACTTGTGAGAATTGCTTTACTTTACAAAAAAACCCCGACCCACCTTGAAGGAAACTTACTTGGATGGTGAAGAATCTGTTGTATCTTCTGAGATGATTCAGTTGTGTTTGGGGAATTGGGGAACTTGGGTATTGCAGTTCTGTTTGGGGGCAAAAGCTTGGGACAGATGTGTGGTGGTTTTTTGAAGGTCAGTATATTAGTCCTAGTGTTGCAGAGATCACTGCTCTGCATAATACATCTGATACAGCTGGACAGTCTGGAATCAGGGCTTGCAGTGGGATACAGTGCACTGGAATGGTATCCTGGGAGTTAACACTGGGAAAAACCAATTCTGCCCTGGTCCAATTCCCCTTTCACACACCAACTGAACATCTTTGGGGACCTAATTACTTCTCCTATTTTATCTGGAACTGTAATGTGGTGGGCAGCCAATGGATGGGTAAGAATGAGAGATGGCCTGATGATGTATTGAGTACACACACACCAAATAAATTCAGATTTGTTCTCTTTTTTCCTTACACAGACAAATAAGCTGTTGAACATAAAGCTGTGGATGTAAGCTTTCCCTGTTCTTACTCAACAGAAGGGATGGTTAATAAAGTTGAGAAAACTTAGAACTGTCATAAAACAGTAAATATGCGTTGTTACCTGGTCATTTGAGCTCAATTTGCTTCCTTGGTTGTGTTATAGGCCTTTAGGCAAGCTTTGTTTTGCAGTATACCAATCCTTTCAGGGCTTTTGGGTTAATTGAACATAATATGCAATACTGGTATTTCTAATTCTACCTCTGTTTTTAAATATTAAAAATTATCAGTTTAATGTATGTGCAGCTTTTATTAATTAGGATTATATTAATACTATTTTGTCTGTTTTTCTGTTTCAGAGTTGGTGCTCTGTCAGCCCAGAGAGCAGCAATGGGAGTATGCAGTTACGTACTGAAAGGGTCTCTGGAGAGCTCATGATTTCTTTCCATCTCTCTTCTTAACATTCCTACTGCTCCGCAGACATGGCTCACCATGCAAGGCCTTCCAGATCAGTCAAAAAAGAAGAGTTGGGCAAAAGGAAAACTAACCAGGGCAAAAAGAAATCTAGCCAAGTGAGAAAAAAGACCACAAAGACTTCCACGAAAGCTGTTAGTTCTGGAAAAGGCAAAAAGCCAACACAAGAAAAAGATGTTAAGAAAAAACAGCTAGAAAAGAAACCAATTATGAGCTCTTCAGGTAGACTTCTCAGGAGCAAGGTAACCAGAACCTTGTCTGGAGCATCTTGGGTGAGTTTGGAGAAGGCTGACAACACCCTCTTTCACAACCAGGATTCTTCCAGCATCAATAGCTTTACAATGTCTCTCCGTAACCGACCCTTCTCCTGTAGATTGTCCCAAACTCCAATTACTGCAAAACCCAAGAAAGCTGCAATACAGAAAAGGCTAGAAACAAAGGAAAACCATGAACAAGAAGCCCTGGCAGTAGTAGAAGAGAAAAACAATGCAACGGGTGAAATAGTTTTGAAACAAAATTTATCACAAAGTGAGTTGGCTGCTCTGCCAGTAGAAGGTTCTCCCTGTAGTGCAGATGAAGGGCCTGCTATTTCATGTCAGGACAAGGAGGTAGAAATATCTGAAACCAATGACTCTGTTCCAAACAGTCCAGTAACTGATGATGGTACAGAAATGTCAGAGGTGAAGTTTAAGCATGAAGGCCTGCCCTGTGAGCTGATACCCACTGATCTTGACATGGGTAGTTTGGCTGAAGCATTTGTTGAAAGTGCTGTGCTTGTGCTTCCACCTTTTCCTTCTGACTCCGTAATCACCTCTGAATCAAACTCGGAGGTGTGTGTGGAGACTCCCTTTGATATGGTGCCCAACAGCCAAGAGCTTGACCCCAGCTCTGCTGATACCTCAGACCTCAGCTCAGCAGTACTGACAGAAGAGTCAGTCACTCTTGCCACATCCCACATTGAAGCAGAGTTGAACCTGGTGCTACCTAGTGAAGAACAAGACTCAGATTCTGCACCTATAGTTACCTCTGAGTTTAATTTGCATGAACATTTATTACAAGATGCAAGGTCACTTGCAGAGTCCTGCCTGAAGGCAGGCTGGGATTTGGCATCTGAGAAAAAAGACATTGGTTCAAATTCCAGCTCTGTAGCTGCCGCTGAATCAAATTTGCTTTTACATTTTGAAGGTGCAAGCTCATTTGCAGAATCCCCCATGAAACTGGTGGTGGGTTTTCTACCTGTTCACAAAGAACTTGACTCAAATTCAGATTTGAGCTGTACAAGAGAAAATCCAGAGTTTGATGCAAAAAACATATTTACAGTATGTGAACCAGTCTCCAACACCTCTTTAAACAGTATTGAAGCGGAGGATATTGAACAACTTGTAAAATGTATTGATGCAGAGACCTTAATTTTGAATTCAGGTTATGCACCCACTTTGTCTTCAGATTTAGAAAAAAGCACAATTAATAAAATACCTGGTGAAAGTTCTGGACAGTTCTCTGAAGGTTTTGTTTTAGAGTTGCCTTCAAGTGTGGAAATCTCTGCTTTTGCCTCAGAAAAAGCCATAAATGCAGATTTGCCAGCTGACTCAAGACTGCAGCATAATGATTATTCATCACAGCTGGGAAGTGTCGGGGTAAGCTTGAATCTGGTTCAGGACAACGTGAGCAACAGCACTGAAGCAGTTGAGGCCTCAGGGCCATCTTCTCTTAAAAATCCAGCTGGTGGTTACCCTGTTCCATATTCATCCGTGTTCCCTGTGCTGGAGAAGAAGAAGCGAAGGCGCTGTGGAGTCTGTGAGCCCTGTCTGCGGAAGACAAACTGTGAGGAATGCAGCTGCTGCAGGAAGCGCAAAACCAGCCACCGGATATGTAAGAAGAGAAAATGTGAAGAACTGAAGAAGCCACCACCACCAATCACGCTGCCTTTTGAGGTAAGCCAGAGGAGTTGCAAATTAAGTCACTCTTCTGAGGCTTGAGGTTCATCTTGAGATTCTGCACAGGGAAATGCTGCCCACTGTGCAGCTCTGGAGGGTTCAGGGTTACTGTTGGCACTAACAGGTTGTACAGTAACTTCCCCTTCTAATATGGAGAGGTGTAGGTTGAAGTGAGTTAGTCTTGGTCCTGCTTTGTAAATCCATAAATCAGAGGTAAGTATTGCTTTAGCTCTGTATTCTACATATTGGCATATTGGCCAAACAATGAATTAATTGGACTGCATGGAGAGATGAGAGATTTAAGCGCAAAATGTGGGGACGAGGGACTTTGAGGGTAGTCCTTGGAGACTGAATTACTAGGGGGAGTGTTGGTATTTCAGAATACTTAAAGCTAAAAAGCAAAGGAAGGCAGGCTGTTAGCTTCAGTTATAGTAATTTGCTTGTGATGGCAGATCTGATGGAAATAAATTTATGAAACTTCAGGACCAAATTGTAGCTGCATTTTCCCCTTTCGCATCTTTCTGCCTTTCTAATTGTCTATTTTTCTGTTTCTCTCATTTCACTTCTCCTGCCTCTCTCCCTTTGTCTTTTACCACATCCCCCATACATACTTTCTTTTTCTGTATTTCTTACTCATTTTTTCTGATCCATCAGCATTTTAGAACCCAGGTCATTACTTTTGGAACAAAGAGGAGGGGAAAAGACAGTCTGTATGCCCTTGTGATAACAGCACTGACCTTCTGAGGGATTTCAGTCCAAGATCGGGCTTTAAATCAGGTAAGTAGGGAGTTGAACATGATTTCCCACATCCCAACTGAATTCCCTGACCTCTGAGCTGCAGTGCTGGCCTCTGCACTGCCAGGTCCTGCTGGATGTGTTCTGCTTCATGTGATCCAATAGCACCTGAACCACGGTGGGGGAGAGGCTGTCTTGGGAGTTAAATCACTGGGACATTTGCCTTGGGATGTGGGAAACTGCGGTTCAAGTCTCTGCACCAGTGTGTCCTGTGAGTGAGCAGTTCACACTGGGGAGAATGCACCTGCAAAACCTTTCTCAATAGCAATGCCATTGAAACGGTGTGTTCTTACAGTGGGTAGGGATTGCCATCAGCTGTGGGGATCTCAGGAGAGCTCCTGGTTTCACTGCTCTGGCCTGTGCTTACCAGGGGTAGCAGAGAAGGCCTTTCTGGTTTGAAGGTAGGCAAGCGGAAGCTGTGAAGGGATATGATATATTCCCCTTTGTGGGGGAAGTATATTGTAAATTATAATGTTTAGGGAAGTCAGCTTAAACAGCTTGGGTCAAAACTCATTCAAAAAACTCCTTCTGCCTCGTCTGCTCCTAAAATCTCTTAAAAAAAAAAAGTGAGGGGAGGGACAGCTATAATGTGACTTAAGATGTTAGAGCAGTAAAGGTGGTAGAGACTTATCCTGACTTTTTGTGGCAAAAGTTTAGTGACATGTATATGGAGTCAGTAGGATTGAAGAAGCTCATGGGAGAGAGTTAGTGGAGTTGAGGTAGGAAGTGTTCTAAAAGCCATGTTTTTAAAAAGGGCTTTGGCAGGGTCACTGAAAGGGAGCACTCCAGCTTTTCTGTCAACCTTTGTTTTCCAGGCTAAACATACTTCTTTTCTTGTTGCTCAGGCTGACCTTCTTGCAGATTAGCTTTGCCCCTTCACCTTTGTCCTCTCTGGGCACTCCTTTTCCTTTTTTTATGAGAGATCCCTTGTTTTTATTCTTTGGCAGCTTTGATTTTGATGTACTTTTATTTTATTAGACTGGTCACATTCCGTACAGTGCATTCAGAGCTGCACCAGAGGCCTCCTTCATTTCTTGTCAAATTTTGTATGAAGTTTCAGTGTACTGCATGGAGGAAGTTAAGTATTCCTGACATTTAAGAACATGTCAGGTGTTTTCTTAGGAAATTGTATTTGAATGAAACCTAGTACCTTTTCAGATATTTCTGGAAAGAAGCTTTGCTTCACTTTTAATCTCTAGAAACTGTGCTCTGAGAAAATGGAAAAAGAAGTATTTCTGCAGTGTTACAGAGCTCTTGTAACATGCTGAGTTCCAGGGGGAGGTGCTGGGGGATGGGGAATGCTATCACTGTTCAGCAGCTATCCTTTAGATAAGATTGCAGGGAATCCCATTGTGTTTCTTCAAACTGGCAGCATTGTGTGACATTGTGTTACTTCTGTGACAGTAAGGCGTTTCAAACAGAAGCAGCTGGGGAAACCCAAAACGGGCAGTCTCTGTCCATGGTATAGAAAGTGAACATAAATAATTAAGAGAAATGGCATTGGCTTCAGTGCTCTCCTTGTTCAGGAGAGTCATGCTTCTTTCTCTCATGTTGGTGGAATGTGAGCATTTTTTGGAGGTGATTCACTGGGAGGAGAGTGTAGGGGGATAGACATGCTCTGCGTGAGCATAGTTGAAATGTTGGTGCTTTGCCTTAAAGGGAATTATCTCTTCTCATTGTAACTGAAAAATGTGCAAGTCCCAGTGAAGTCAGAGCTCTGCATTAAATGGCTGTATAGCCAGTGCAGGGGTTGGCAGTGCACACATGGTGTTCATGAAAGTGTTGGTTTTCCTTGAGAACCTGTGTGGATTTACAGTTCTGGGGAGTAAGGCCTGGCTGGGAGAAGCCCTGACTAAAATGCAGTGTGTGTTCCAACACCCCTGCCCTTGTGTGCCCAGGCATTTTACCCACGGAGAGTATCAGTTTTATTTGGAGTTGGTATTAGTTAGGTTACTATTTTTTCTATTAATTCAAACATAATCCAGATGAAGACTTGAAAACTATATTGGACTTGAAAAATATAATTTAAAAATAACATTCCCTTAAACCTTCAGTGATACTTTACCTTCCTGAATATAATGGGTTTTGCAGAGATGTGACATCATGAAACTCTGGATCAAGTATTGTGGGCTCTAGTTCCCAGTCCCTGTGTGTGGCAATATTGTTATGTGTAATGCCCCTCTTCCTGAGGGTTCACACTGGGGCTGTTTGGGTAGGAGTTGGCAAATACATACAATGAAATACATAAGGAAAAACACTTTTTGCTTATTGAATGTTTTGAAAGGGCAGCCCAGTAAATGTAAGCATGGCTGAAAGCATCTGCTGGGAGGAGCTTTAGTTTGGATTTAGGTTAGATTTAGTGGGACCTGTAGTCAACAAACTGACAAAAAACCAGGCCACTGAGTGTAAGTTTGGTGGGTTGCCCAAGGTGTCTCGAGACATCTTATTTAATAGTTGTAATCGAAGTAACATGGGGTATTAAATAACAATAAGGGCCTGCTTGCTTGTGGGTTTTTAGCATGCCGCTAAAAACCCAGACACATTTAAAAAGGATGCTGCAATTCAAGCTGGTTGGGGACTTCCCAGTGAGCCATTCCTTGCATGGAAAATGCTGATTAAACAGGAAGCTTTCATGGCTACTGTCTCGGTGCAACTATCTTTGGGGGGGAGCATCTCAAGGTTCCAAGTGACATTTCTGCTTAAGACTTAAAAAGAGGATGAGAATTATTAGAACAGCTTGGTGGTAAGGGCTTTTTGCCTGATGCAGTCCAGGGTTTGAACTTTGATCTCCCACATCCCATTTGTCTCCTCTTGAATTTTTGAAAGCTTTTGCTCTGCTTTGGAACATAAGCAAGTGTTGAAATCTAAATTAAAAAAAAAAGAAAAAAAAGGCAGAATGGAATTCTTGCCTTTCAGCCAGACCTAGCTATAATCAAGAAATTTAGACTTTGTGGTATTTATTTTACAGTAGACTCCAGAAATAGTTAAGGCCGTTGAATTTTAAAATGAGTGCATAGAAATACTCCTGGAGTATGACACTTGAGAGCTTTGTAAGGGAGAGCACCCAGCTGCAGGAGCTGGTAATGTGTGTGGTGAGCAGAGCTGCACACAGCCTGCCCACGGGGCCAGGGTTGCGAGCTGGGATAGGGCACTTTGCTCTTGTTTTACACACACACACTTGTGGGTGTGGAAAATAATTACGACTCACACTAGTTTGCCATTCTGTGATCTTGGGTGTGGCCGAAAATGCAGCCTAGATTACAGGGAGATGGATTAGTTTGGGCTCTAGTTCAGAAGCTGTATTTGACAAGTTGCCTCTTCACTGCTCCTTACGTTCTGTGCTGGATCTTAAGGGGTTTATGGGAAAAATTTTTGAAGAGGTTTCCTTCCTTGTGTATGAGGATCTATCCTAACAGGAGGGAAAGGTACCTGAGTAACAAGGATACCTGAAACTGCTGTCTAAGTCCTGTCCAGTGCACACACTAAACTGGGGGCTAAATGAGAATACTGGGTCTTAGGTTTCTAAGAAAACAAATTTTTTTTTCTGCACTGTAAAGCATCTTGAATAGCCAAAACTGCCGAGAAGCACCAGATTGCTGAGTGTGTGTACCTCTCGTTTTTATTATGCATGAAGATCCTTGGGGAAAAAAATAGAAATTAGTACTTTGTATTTTACCTGATCCTAAATCCTATTTAATACATCACTGTGGTGCAACAAATGAGTTTAGATACAAGGTGGCACCAAGCAACAGAAATGGGGAACAGCTTTGTCTGAATTCATCTGCTGCAGAAGGAGCTGTGTCCCTCCGTCTGGGCATCTACACCATCGGGCTGGTTTGCAGCAGTACCCGGCGGGGGAGAGCATTGCAGTGTAGCGGCACAGGCAGCAGACAGCTTCAGATCGCAGGCTGGGGCTGCTGAAGAGATGTTCTTATTGGGTTTGGTGCTAGTTAAGTGCACGATTCCGTGGCCAGCGTTCTGGTTTAATGCCTGCCACGGGTTTGTCGGAGTCAGATACGCCGTTACTCGTTCGTTGTCCCCGGTTGCCGAATGTCTTGTGCGATCCGGGAGGGCTCGGTGCGGCCGCTCCGTCCCGGATGGGCGTTCTAACTTGGGAGTTGCGGGCAAATAATGGCACTCGGTGTTTCTGCGGTGGCGGTTCCTGCCGGAGGGGGCCGGTGCCGCGCCGCGATCCCCCCGGCTCGGCTCGGCACAGCCGGTCCTGGTCCCGGGGC
>VXBX01003488.1:18460-76845 GCA_013400415.1 Scytalopus superciliaris
AAAAAAAAAAGGGAAGAAGCAGAAAGGGAGGAAAAAAGAAGGGAAGAGACTGTGGGAGAGATCCAGAATTATATATGCAGTGCTAAGTGTGTTTTGTGACTGCATGCACAGTCTTTGTTCTCTGCCTGCCTCTGTTTATGCATAAACACTGCGATGGTGATTGAGGGGCCAGGAGAGTGTGAACGATGCCTGCTCAGACTCTGTAAAATCCCTTCACTGTAAGACAAGCCAAAAGCCAGAGATGACTCAGTATGTAGAATTCGTGGGTTGTTTATAAACATCGTATTAAGAACAGTAAAAGTTTTATTTCCATCAAAGCTTCAAGGAGCTGCTTGAGCACCTCTTTTTTTCTTCACGTACAAAGGGTAGTTTTTCTTGTAAAAAAACCTTTAAAATAAAGTTGACTTGGCAGACCTACTGTTGCCCTTTTTATGGTGCAGTTTTAGTTTTGCTGCTTAAAGAAACTAAAAATACACTTTTTTTTTTTGGTCAGGGTCATTTATGTGTTAACAAGGTTTAGGAAAGTAACTACTAGAGTTCATGATAATGCTTTGAGTGAGCAAGGACTGAACTGATTTTTGAACATTGAGTCTAAGTTATAGTTTATGCTTTTAGTGCAGAATTTCTGCCAAAATATTTAGCTGGAAGAAATTGAAGTTTATTACTTTTTCCCCCCTTGAAACTGAGATATGAGCAAGTCAGTGGATGGAATTTTACAGGGTAAGAAGATGGAATGATGCAATACAAGTTAGAAAGGATGTTGTCCATGTTTGTTGTATTTTTTTTAAAGGGAGAATATTCCTTCAGTAAATACCAATTAAAACTGCTTTGAGTACTGGTTGGAAGTGTCAAGCTATTTTCTATGTGTCTTTTTTGCTCCCTTTTTTTGATAGGGAGAGCTTGCTTTTGGTATTGGAGCATCCTACACAAATTAGTTAAATTTAATAGCAAGGTAAAAATGTAGCTGTTACCTAGATTTATTTTTTTTTAAGCAAAGTTATATTTTTTTGATAGAAGTGTTGTTCTGATTTTGACCTTTTTCAAGCTGGATGTACATCTGTCTAAATGGGATTAATTTTTTTGGTTTTTTTTTTGCTTTAGATGGCTCTTGCAGCTTGCTGGTGTGAGTAGGCATGATTCTGGTTGGGATTTAGCAGGCACTTGCATGTGCAGCCTTCCCAGCACTTCCACATGAATGCACTTGTGTGAATGTGTGGAGCACTTGCATGTTGTTTGTACAGTTCTTCTGTGACTGCTTGGGTATGTAGATGTGTTTTGAGTAGAGCTCATACAAAGAGAGCCTTTGTAAATGGCCTGTAAATTATTAATCTTACTCTAGTAATTTTCTAATCCTTAAATTTTCCAGCTAGTTTCTGGGGCAGTTGAAACCTGTCCCTTGTGGACTTTTCCTGTGATGAAGAGTGAGCTGGACAGGATGCAGAGCCACTGTCCTTCCCTGTTCCTGCAGAGCTCTCTTACTCCAGTGCTGCTCCCTCTCCCACCCACAACTCCCCAGAATGCTGAGGGGGGAAAGGGACACTGTCCTTTGAGAGGAGGACAGGGAGGAGTAGGTTCTTCTGTTTTGACTCACCTGTTGCTGTGGCAGAGCAGTTGTGAGGTGCCTGCCTGTCCTCAGGGATGGTGGGGCAGAGGCACGGCGAGGCTGGGAAGTGCTGGCTAAGGCCAGGCTGAACGTCCTGGTCACAGCGACTTTAGGCGGGTTTGCACACTTTGAATCGCTGTTTTTGTAGATCTTGACTCTCATGGCATTCGGACTGCAGTGCTGGGCCTTCCACTTTATTGTATTTAGAGGTGGGGCTTCTTAAAAAGGTAGAAAATGTTTGTGAGCAAAAATGTCATGAAATACCCATTTAAAGCAACACAGTTGGTGGGAAGGCAGGAAAGGGTACATATAGAGATGAAGGTCAGTTGTTTGGGTATATTGATACATGATTTAGATCTTAAAATGCCTGCATTACAAAATGAACACTGTTTTTCTATTTGAGGGATGTTGTTTGTTGACGTTATTTGAGTTCACTACTGAATCAGAGCTTTATTCAACACTTGTACTTGCTATATGTAATGTAGGCATTGAAATAACTGAGAAGGGCTTTGCCAATTCCAGTAGTCTCAGTTTGGTGTTTATCCACACGTAGACAGTGTCTAGGAAACGCTTTGAAAAGGGACACTACCTGCTTAGGAACTGATCTCATATTGCTACACAAACTTGTTCGTTGCTTTTAGTAATTGATGTGGGAGAAAACCAGTGAGAAACCCCAAACCCACCTTAGTGGGGGCAGATTTTTCACTTATGTGACTTTCTGGGTTTTTTTCTGCCATGTTGTATTAAGACTTGCTTAGTGTTACTGAGTGTGAGAAAGTTAATTTAGCAGATAGGACAGCAGCAAACTTTACCACTGACAGTAGCAGAAGCCTTGCCCATGTAGAGATCAAAAGATTTAATTCCTAATTATGGAATTCGATTTGACAGGTAAGAAGAATTCTTACAAAGGCACTTTAAAAAAAAAAAATACATGAAACCTAACCAATATAAGGAAAAAATATTTACAGGATTTACATATAAGCAACTAACAATAATCACTTTTCATTAACTTACATAAAATTTGTATATAGACTGTATTGGCTGTCATTGTCTTAACAGCTTTAATATTGAGCCTTTTGGAATATTACGATTTTTTTGAGGCTGACTTAAAATTGAGTGGTTTGTGTCTTGATTGTGAATTTGTTTCTCTATTTTAGTTTTGTCTGTATTGCATTATAATTTTATTGATGCCCCCAGTGACTCTGGGTTTAACTTTCCTAAAATAAAGGTTTTGCTGAACTTATTCATGAGGAGAAACTTCTGTGTTCAAAGGAGTGCAGCATTTCCTCGTGTGACAGGTGATCCCTGTCTGAGTTGTGCAGTGCCAACGCCACTGTTGCTGTGCTGCCCCAGAACATCGTTGCTGTTCCTCCTGTGTGGGAGCAAGTGGAAGTTACATACAGTATAAATTCCATTTTGAGCTTTACACATAGGTGTGTGATAGCTAGAAGAAATAATTTACAATTATTTAGACTTTTTTTTCCTCGTGAGTAAGCAAAACACAGATGTGAAATCCTCAATAGTGCTGCAGCCTTGTAGCATGGTGGCTGAAGTGATCAGCATGGCTGTTTTTCTTTTTTTATTCTGAATTACCCTGAGCTGCTCCTCTGATGTACTTGTCACCAACCTTTCTATTGCTAGAGTATTAGTTACTCTTTTTAGTCTTGTGGCTCTCAGCAGCTTGAAACCCAGACTAGGATGGTGGTGTGTATCCTTAGCAGTTCTGGTTTGAGAGGCTTGATGGACATGTAGCAGCTTGTAAATAATATAATGCATTGTACAACAAATGGTGGGGCACTGAAAGTGGTTCCTAAATTAAGGAGCTGAATATCTTCCTGGTTAGGTTATAGGCACTGGAAAGTTATGTTGTTAGTTTAGCAGTTAGGATCTTCACTGCACTGAAACTACAGGAAAATTAACTTGTATCAGTGTGATTCCCATGTGGTAAACCCAGGCAAGATACATTGTGAGCACTTGTTCCTGTGCTGAGAGATTGCAAGTCGGTATCCATTTATCTGGTTTAAGCATCATGTTTTAGAAATGTCTCTAAGAAGTTAAATTTGAAAACTTCCATGGATGAAAAGACTTAACAAGACGCTTAAATTCTTTGCTCTTTCTCTGTCCTTCTGCAAAATTGTGCACTATTGTTCAAGGCCAGACTTCTCTGGCCTTAACTTAAAGTCACTGAGTCTTGTTATACTTTTGTCTGCTAGAACAAGGAGCCCTCTGTTATCAGGGTTCTTTTCCACATAGACTGAGCAGAAGTTTGTGGCTTTTCCATCTTATTTTTCTTTGATAAACTGTAGAGAGTGAACTTGAGGCTTTCACTTCAAGATATTTCAATCCTTTGTCATTATTGTGGTCCTCGAAACCCTCTCCAGCATATCAATGTCGTGCCTGAATTGGGGATGCCAGAACGGGGTTCTTTGTTCCACTGGCAGGTGCAAAAGTGCCAAGTACAAGATAGAAAGTAACCAGTCTTTCCCTAATTATATTGGTTTTTATGCACCCAAGAATCTCAGTAACCCTTCTGGCCATAAAGTCACAACAGGAGTCTCTATAGTTACTGTGCAGTTGATAATTGCCCATGGTAATGTCCCCCTCGAAGGCACTGCTCTCTGAGGCAGAAACCTGCTGGAAGTACAGTCCCATGTCTCTGTTCCTGGGCACACAACTTTTCCTTCAGCTGTGATGAAATGGCTGGCCTGCCAGCTTCCTTTAGGAAGCATCCTGTCTGCTCTTTGAATTGCTGTTTTTTATAAGTATTAATTTCACTGTTCTTTGAGATCCTTGGTAAGAATGTTGCCCACAGCTGGCGTCTGCTCCCTGAAGCCCCTGTTACAGAGGCTGTGGTGGTTCTCCCCTTACAGTGCAGGCCAGGCAGCATGTCCTCGATGCTGTGCTGAGGGTTTCACGGACCAGCGGGCCACAACAGACATCAGTGAGGGGGCATGAATTCAGAGACTGCCTTTCTTTCATCTCTGCTTTTGAGTTAAAGCACATTAGGGAAAGTTCTATTAGGGAATACATATTGCTGCTGATTGTATCATTTTTCTTTTGTGGCTTAATTGAGTGCTATGTTTTCCAGAGCTGCCAGGGTCTCTTTGAGTGCTTGGTTTCAGTATTGAAGACAAATGATTGAGTAATTTAAAACACCAGTAAAAAACAAACCAAACCCCAAACCCAAAGAAAACAAAAACCACCAAGCAAAATGTTTGTTCATGTTTGCTTCTGTTGCAGAAGAAGTACTGTAATGTTTGTTTGGGTTTTGTTTAATACATGTACTTCTTGAATGCCTGTGTAAGATAATGGAGTGTCCTTCAGTCTGTATTTTTTCTTGCTTCACTTTGTAGCTTTTTACAACCTAGAGCTCAGAGTTGATGGAAAAAATTTCAGTTTGCGGTTGCAAGAGCCTATTTCCAAGTAGTAACCCAATAAACACATTTCAGTGGGAGTTACTATTCTGCCTTTAGAGCCAAAATTAGTTATCCTGTAGTCTTTTTATTTTGTTGGTAAGTATATCCTTTAGGGTCATATACTGTAGATCTTCTTTGTAAGTGGTCTCACTGAAGCTGTTGCACAAGGTGGGCAGGAGGGCTGTGCTAATGGTGTAGGAGAGAAAAGGAGGAGAACAAAGATGTTAAGACTTCAAGGCCATAATATATTAATTTGTTGTGGAAAGACAAGATAAGGAGCTCTTCTGGTGGGAATGCTGCCTGTTGTGTGAAGAGCGTAACAAAGAGGATATAAATGTAGGTTCAGTGGAGATGGAACTGAAAAGGGAGAGAGCCAAGCTGCAACTTGGATAATGGTTGTGTTGTTGTGCCTACAGATATGGGGCAAAAAAGCAACCAGAGCAGGCTTTCCAGCTGTAGTAAGTGTGAAATGCTACCTGCTGTGATGCTCAAGTTGGTGCCTTTGGGTGGATTGGAAGTTGAGGGGGATCCTAGGTGAGGTCACTTTCTCCAGGTTTGCAGAGCCTCTTGTTCCCAAGTTTCTCTATAAACCAGCCTCTCTGCTAAAACCTGTCAACACAATTTTGCCAAGTCCTGTCCCTCAGTGCCATCTATGAATGTTGCTCTCTGGAGGAGCAAAACACCTTGTATGTGCTGGCTGTGTTCCATTCATGGTGGTCCCCACTCTGGTTCTCTGCACTAAGGCCTACCGAAAACGTGCCTTGGCTGAGCTGTAGGAGTGTGGTACACTGAGACTCCTTTGTGACCGTGGTCATTCTGCAAGTGTGGTGGCTTATGGTGAGGCTTTTGGGAATAGGCCCCGGCTCACAGCTTGGTTCCCACTTGGCTGTTCTCTTCTTTGGGATTCTGCTTGGAAACCCTGCTCAGGCTGCAGCTTGGGGCAGCAGCCTCTACAGCATATTGTTGTTGTCTGCATGACAATAGTCAAACATGTAGTGTGCTCTGTAATAGATTTATCCTTAAATGTTTTCTTATATAGGCCTTTATTTTAATCCAAAAAAACCCCTGGCTGTACCCAGAAGGTGGCCTGTAGTTTGTACAGGATCCCATCTTATATTTGTCTCTGTTCTAACAGAGTGCATGGCTTCCTACAGACCACTTGGCATGAACAACTGTTTCTCCACACCTGTGATCTGTCTTCCTGTTGCCTGTCCTGTCCAAGTCTTATCTCCTTACCCCATATGTTGGTCGTATCCAGTGCAAGTCCTGGATTCCCCTGAATTTCTGCATGTCCTGGGGTGCAGACACAAGACAGTGGGAATAAATTGTGCAGGAGTAAATTGCTGCTGGTCAGCTGGCTGGTGCTTTCCTATGTCTGGTGAGGCAGTGACATCTGACAGACCATGAATAAAACACCTTGTTTCAATGTTAAAGGAAGTACATTTGGGGTTTTTTCCAAACAGTTTTTCTGAAAGGAAACTTCTGCTGTGGTATTTTCGCTCTGAGGAGCTGCCAACTCTGTCCCAGTGTGGAAGGTCCTGTGGGAATGGCTGTGTGGCTGCAGACACTGCAGTAGGATCCAGGCTTACCCACTCCACTGCAATGTGCAAGTGCTTCTCACCACTCATCCCCGTATGCTGAGGAATTTTGTGACCTTGGAAGAGCTGCCTTTCAGGTCATCCTGGTTATTGGCCCAGCTGAGGGTGTGCAAGCATCGTTTGAGTGTTGGGCACTGCGTTCTCTTGGGGCCCTGGACAGAATCCTACAGGGAGGGCTGCTTTGTGGACTTGGCATGGGTATGTTACTCACCATGACTTGCTTATAGAGCCATTTTACCAGTAGTCTGTT
The DNA here is from genome assembly GCA_013400415.1 of Scytalopus superciliaris. Classification (NCBI taxonomy): domain Eukaryota; kingdom Metazoa; phylum Chordata; class Aves; order Passeriformes; family Rhinocryptidae; genus Scytalopus; species Scytalopus superciliaris. The sequence goes on from VXBX01003488.1 coordinate 25,328, forward strand.
TGGGCATCACCTGTTATTTCTCATTTATGGGAGAATTTGACTCTGGTGGTGTCCTTTAGTACAGTGTGTTGTTACCACCTATAGAGGTTTGAAATGAGAGACAAACTGATGACCTGCTTGCTGTTGTACAGAAGACATGGAAATGTCTTTAGAGTAGCTTTAGCATTTGGATTTTGAGCTGGTAAGCTCTTTGTATTATGTTGGAAGTATGTTGTGTTAAAAGAGAAGCCACTAGTAAGTCTGACCCTCTTCAGAATGTGAAATGACTTGCTGTGAGTGGCTGTTTGTGTGTGCTGGAAGCATTGGCTCACAGAGTAAATTTTTGTGTCTGTATAAAAGATGATATCAGGGTGAAGTTTCAGTAATACAGCAGTGGCTGTAGCAAACCATGTGGTTCCTGCCCTAATAGCACAAACTAATGCAGACCCTAAGCTTGAGTGTGATTTGTTAGTGGTTTGTGTCCTGGCAGAGTAGTGCTCTCCTTAATGAGAGATGAAGTCACTAGTATTGATCTGGTTGACTCTTTAGCTTTTCATTACCCTTGTGTAAAAGCCCTAGAAATAGATCAGATCAGACTCATGTGCTTAACTTCCATGAATGTTAACTCCAGTGCTTGGGATTGTGGTATTCTTGTTTGTAGTTTGCACAACATTTGTTTTGTTTTGAGTCCTGATTCAGGACTTGGAGATGGGATGGCTCCTAGGGTGAGGGGAAGAATCAAATGAGCTCTATTCCTGTTAGTATGTCTGTGTTTCTCTGTGTTGGGAACCAAGAACTTTACAGATTAACAGACTGACAAGTAGCCTATTCTTTTTTGTTTGCGAGAGAAAAGAGCAGATATCTTTTAAGATCCATTGCAGTTCAGTAAAAAGAGATAAAGCAACACAGTCCTCAAAAGGCAGAGTTTGATTAAAACAATAATACCTGATTTTTATAGCAATATTTATTCTTCATGTGGAAAAATAAAATATGAACTAAATCATGCCAATGGTATGATTCATCTGGTTCTTTTTTCTTCCTCATTATGTGTGGGCAGCTTGCAGTAGTGTTAGTGGAAAATATGTAAGAGGAATAATTTTATTTTAAAAGTAATCCCATTTTGCTGCTGGGATCACTGGGGCTTTAGAGGGACACAGCACTGGGATCACTGGGGCCTTAGAGGGACACAGCACTGCACCTGTGCAGTTTTAGCAGATATGGGGATATCTGCAGTAATTTTTAGCACAGCAGTGCTTTTTGGTCAAATGAAGGATTTTATTGAGGAGCAACCTAGCTGAGAGGAGCGTGATGACACTTCTTTACTGAGTGCTGCCAGTGGATTCTCTGTCAGGATCTGTGTGTAAGGAAAACATGAAATAAGGAATCTTTTGTGTAACTTCTGTAGGTTTGACTGGGTGCTGGACACATTTTTACATAACATTCCCATGAGAATTTGATGCCTCATAGTTCTTATGCCAGGTTCTGGGTTCCTGGGTTTGTGCTTTATCAGCTGGGAGGTGAACACTGGGCTCCAGATGGAGCTGGTGCCCTGTGTCTGGTTTTGCCTGAGGGTTTCTGGCAATTCCATCTCAATGGTTGTAATTAATCATAAATCTAGCTTGCATCTGGGTTTTTTTAAGTTGCTTTCTAAGAGTCTAGGGGAAGTCCATACCCTTTAGTTGGTAGGACTGCAGAACCACATCTGATGGGCCTGAATGTTTCCCATTGAACTGGGTGGTATTTTCTGGGCACTGCTCTGATGTGCCATGCTAACAAGGGGTTAATGAGCCAGTTGTATGCTGAGATCTACTTTGAGAAGTACTCCTGGTTTTTTGTAAGTAGGGCTTAAGGCTGTAGATGATTTTTAAGGACTTAGATGTTACAATCAGAGTAAGTACCAGCACAGTCTATTGTGACTTAAAATTATTTTCTAAAGGGAAAATTAATAGAGATAGAAATAAAATTTGGTTAGCATAACAAATTGGATTCCTGCCTTTATTGCTGTGTCTGTCTTAATTTTTTTTTTTTTTTTTTTTTACTTTGCATAACTCCTTACTTCATAATACTGTCTTGAGGCCCACAGACATATTCTTTCCAGGACACAATACTCTGACTCTAGCTTGGTTTTGACACTGCTTCTACCACATGAATTGTACAGTATCAGTGAAGAGAAATAACATATTTAATGAAACACTAATATTTAGTGTTTACTAAAATGCTGTTGAGAAACTGGAGATGTCCATCTAAATAGAGAAACTAAGCACACTGTTTAAAGGCTGACCTCCAGGTGAGCTGCTGTGAATTTCTGAGATTACTGTTCATTTCAGCTCAGGGTTGTAATTTTTTTAAGGAGTTGAAACAAGAATGGCTGGTTTTCAGACTTAGCTATAATGTCCAACCAAGTGATACATTGGTTTAGTCAGTTTATTGGTCTAGCCAAATCAATATAATTATGGCAAATTACTGCTGAACTTTCAGGTACAAGCCTTTAGATTTCAGTCCTGCTTTTAACTCAAGGGAGGCTTTCAGCTGCTTATGCAAATTCATTAAATATTGAATCCTTACATCTGGTTTTAAATGCTAATGTTCTTTATCTGTCTGTTCACTTCTTTAGTCTCCCACTGCCACCACATGTACATGCTTTCTTCCTCTGCCCCTCAATAGTAGGGGGGAAAAAGTAGCCATAAATATGGATAGGGTCTTTAGCCTTCAGGGTTTTTTATAGCTTCCTATTTGTTTTTTTTCCACTGTCTGTGCCTGTGCTTAATTAGGATATTCCTTGTATCTGTCAAAGTAGGGTTTAATTGCTGTAAATCTTATGCTTATTTTTAATGCTTTTGAACAGCTGTTAAAACAACTTTTTTTTTATTATCTATAGGCAAATTTAGAAAACAAACCAGTAAATGGCCGCAGACCAGAACTCATGGAATGCAGTATATGTGGTCATGGTGAAAAATACAGGGTGAAAACAAACCAAGCAGTGCCCATTGAAAATGTGCAGTCCAAGGAGAAGGAAAGAATGACTGGCCTGGAAGCAGAGAAGTGGGCACACAACGAGAAGCCATCTTTTGGTGTCCATGTCAATGGCGACATCCACGGAGCTGTGCCGGGCACCCAACACTTGAAACACGCTGGAGACAGTGGCAGAGCGGTCTCTCCCAGTCAGTTAGCTGAGCCAAAAAAATCCTTTGCACAGACCACCAGAAATGGCATCAAGCCCCTGCATTATTCACCACCAGAAGCAGCTGCTTCACTGCAAAAAGTATCTGCAGAGGAAAGGACAGATTTGACAAGTAACTCCGACCTGCAGTGGACAAAAGGTACCAATGTGAATAGCACAGTAAACACTTTGACAACTGGCCTTGGCTGTGTTCACCCACAAACCCAAGGAAGTGTTTTAATGAAAGAGGAGCACTGCACATGCAGCATCTCTGAGGATTTTGATAAGTCATTTTTGCAGACAGGTTCCATCTCAGGTCTGCAAGAAAGCTTGTGTTGCCCTCCCCTGCCTGAAGGGGAACTGCAGGCAGAGAGGGATGGCTTTAAAGTACCTGCTGTGGAGACGCAGCCTGAGAATTCTACACTCCAACCAACTTTCCTGTCCCTGATTAAAACCAGAAATTTAACTGTGGAGCAGGTTGTCGCTATTGAAGCTTTAACACAGTTATCTGAAGCCCCTTTAGAAACGACTTCACCAGCTAAAACTGCAAGTACTGAATGTACAGGAGAAACAACTTCCAACTTGCTCCATAGTTTTAAAAGGGATATCTCATCCTCCTTCACATCTACTGCACTAAAAGAGATCAAAGACACTTACTTACAGAATGAGCAGCAGCTCCTGGCTCAGTGTGCTCACTCACAGAAGCAGCTCCCTAATAAGGCAGTGTTATACAATGGCCAAAGCTCAGTCTCTGAATTGCATGATAAACCTGCCAGTCTGGCTGGGGAGGTGTATAAATCCTCAGGAGATAGCGAAACTTTATCTGACTTAACATCTAATGCAACATCACTTCCAGGATGTACTACCAAGGAAAATTACTCTCATGATCCAGTTGCCCTTGCACAGTATGGCAGTGCTTCACATGATGCCCATCAAACAGGGAACAACTTGGAAACTCTTGGCCAGTCAGAGCAAAAGCCAACCTGCAATGATTTGAACTTGAAAGCTAGTTCCTTGCTTAAAGAAGGAGGACTTCACAGTCAAGATGAAGAGGATGTAGCTGCACAACTAACTCAACTTGCAGCACTGATTGAATCAAACCAAGCAAATCCAGAGCAGAAAAATGACATAAAGACATCACTGATTCATCTAATATCACATGAGAGGCAGCCAAAATATAACCAAGATGTGTTGCAGAAAAAAGAATCTGTAGTTTTTAGGCATAACTGTAGTTCCTTACTGTTAAAGCAAAAACAAGCAACAAATAAGAAAGGAAGTGCTGTGCCATGGAAACCAAGACACAAAAAGAAGCCTCAAGAAGCACGCTATCAACAAAATAATCAGAACCAGCTAGAGCTGCTGTCATGCCAGCACAGCGAGTTGCAGGACATTTGGATGTCATCAAAACTGCACAAGCTTGGTCAAACCATGCCTCAGGACTCCAGAATAGTTCAGCTGGAAAAAAAATCTCCAAGAACCAAAGTGCAGAGAGCACTGAGTCAAAATACTTCAGCATCACAAGAAAAAACTAGATTGTTTCTCCCACAAACGCAGATAAAATTCCACAGATGTTTACCTGAGGCATCTCAAGAGAAAAAAAAAGACAGGTTGGTTGGCTGTGAAGTGGTGAATGAGCAAATGAAAACTGCAGGCTCCCGGGACCCGCCGGGCACTGACCCTGTGAAAAGCGAAGTTGTTGCACGTGGCCAGCATAGTGACCTGTCCTCCCGAAATCCTCTGGCTGTTTCACAGCTGAAAACAGTGTCCTTGTTGAACAGACCAACTGAAAACCTACAGATGTTTACAGAAAAATGCAATTCTCAGGTACAGCAAACAGCAACTGGCAGTCAGGCGCATCCTTTGCCTCCAGCCCTTAATCAGTCTAACCCGAGAGCTAACGAGATGCGTGGTGAAAACGAAGCCTGTGTCCAGCAGGGCACACAGGCAGACCCAAAGTCGCAGGTGCTGCCTGTTCCCTGTGGTGGGGCCCAGGTACCAGGTTGTGCTGAAGCTCTCAGGAATATGGAGTGTGTGGGTGAGGTGACTGTCCTGACATCATCCAGTTTGGGTGCTGACCACGCACAGAGCACGGGCGACTCAGGGTGTTCCCCCGCGAAAAACACGCTCAGCAGTTTCCTTGAATCACCTATGAAGTTTCTTGATACCCCTACAAAAAATTTAATAGATACACCTACAAAAAAAGGACAGTCTGAATTGCCAACTTGTGACTGTGTTGGTAAGTGTTTTTGCAAACTTTTGCCTGTACCTTTCAGATGGAGATGTGCTTGTGTTGTTTCCTTTAATGTGAGGATCATACATGACAGCTGTTGCAAAAGGATCAGTGCTTCACCATTAGAAAACAGGATGAAATTATTTTTCCCTTTTCTGTAACTTTTGCGTGGTGTTCTTTGGGCCTGCAAAGCACAGTGGAATTGAGTATTTTTGGTATTACAACTGGCAGGTTTACCTTTTCCACTTAAATTAAAACCCAAGAGGAAAAGGAGTTCTTCTGTTTGCTGTCCTAAAGCTGACTTGTGCTTTATGTGCATTTATATGCAGTATGTCAGGTTCTGATTTTGGTGGTTTAGGACTAGCTTTTGCCTGAGTGGCTGGGGAAAAATGTCCCAGTATATTATCACTGTTGCCTTAGTGCTGGAGAGCACAGTTGTGAGGGGTCCTGTTGCTGTCTCTGTTGATCCTGGTGGCCTGGAGGAGGCACAGAGGGAGGATTGGGTGGGGCTGAGGTGGTGCCAGCTCTGCAGTGCCTTGTGAGCAGGATGGGATGTCAGACCAAACACAGCTTGGCTAAGGGTGGCACACACTGTGTTGTCAAGACTGTCCAAGTGCACAAATGGAAAGAAAGTTGTACTTAGCAATTGTACACTGGCAGATGTTACATCTTTGCTTTCCTGTTCTGAATCAACTGAGTGCTAATTAAGAGGCCTGGATTATGTTTTCTGTTTTGTAGTATATGACTACGGGTTAACTTTTTTCCCCACCCTCCCCCTCCCCCAGATACCCTTTGTCTAAAATGAATTAATAATGTTTGCCTACCAAGAAGGATATTAGGAATCTTAATTTATCAATAGATGCCAGCTCCTGTAATGCAAATTTGTAAAGAATGAAAAATATTGCTATAATTAGCCTTACATTTATGTTGGTTGCTTTATTAGGGTTACTTATTGTTAAAAGCATTAATAGCAGATTAATAGGAGAAGCATAAATTTTTTTCTGAGAAAAGCCTGTCATACTCTATTCATTATATTTCAGGGTCAGATTTCATGTATTATAATTTCATTTAGAAGGTGTCTCTGTAAAACATTTTGAAGTTTACTTCTAATGCAGTAAATAAAATTTCTATGTGCTGACTTAGTTTTCTCCACCTGCTTACAGAGCAAATTATAGAGAAAGATGAAGGCCCCTATTACACACACCTGGGGACAGGACCAAGTGTTGCTGCTGTGAGAGAAATCATGGAGAACAGGTGAGGAAAACTCAGCTTTTAATGCTCACAGGATTTTTGACTGTGTGAACAGGGCAGAAGTAGAGGCCTCAGAAATGAAGGGCTGTTTAGCTCTGATTTCCTAAGCTTTTTGCAGTACTCAGTTGTAAAGCAGTTTGTTCAGATGTACATGAGGTGAGCACGAGTGTTCCAGTTCCAAACTCGTGTGTCTTTTCTAAGCCCTTGCAGCTTCAGGCTTGTAGTTCAAGTGCAGTGTGCTCTGAGGTGTCAGTAGGAAGGACAGAGACCAGCAGCTGCCAAAAACAGATTTTCTGGTGTCCCAACATGCAGAGAAGCTGTGGCAAACTGGAAGGAAAAAGGTCACATTAGTGACTAAGTGCACTATGATTTACATGCATATTTTCTTGCCCAAATAATATTTCCTTGGTGCCAGAAATTTTTTTTCCAGTAGAGAAGTGTCAAAAACCACTCTTGCAAATAGGATTTTAAACTTAGAAGTATTTTTTTGACTTAATAAGTATTTTGTTCTGTTCTCAGTAAAGTAATAATAAATTGGTTACTCTTATTTTATTGAAAGTGTTTCCTGTTTTGAAATGGTCTACAGCAGTTTGTTTTACTCATGAACTCTTTTAAATGCAGGTATGGAGCAAAAGGAAGTGCTGTAAGAATAGAGGTAGTGGTTTATACAGGAAAGGAAGGAAAAAGCTCTCAGGGGTGTCCAATTGCCAAGTGGGTAAGTTTTTATATTAAATCAAAGTTTTGTGTGGCTTTTGAATATCAAATGCTGTATACTCCTTGAACTCAAATATAACCTGATTTTCAGTAAAGATCTGGTTCTTTAATTGCAAAGTCTGACAGAATGATGAAACTAAGGAAAGGATTTTATTACCTTTGTTTTAATTTAAGGTGTGATGCTGTTTGTTATATGTGGTTTGAAGGAGTGTGAGAGAGGGGCTTAACAGCCAGCAGAGGTGACCAAGGGAAAGAACAACCTGACAGTGTGTGGAAGTTGGAGTGTCTTGGGAAATACGTTACTGGGAATTGTGAAAGAGGAGAGAAGGGTTAGTTGCTTGGGGGAGTTGGGAAACTATCCAGTAACATTTTTTAAAACCCTTCTTACTTGTATGATCACCTGAAGAAAAGAGTGTGATGGATGAGGAATTTCAGTCTTGTAACAAACTCCTTGGCATACTCTTTGAGGAGCTGAACTCTGTCTTTCAAAATGTGTTAGGAGGATAGTTTTCATTAAAGTCATGTCTTGCATTGCTTCATAGGAGCCAGGAAATGAGGTAACAGACACAGGCTCCAGGAGAGAGCTTGGAAAGAATTGATTGTCCTTAATCTTTGCTGAAACCACTGAGGGAGGTAAAAAGTAGACTGGAAATCTTGTAAACTGAGTTTTGGAAAATAATACAAACTTGCTTGTTAAAAGAAAAAATGTATTGCTGTGTTTAGGAATTTCAGACTTGATTGAAAAAACTGATGGTAACTGTGCAGTTGGTAGGGTAGTGTCTCTAACTACAATGCAAAAACAAAGTTCTTGCATATTGTACATGAGTGAATTTGCATGTTAAAGGTTTACTGCTTATGTTTGGGGCAGTGTGTTTGTCATACTCAACACAAACTGTTTTTCAGAAGGGAATCACATGTGCTTGTGCGTCAGATAATATTTAATAACAAATCCAGTATCCAAGAAAAAGAAAATTGTACAAGTACTTTTATAAACAACTGACCCAAAAAGAATGGAAAATTGTTCTCAGTGTTTCAGCGAAATAAAAAGCTGTTTTAACAGAACAGGAGTTAAAAATCTTACCTTAGAAACAGTTGTGAGCAATTGAAAGGAAGAAGGCATTTAAAACTAAGTTTCAACCTTGATCTTTGGACTATCAACACACTGTCCTTTATATGACAAATGGCATTCATTGTACCTGTGCATGGCTGTAGGTGTCCCATGTGTACAGTGTGGCAGTCAAAGCACTGGGGTGCCTGCAGAAAAGGCTGGTTTGGGGTATGGGAACCTGCTTTCCAGCTCAGATTTTCACGTTTCTCTATGTTAAATATTTGTGAGAATAAGATTTAATGTTCATTTGATTGAAGTTGTGGGGAGCAGTGGCTGTGTGGAAGTTCACCCCTAAGGAGGATGAATGCTTTTCCAAGTCTGCTGTTACTGTGTGACTGTTCAGTACAAGGGAGGGAAGGAAATAACTGGTACCTTGTCTCCGAAACTGTTTCATCCTGTTTGAAATCCACATTTTTAGCTGATAGTCTTAATGTGTTGCATTAACTTGTCATTGGCAATGCTAATTTTAATCCTTCCATGGAGCGTATTTGGGTTTTGGCAAAGACTAAAGAAACCTGGTGGTGAGATTTGCTTGCAAGCTTGTGGGAAAGGTTTGCTATGTCTTTGGTCCCTGCAGCCAGGAGGCTCCAGCAGCTGCACAGAGACTCCCCCTTGCTCCTTTGCAGTGCCCTCTGGGACATTCCTCTCTGCTCTGCAGACATCCCATTGCCCTCAGGGCTCCTGAGAGCAATGGGATGGAGCTCTGCTGAAGCAACAAAATAGTGCATCTGTTGATCATATTGAACTATTGTTCCCAAATTAATTTTCCCTATTTCTACTAGATTATTTTGTCTTATTGGTTCAGTAGAAACATTTTAAGATTAAAGGGGCGTTTCTAAAATATGTGTCAGTTCGTTCTTCTGTTGGTTGACTGCATTCTATAATTCTGATTCTCTCCTAAGTTGTTTTTGCTTAAGTGACTCCAAGCATTCCAAGCATGCACCTGTGGGCCAAAACATTTACTGAGGCACTCCTTTCCCCTAAAGGATCTGACGTTTTCTTCCTTAGATTTCAGGTTACCATAAACTTGTAGAACCTTTTTTCTTTCACTCTTCTTTTGACAAGCATCTCTTCTGTATTTTTTGTGTGTTATGTTTTAGGATATACTTTGTCCCTCTGGGTATGAACAAGACTGCTCCTATTAATTAAACATTTTCAGCAAATACTGTCTAGGGTTTGAAACCCCGTGGCTGTTGTATGTGTAGGCATCAGACTGAGACCCACATCAGCTGGGAAGATGAGCCTGTCATTGTTTTCACTGCAGGAGGCAACAAGGAGGCTGCTTGACCTGAGATTTTTTTTTTAACCATGAAATTGTGTTGTCTCATTTTTATGTCAAAATACAATTAATAGAGTTTAGCCCCAGATTTCAAATGTGTGGGTATCTGTGTAGGTGATAACTGTGATCAGAAAATAGCTTGCCAGTTTGGGCCATGTGCTGGGGTAAATGTACTCTTTCTTTTCTGTTTGCATTGCTCTTGCTTTTTTGCTTTGTCCATCATGCTGTTTCAGAATATGCTAAAGAAAAAAAGTTTTGAAGTACTGAAATGACTGGCCTGTCACTCGTGGTAGCCTGATCACATAATGAAGAGTTTCATGTTCCTGGGCATCCCCTACAATATGCCAGTGATGAGTTGGTCCCACTGCTCCATTAGTGCTTTAGTTTGTTTCAGATGTGCTGTGGTCTGGGGGTCTCTGCTGTGATGGTAAATGATAGTAACCTCAATTAATGTTTTCTGGATTAAATCCATTTCTTGTGGATTTCTTCTCCTGGTTTCAGGGCATGTTGACCTGTATCACCCGATATCTCATGTCTTCATTTGGAGTTGCAATGTAATTTTTACAGCTCCAGCTGTGGAAGAAACTGAGATAAGAAATGACAGAAGGAGCACCGGAGGTCGAGGTTCCCTTTGCCCACATCCCCAGTAGAACAAGGTGTGAGCACAGGGCACACTGGGGTTCCAGTAATTCACAGCTTTGTGTGTCCAGAGCTGCAGGCAGTGCTTTTGTTTGGCTGCCTTTTGTAAATGTTGTCATCTTTATTCCTCCTTTTCCTTCCTGTTCTCTTCTCCTGGGGTTTCAAGTGTAGTGATTTCAGCTCTGTGCTCTATTCCCAAGAATTCGTTGCAGTTGTTTTTGCTTTTTCATTGTTGCAGAACAGTGATTTGGCATTTTTATAGTGCTTTCAGTCATGTCAGATTCTCATTCCTGCATGGTAATGCCCAACTCAGAGTCCATCTCTGTCTAAAAATAGAATTGTGTTCACCATGAGCATTAGCCACACACATCTACAGTGAATTTTGTCTGCTGTTTTCCTGCCCATTCAGCAGGGTCAATCCTCCTTCATTCCTCTGCAGGCTGTGCTTGTGTTCCCCACTGAGTCCCTCAGTGTCAAACAACTGTGGGCAGCTGGTTATTTACGCTGAGCAAACAGGTTGAAGAGCCCAAGCTTGAACACAGTTGTGCAGCGTTCCTGCCAGAGATGCACCAGCCTTTGTTCTAAGTCTCTTCACCAGTTACTCATGTGTGGTGTCTTGACTTGCCCCAAGACACGTTGGGGTGTTCTGAGAGCCTTTACTAAGGGACCTCAGTGGAAGTGTGTGAAGGACCCACAGTGACACCGGGCTGGGACCAGAGCAGGAGCTGTCCCTGTGCCTCAGCCTTGCTGGGTGAGCCCAGCCCTGCCCCACAGACACCAGGCTGGGATCTCCCGGGGGCATTTCACAAAGCTGTGTCCCCTTGGCAATCTTGAGGCCCTTTGGTACTAAGGCATTATAAATCAAGACAATGCACATCACATTTAGGACTTCACTTGTTTCTTCCTTGAGTTTCTTTGGAGATCACCTGAACTGGGCAGACTGCTGCTGTTTGGTGGGGGAGACAGGTGTTTGGGTTGGGGGTTTTGTTAACTACTGTCCTCTAATCACTTTTGTCAGGGCTTTAATTCTGAAAAAAAAGCCTTCATTTTCAGAAAAGATCTGTGACATGGGAGTCTTCCCAAATTTCTTCCCAGACTCCTTGTTTGTGAACATCTCAAGCTTTATCTTTTCTGAGGCTGCATGGTTTTGGTTTTTGGGTTTTGTTTTCGTTTGTTTGGATTTTTTTTGTTTATTGAGTGGGTTTTGATTTTTTTTTAAACACTTGGATTATCTGTTCACCTCTTAGATTCTGTTAGCCTATTGATGGCCCTAATTTTTTTGAAAATATAGTATTATGGGGCTTTTATGCCTTTTGCAAGTAAATTCTTAAATTTTCACTTGTGTACCATTTACCTTTTATTTTCTTTATTTATAGCTTGACATATCTTTATTTTCTTGATGTTGTCTATTATTAGGCTATATAAATAAAATGGAGGTAGAATAAAGATGGACAAAAGAATCTCATTACACATACTTGGAAAATATAGTTAAACTTGAAATTACTCCTGTATAGACACAAACTTGGTATTAGCCACTGCAGTTAATGTTTTTAAAGTAATGCTTAGATAGCCCACTATTCCAAACAAGATTTTCTAGTTCACTGAACTCATGGGAATTCATAGCTGAATTCCAGAAACTACAATTTGTGGAATGCTGAGTAAGCCTTAATAACAATAAATTGTTCTACAGATATATTTTTTGTCAGTTTTCTAGTTTTGAGCTGAGAAAGGCATGGAAACTGGGACTTGAGAAAGTAAGAAAACTGAGCAGTCCCTCCTCCTCCGGCTCTGTACATCTCAGTTATTGTTGGTGTTAAAGTGTGTGATTTATTAAAGGAAATCAGCTGGCTGGTGCTCGTGTTGTGTGTCCTGTGTGGCAGTGCTGTGGTTGGGAGGCTCTGGTGTGGCCCTGTGAGCAAGGGGACAGTGGAACTCCTGTTCTTTGGAACGTAAGAGTGGGGAATTCTGGCAATAAGAGTTGAAAAGGACTGGCTGTATCCTGGATACAGGTTGAAGTGGAATGTGCAGTTCCATTTTGCTTTGAACAGCTTACTGTACCTCATGCTTTTATTTCATTTATTGAACTGTCTTTATGGTTGAATCGTGTTGTCCTTAGGAGAAGTCTGGAAGGAAATTAATTTTAGCAGATGGAGAGGGTGGCTGGTGGGGGTTTTGTTCACCTTTTTGGATAATGTTGTATTGGAGCATCCCCCTCTTACCTTAGTGTTGTAACATGTTATATTAATGTGTGTAGCTGTGCAGGCACTTCTTTCACTGTTTGCGAAGGACAGAATTAGAGGAGCTTATTTGGGACAAAAATGTTTGGAACATCATCCCAAGTACAGCCATTCTTTTAAGTGCTGCAATGCTTTGGGATTCAAAATTATTAGAAATATTTGCATGGTTTAGGAAGTAAATTATATTAAAATGCTTTTATTTAACATGAAGAATGAGTCAAATATTTTAATAAAGTAAAAATGAAAGAAAAGCTATTTTAAAGTAAATAAAGTGAAGTATTATGAAAGAGCAGCCATTTGAGCTGCTGTTATTGCTGATGAAAATGGGATCCCAGCATTACCTGCCAGAGCAGCAGCAGGCATGACCAGCACCTTGCACTGGTGTAGGTTATCAGGGAATTGTAGATCAGCAGAGTCTTATTTTGTGGAGAGAGGTCTCCATACGCAGACTCTGTATGGAGGCAAAGTCTGCAGGTTAGAAAACTTGGGGCCACAGTGTTCCAAAGGAATCTTCTACTTCAGGAAATTATAGGGAACACTTGAATATGTTCTCACTTTCCACTACTGATACCCTGCAAAGGAGACAGTTATTTTACTGAAGAAATTTAGGATGGGCTGGAGGGAATACTGCAGGAGAATGACATGGAGGTGAGAAAAACCTAAAAGGACCTTTTTGTTGGTTCTGTTGGGGTTTTTTTATCCAGTAATTTATAGCAGTGTTTTTAACTCACAATTAAAGTTTAGTGCTCTTTGCTAGTGGTGTCTGGCTTATATCATGTTAAAGTTAACACAGCTCTTTCTGGTGATCATAATTGGAAAGTTAATTCCTCATCCACGTGGTGATTCAGCATCTGGTCCACTGAGCTTCTGCAGTCGGACTGAGCTACTCACAGACTTGGTGTACGTGCTGGTTTAGACAGACTGGCTTATGGATGAGGACATTTTTATTTGCAGTGGACTTACCCTTGTTCTAGAGCTCCTGCCAAGGGAGCAGAACTCAAGCATTTGGACAGCTGGAGCAGGTTTTACTGACACTGTAGCTTTGCTGATTGTTCTTTGCAAACCCTTCAGAAATGGTTTGTAAAAAGTGGGAGATGCTGAGGTGCCAAACTGCTGATGATACAGAGTTGTTCAGGATGATGAAGAGGAGGGATAGACTTCATGAATTCTGATCCAGAACAGATGGCCACTAAAAATAGTAGATAAAACTCACTTGATAGTTAAGAAGTCACAAAAACAAGTGTGGTAGTTTCATGCAGTCAGTGGTGGATGTTGAGTTATTACTGCTTGAGATAATGGTTTTTTAGACAAAGCTTCAGTGTTCAGTTGTGATGGAAACAGCAAAAGACACTGGCGAGAATTACTGGGGAGGAACAAAGAAAACATGGAATGTGGTTGTCCCTTGGTGGGAGCCTGCTGCCCCCCAGGCTGGGATCCTGGCACAGTCAGGAAAGCACAGCAGAACCCAAGGACAGGTGGAGGTACTGACTGGTCAGCCTGGCAGAGAGGGAAGGGAGAAAGCAGATCTCTGGGAAGTCTCCAGTGGCACGGAGAGCTGTGTTACTCAGTATCATGCTGGATCAAAACTAGAGGGCACTGGAAGGGAGGGAGTGAGCTCAGCACCAAGAAAAAGGCCATGGGTTTTGCTTTCACACAGTATGTAATGAAGTTTCCTGGGTATGTAGTGGGTGGTAAAATGCTGCCTAGATTTACAAGTGAGTGGAGAAATGCACAAAAGGCAAGTCCTTGAGAAGCAGGGGGAGAGCTGTCCCCTGCCCTGCTGTCAGTGGCTGGCAGGTGCCTGGCTTTGCTGAGAAGCATCTCTGCATCCCAGTGCCTCTCTTGCTGCACATCCAGAGGCAATTGCTGTCAGTCACTCTCAGGGTCAGGACAAGGCTGGATTGTGCTCCTCTGACCTCATCCTGCTCTTGTATTCTTCAATCTTTAGCATCCCTTTCTATCTCTTCCTTATCCTTTCATGCAAGAGCATGAAAAATGTTAACTTTTCTTCTTGTGTATCCCACAACTTGTTGCTAAATTGCTGGAGCGAATTCTGCTGCATATGACAGCTCTTCAGTACACCTGTTGTAGCTTTTGGCTTGTGCTTTCTGGTAAGAAAATGAGGTAAGCTTAGACCTTTGTGCCTTGTACAAACAGGGTAGCTGTGCCATGTTGCCAAAATAGCTGCTGTTTGTGTGTGAGGTGGCTGGCTGTGGCTACCTTGAAAGCTTGCTCATGGTCTCACTTAAGAATTCCTGGGCTAGCTGAGAAAATGAATTACTGGCGTTGCTGCCATCCTTTGGGTGTCCACGTCAACAGGAACATCTGGATAGCCACAGGAATGCCAAATGTGGCACTGGTAGGGCACAGCTGCAGCACCAGAGGGATGGGCAAAACTGGGGTTTGAGAGTGATCCAAATAACTGAGTGTCCTGCCCAAATCGGCCACCTCCAAGGATGGCCCTGGTAGTGCCATGTGTGCATAAGGAAGCTCTTTGGAAGGGGCTGGGTCCCGTTTCGGTGTTCCCTTTTGCCCTGGACCAAGGGTGTGTTGGCACTCAGGTGAGGAAGTGGCAAGCAGGTGGCTTCATTGCCAGTTGTTGTGCCTGCAGAGTGGGGCTGCTGGCTATTGAAGGAGCGTTGTGGGGGAGTTTGGTGGGTCTTGTTGCTTTCCTGAAGTGCAGCTGAGAGAGATTGTTGTGAATGTGGGAGTCTGGATGGATACTTATTACTGATAACATCTAGTGCTTACCAGAATGAGCTCAGGGGTTATCTGGCCCCACGTACCTGCAAAAACCTGACCATGGCAATACAGAATCATTTAGACTGGAAAAATCTTGAAGACTGAGTCCGACCATTAACCCAGCACTGCCAAGGCCACTACTAAACTGCAGACCTAAACACCACACACAGTCTTTTAAATCCTTTCAGGGACAGGGACTCCACCAGTGCCCAGGGCACCCTGTGCCAGGGCTGGGCAGTTTGTTCTGTGAAGGAATTTTTCCTAATATCCAATTGAAACCTTCCTTGGGGCAACTTGAGGCCATTTCCCCTGTCCTCTTGCTTGTTGCATTGAAGTGTTACATAATGCTTCACAAACTTGAACAAGTCTGGTTTGTTGATTATGTTATTTTTCAGTGTGAGTCACTCAAAAGTCATGGTTGGTTTGTGTGGAAAAGTAATTGCAGGGGAAAACTTCTTATTTTCCCATTCTAAAATCCTCACTTTAAAGTTCCTCTGCTTAACAAATGTTTACTTTCTCATTCCTTGTAAACGCATTAGGGACCAAAATTAAACAACTGAAGTATTAAATGATTTACTTTATCACTGTTGTTAACTACATCACAGAAATCATGAGTAATACCCAAAACCTATGGACACAAGGTTTGCCAGCTGATTCGTGCCTTGTTCCCGGTCTGGGGAAACACTCCTGGAGTTCAGCTGTCCTCCTCCCCAGTGCTTTGCTGTTCCCTGAGCATGGCATTGCTGTGGGTTTATTATATTGCATAAGAGAGGCTCATTTCATTACTGCTCTGAGAGTGTTGGTAGCCTGGGAGGGAATCCTCAGTTCCCCTGGGAAAGCACAGTGGTTCTAGCTCTGGCTGCACTGGCACTGCAGGAGCTGGGATGGTTCAGTAGCAAGTGAGGGAAGGGCCTGATCTCTGGGAACAAAAGGGCAGGAAAGCTGTGGCTGTGGAGCCCATGAGTGATGTGACATGACCCAGGGACATTAAAGACAGACAGCTAATAAATCCATGAACTGCCTTTGTGGCCCAGAAGGTGATGGACTGTAAAGCAGTTTCAGGTCCAGTAAGAGTATTGCATGCTCTCCTATGAGCGTAGTGAAGCAAATTCCAGCTACATTTAACTCCAGTGAAGTGTGGTCTTAGTTTGCAGGAAACTATAAATTTCCATTGCGTTGGTTTGTCATTTCTTCTGGTCTGTGTTTTCAGTTTAGAGCTAAATGAGGACTTAAAAAGGGCAACCTGATGTTGTACAGTACTAGACTGTGTCATTTGAGTTAGTCTAGAAATAAGGGAGAGTAGAGGCGTCAATTCACACTGAGTAGCAAACTTAAGTTTTTCCTCTGACTAGAAGGAACTGTGCCACCTCAGGAATGTAAAACTCACACTGACATGAATAACCTGTACTGTGTATCAGCCATAAAGGGTTTGTTCAAACTTCACTTAAATGTTAATGGTTGGATTATTCTTTTTTTCTTTATAAAACATACTGAACTGTTGATCAGTCACAACCAAGATTCCTTTTGAGGAAGTGTATCAGAGCCACTTACTCATTTGCTGGTTAAGCCTAAGGCTGATTGTAAGACTGCATGATGAACTGTAGAAGGGTGATACTTCCTCTCTTGACACAAATGAGTTTTAAGCTTGCTTTTTCCTGCTCAGCCTGCACAGGTTCAGCTGTTGCAAACCTTTTCATTTGCAGTTGAATTGTGACTGTGCTTTGGTCCCTGCTTTTCATGAGTTCAAATGATTTACATGTTCACAGGTGATCAGGGCAGGGGTCACATATGAGTGACAGCTGCACATCTGGCAGCACAGCAGCTTTGACATCAGTCCAGTAGGGAATCTGCCTGAACACTTGGAAGTTTGGAGGTATTCCAGGAGTAAGTGAACTGTTGCCTTCCTGCTTTTCTGGTCTGTGACTAGGGCTGTTCTCCTTGGGAACTGTGCTGATGGAGAGGGGTGCTGGGGGGAAGGCCAGGGTGACCTGCTGCTTGCCCAGAGGCAGTACGGAGGTGGAGCCGGCAGAGGGGTCTGCAGTGCAGGGGCTGGTGCTCACAGAGCAAGAGCCAGGCAGGTCCCCAGCCCTCATGTGTGACAGCTGAGGAGGAGGATGGAGCCTCTGCTGCCTCAGGGCTTGGGAGCTTCACACTGGATAGCGTGGACACCTTTGCTGGAGGCCTTGTACAGGCTGTGCTGACTAAAACATGTTGGAAGATTAAATGTATTTTCAAAGACCCTGTTCTAATATTATCTAGCTTTAACGCATTTTTTGGTGGTCTTAAATGTAACTCTTCCAGATTGTGGCAAAAAACCTATCTGGGAGTAGGATTATCTAGTTTTTTGACAATTTCCCCCCCTTTTTGTTCAGTGGTGTGCTGTACTGTTCCATACTGGTTCATCTGTTTGAGGGATATGGTTGACAAAGATCGCTTTATACATCATACAGCTTAGTAACAGCTTCACCACTCTAAGAGCTTTAATGGAGGTAGTCTAGGGATATGCTCTGAAAAATCCCATTGCTTCTTTCACTAAGAACACAGCCTATTTTCGTTGCTTTCTTACCTTTGCAGGGTGGGGGGAACCATGTTAGTTACTGATCTGTAACACTGGTGGCTGTCCTGACACATGGCCATGTGCTTTTGGGGTGTGCTTTCATGTACCTGCCTTCTGGGGTTTGGTACTCTTTTCTGCCTTTTGTTCAAGGTGGCTGTTGGGTTCTCAGTGGATCTGTTGTCTCGGGGTTGTTTCCTCCTAGAGGTTACTTTCTTTTTAATGCATCTCCTTTGTTGTTTGTGTGCAACACCTAAAATATTGCTCCTCCTTTAAAATGTACTGCTATTTCTTCTGCAGCTAAGAAAGCAAGATGTTGTACACACATGAGTGTGTGCTGCTGTCCTGGCCCAGCTGACAGATGGACACTCTTCAGGCAGCAGGATGATTTGCTTTTCCAGGCCTTATGTGTCCCAGAGGAGAGCAGCTCATGTTTGTTCCCCGTGCTTATCAGAGAGTAACCACGGTGATTGTTCCAGGTGATCCGAAGGAGCAGCGACGAGGAGAAGTTGCTGTGCCTGGTGCGGCAGCGAGCGGGCCATCACTGCCAGACGGCCGTGATCGTGATCCTGATCCTGGCCTGGGAGGGGATCCCTCACCTCCTGGCGGACACGCTGTACAAGGAGCTGACGCAGAGCCTGCGCAAGTACGGCTGCCCCACGAGCCGCCGGTGTGCGCTCAACGAGGAGTGAGTCACTCATGGCTTCTGGGCGGGAGGGCTCTGCGCGAGCAGCTGCCAACAAAGCTCCGTTAACATTCCGAACTCCTGGGTGTCACTTGAGTGTCCTGGCTTTTCCCAGAGAAAAGGCTCTGTAGCTGCCACGCCCAGGGAGAGGGGTGGCTTCGAGCTGCTGAGAAGGTGGTATTGGACTTGTTAAACAGACGTGAGGCTGAACACTTGGAACCAGGATCTTCCTCTCTGTGCCTCTGAGAGGAACTGAGACTGTTTAACAAGAGAATGTATGGCATCTGCAGTGCTGCCTTTGTGCTGATTTCTGTGTAGCCCATTTAGCAGACTCTAGTGGCTGTGCAGGGACCTGAATCTAATTAATGCTTGTATTCTTAAAGGGTCCACTTTGACAGTCAGATCAATTTGGAGTTAATGGTATTGCTGCACACAACACAGTAACTATTGAACTTGGGAATAACCTTTAGTTGCAGTGCTATTTTCCTGGAGAAAAATGTTATCCAACTGGAGAATTCAAAATGAAAGTAGCATGGATGTATTTATAGAGCTATAACTGAGTATTTATATTTATTTCCCAGAACTGGGTCTTGGGGGAGTTGAGACTGCCTTCCTGGGGAGAAAAGCCAGCCCTCTACACATGAGTATTTCCTTAACAGAAAATACCTGGTTAAGTTCGATATTTTATAAAGTTTTTTGCTATTATTCTCTGTATTATAAAAGAAACAGCAAATAATATTGACCTAAAAAAACCCCAGACCCAAGATCTGTGTTGCCAGCTGATCTGACATACCTTTATTTCCTTTCCTAGTCGTACTTGTGCATGTCAAGGACTTGACCCAGAAACTTGTGGAGCATCGTTCTCATTTGGCTGTTCATGGAGTATGTATTTCAATGGCTGTAAGTTTGCCAGGAGCAAAAACCCCAGGAAGTTTAGACTTCTCACTGATGACCCTAAACAAGTAAGATTTCTTTTTATTGCCTCCAAATACTTGTTCTGGTGGTTTTTCAGAACTAGAAGTGGAATCTGTGCATCTCTGCCCCTTTTCTCTCATATATGTATGCAGAGCTTATCACAGACACAGCCAGTGACACTTTTGTAAGTATAGAATGTGGAATCACTATCCCACTGAATGAAAACTGTCACTTGCTGTGTATTTAAATATCCTAAAATTATCCTTAAAGGCTTTTCTGCATATTTAGCTCCCCGTGTAACGTGTGTGAAATATTTGTCCTTTGGAAGTGTAAAATAGAGCTTGAGGGTTTTCTCTGAGGGCCAGGCCTGGAGCTCAGAGATTCAGGCCTTCTGCCTTGGCACAGGAAATGTACTTTGGGGTTGCACTGCTTTCCTGCTTTTTGTAGGACCAGCCAACAGTCTGGGCTTCCCTCTGTCACTAAGAATAAACCAGTGTTCTTTCTGTGGACAGCATGATTTTGAAATAGTTTTGAAGGAATGGATACACTAAAATGTGATGCAGTGAAATGATACTGATAATTGCTAGTTATGAGTGTTTGTGATGTCATAAAGATGAGGTGGCACAGAAAATAATACTGGATTGTGTAAAGTAACAAACCTCTAAAAAATCCCAGCCCCATTAATGTTTTATATTGAAAATATTATCATGGAGAAGGAGTAAAAGTGCTGTAAGCTGATAACTGCTGCCTGGTGAACAGATATTCCTCAGGGTGGCTGGAAAGTGCCTTCTGGTCTGACTGTGTCTGTTACCCCCCCTTCCTGTGGAACTCCAGCATAAAATATCACATTGGCACACCCTGAGACACTGTGGGGTACTTGGGTACCAGGCCCTCTGTTGGGATTACCCTGCCAGTAATTGTTCTGTGCACACACAGAAGGGAACATCCACTGTTTCATGGGAGAGAGATATCAGCGCCTCTGACCTGGCTGAAACACTTTTAAAGCAAACTGCTGAATNTGATTCACTGGAGCTGAATATTCCTCTCAACTCCTGATGTGTTTGTCATAGAAGAGTTTATGAAGCACTTCTTAGGCACATGTGCATGAAAGCAAACCCCCAGGCTCCTCCTTGTCAGGTTGTCCCCTCACGTTGTAGGCATTCCCAAACCTCCTTAGGGCTCAAGCACATCTGCCCTCCTGGCCCTCTTCCCTCAACACCTGCCTAGGTCAGAACAGGCCAAAACCAGCCCTGTTTGTCTCAAGAGGGAATTGTTTTATAAACTTTTAGTTTATAGAAAATGGTGTTTATTGGGCATTCTTTCATTTTAGGAATGCTGTTCCTTCTCTGTCCATTCAGTTCCCTGTGTGTTCAGATTGTCCCCCTGTGTTAACGCTGTGCACAGAGCATTCTGTGCACACATGTTCTCTGTAGGTTTGTGATGTTTTGAATTAGCTGGGGAGCCAACCAAGGCAGCAGCCTCCACGTGTGTCTAAGGAAATCCAGGGCTGTGCCAGCTCTCCCAGGAGGCAGCTCCAGTAGATCTGTGATCAGAACAGGCTCAGTAGCACCCTTTTTTTTCTAGCAGCTGAATCCTGGCTATTGATTTTGCAGATCACATAAAGCTTGGAGATATTAAGAAAATTAAATTTTCAATTAAAGCAAATTAAGAAGAAGACAGTTTGGAGTCCAGAAAGATTTCATCATTTGAGGCACTGGATGAGTGAGATGAGTTAAGGGTGTAACAGACTTTGGTAAGAATGGTACCTAGAATAGATACCCTCCTGGTAGGATAGGGAATTAAGAATGCAGTTCAGAAACCCTGGCAGCAGCCACTTCCAGCTGATAGACTGACTGTGGCACGAGTTAAAAATACAGTATTGTCTTCTAATGTAACACTGCATTGAAAAAAAGCGAGTCTCCTGGTGTCCCTGTGTTGGTGTTTACAGGGAATGCTGACAACTGGGTTTGGTTTGTTTTTTTTAAACCAAATAAGGCAAGTTGTTGGTTTTTTGCATTTCCACACCATGCAGAATTAAAGCTGTGTTGTCTCAGAGCCTGGTCCTTGGAGGAAAACAAAGTAGGGCACCTGTCACCACCTTCTGCTTTCCCAGTTGGTTGGTGATTTTTCTGGAAAACCAAAAACTTAGGGATTGTTTCTGTAAATAAGAGCTTAAATGTGACATTGCCATGCAAGCCCACCTAGCTAATTCTGTGTTTATATGGCTTAGCCTAAGGAAGGGAACATTATTTCAAAATCTAGCAGGTATTTCCATGAGGTCCTGGGTTTTGCACATCCGAAGAACATAATAGTTAACAAATGTTCCTGATGAAATATCTTTAGCAGTGTAAGAAATGTACCTCTGAGAAAAGACCTAAGAGCTGAAATGAATGTTAAATGCTGTTGGGAGTTTCTCATACAGTTAAAGGTGTTGGAAACCTGGGCTTCTTTTAGCAGGCTGTGTCAACATGGATTAAGGCCCATAAGCAAAACACTGAAACAAGACCTGGGGTTCCATCCCCACTCACGTGGGGTATGATTTTTCTCCTCTGGATGTTGTTCTCTGGTTTTGTGTGGCACATACCTCACTCCTTGCCATTGGAAACAACGCAGAGATGAATTTCCCTGTTCTGGTGTTCTTTGCCCCAGCAGAGAACCTCCACTGTTATTTGTGGACTTACAGTTAACAATTTTTCTGTTTTAGTCCTGCAAAAGTAGGCATTCTGGATAGCAGCACAACAGAAGTCAGATTAACACAATATGAGGTAGAGGCTGACCTGCCAGGCGCCTCTGACCTGGCTGAAGCACTTTTAAAGCAAACTGCTGAATGTTGCCTTTCTCTGCAGGAGGAACTTCTTGAAAATAATTTGCAAACATTGGCTACTGACGTGGCTCCAGTTTACAAGAAGCTTGCTCCAGAAGCTTTCCAGAACCAGGTAGGTCTGTGGCACTCAGTTCTGCAGCCACATGGTTCCAGCCATGGAGCAGCCCCAGATCCTGCAGTGCTTTGGGAGGCTGCTATGCTGGATAGGTTTGAATATCCTGCACCTCTGTATTCAGACTGGGGGCTAAGTTATCCCCTCAGCTGGGCACATGTAAAAAAGGCTTAGAGATAATACTGCAAATAAATGGGGCTTACTATTTCAACACACATAGACTCTGGCTGACCTGATTGCCTTGCTGCCATCCAGCTGTAAGTGTTCAGTGTTTGACAGGGGAACACGTGCTTTCTGATCATTGAGTCTCCTTGGCTGCCTTCACTCTGTCACTGGGTGGGGGTGGCCCGGGGGGCTCCCTGCCCCGCCCTTTGAGTCCCGAGTAGCTGCAGTTTGTTTTGCTTGCAGGTGGAGAACGAGCACATGGGCCCTGACTGCCGGCTGGGCTGCCAGGCAGGCCGGCCCTTCTCGGGGGTCACGGCCTGCATCGACTTCTGTGCCCACGCACACAAGGACACCCACAACATGCACAACGGCAGCACCGTGGTACGTACCGGGCCGGCCCGCTCCGCGGACAGCGGCTGCGGCGCTCGCGGGGTGGGAGGGAGGCACACTGACTGGTTGGTGTGGCTCTTGTGCAAGTACCTCGCTGGGTTCCCAGTGGGGAAAGGGGGAATTGCTTGATTTAGTGATCTTTCAGAAATACAGAAGTGTTGAAGAAAGACAAGCTCAAAGCAGCAAAGATAAAGCTGGCAGCGTTCTCTGAGCAGTTGGAGCATTGCAGTGCTCTAAATAATGAGGGTGATTTCTTGTGTATCAGTGCAGGTAACACCCAAGAGTAAATTCTCTATCAAAGAATGCATGTCTAGAAAAATCTATCTAAAATCTCTGGCTACTTTAGAAACAATCTTTTCTTAAAATTTGGAAATGCAAATCAAATTAGTGTTGCTGTGGTTCAGTAAAATGTTGCATTTACACCTACAGTTAACATTGAGCATTTCTGTGTAACAGCAGTGAGATGACTGGTGCAGTGGTTTAATGTTAACTGTATGCTTGTAAGGTGAGCAAATGGCCATTCCTTTAAAGTGTGGAAGCAGGTCTGGGAATTCACCAGGAATGCCAGTCCTCAAGAGACTATTGTTTTTGACAGTATTGAATGCCACTTGTGTGGATATTCTATACAAGAACGTTGGAAGTGGACATTTCAAAACTGCTTCAGAAGTGTAGGAATTGAATGCCCTTAAAGATCCTGAATTTGAAAATGAGACTCTCCTTGGGTATGCACTTTGATGAAATTCAGTTTAGGTGTTCCGAAAATAATAGTTTAAGTGCTCCACTGCCTCTTAAGACTAAGACAAAATGAAACAGAAACTGAGTCTTCTACTCATTCTGCCAAACTGGATTCCATAAAAGGCCAGAACAGCTATGGCCAGAAGCAGCTGGAGCGACAATTAAACGTTTTTTGAGGAATGTACTGGGGAATAGATCTACAAATGCATTTATCTGTCATCACCTGATGTAATTTCAGCCTCAGATTATCCTTGCTGATGTTGATACTCCATGGATTGTACATGGTGTGTTTGCAAGTAATTCCAAGTCTCAGAAGGAGGGAACATTACAACTGGTGTAATGTCATTGTATGGGCCAGAACATGTCCCTGTCTTTTTATCAAGTTCTGCCAAATTCTGTCAGTCTTGCAGAGCATCACCAAATCACTATAACTGCTGAAAGCTTTGCCTTGCAATCTGCTTTTCATTGGGTAGCTCTCACAAATAACTACTGCACACCTCTGTGCTCTTTTAGATGGGATTACTCTTTATTTTAATATACTTGCAGCAAGGGGCTGTTTGTAAATAGGAAATAGCTGTAAGTATTGACACTCAGTTTATCTACTTGAAGTGGGACACTGAAGGTGAGTCAGAGTTGGAGTTCCCTTCTGACCCGTGTGCAGCCTCCCCCGTGAGAGCTGTGGCTGTGGGACAGGACACCATCTGCTCCCCAGTCCCTGTCTGGGCCAGTTACAGGCACATGGATTGGAAGCCTAAAGCAAACAGGGTGGCAGGACATGCTGGCCTTGCTTCAGTCTAGATTGTTTTGATGGCAGTCAAAATTAGGGTTGTTAATTTTGGCTTATAGCCAAATCTGGTAATACCATCTGGGTAAGAGCACAAAAAGAAATCAGTACATGTGACACCAGCACCTGCCTGGTCACCTCCTGCAGCCCTGTCTAGTTCCAGAAGCTGCTCTGGGGCTGCTTACTTATTTTAAAATATGTGATGACTTCTTATAAGTCACTGTCATAATGATGGAGGGGTCACTTAGATAACTGTGATGTATTTTGGCTGTGAAACGCAGTGTGTGCAAGTCCAGCACCTGAGGTGACAGCTCTCACATAGACTGCTTTCTGATAATGTGGTAATGGACGGAATGAGAATGATTTGCACTACCTTAGAAGCCTCAAACATCCATGACTTTGCTATTTTTGTCTAGTATTTTGGTTGATTTTTTTTGACTGCTCATTGCACCTTACGTTTTCAAGTCTGAACACAGTGTACTTGTCATCTTGACCCTTGTTAGTGTTGGTAACATTTTTCCCTTCCTCCTTATTCCAACGCAAAATGTTAATTTATAAAACCTAAAGCTCCTCTAGACCAAAAAGGTTCAAGTACGTACCTTGTGAGATGGGGGAATGCTGCCAGTTGTATAGGTGGAAGTTACAGTTTTTGTGTTCTCCCCTTGTTGTTGGTGCTCACTTGTACTTCAGGTATGAAAGGAATGCTGTATAGGACACCCAAGGTAAAGGAAAACTGGAATCTATTCCAATTACTTAAACCAGGCACAGAACTAGCCAGCAAAATACTTGAGCTTAAGGATAAGGAATGAATTTGCTGTACACTTAAAATAATGTGTCTAATGGCTGACAAGAATAATTTCCTTACACTGCCTCTGCCAGAATTTCAGGAAAGCATTCTTGAATTTTTGTGGGTGTTTGATCCGCTGCATTATTTGTATGTGACTGTGAAAGTAAGTCAGGCTGTCATTTAGTAGTGGTAGAGTCTTGGAAATGCCTTCTGTAGATACAAGAGAACAGTGCATCTTACTTACCCAAATTGAGGATTATTGTTAATTGGTAACTATTTGTGGAGATCTGAGTTCCTGAACAGCATCCCTGGCCAGCAGTCATGCCCTGAAATTAGCAGAGCTGCTTTTGCTAGAAAGCTAAAAATAAAAGCTACTATTCCCTACTTGTTCTGTATTAGAATGAACACACTTGGCAGTTCTACAGAGATGTAAACTAATGTGCTTCTCTGAAAGAAGCCGAAGTAATTTCTGCCAAGAATTGTGTAAAAACTTTTAAGCCATAAATACACTGTCCATTTTTACTCAGACACTTCTGTAATCCCTCAGCATTCTCTAAGGGCAATGACAGCTCCAGTGTCAGGGGGCAGTGTTCCTTGTGGATAGAAGCTAAAGGAGCAACACAGATAAAAGCTGTATAGTTATTAATGGAGTTTGAAAAATGTAAGTTCTTGTGTTTCTTTATTGGATTATCTGGGAAGGATCACATTCCTATACCTGTGGGAATCCATTTAAGTCACTGATACATGGCATGTAACAGTGTCTGGCACAGAAGGGCTGTGGAGGCCCTTGCTGGCCCTGCAGCCGGGGTGTGACTGTTCTCAGCCTGTGGGCCCCCGGTGCTGGGGCTGAGCAATGCTGGGGAATCCCCAATGCCACACAGTCTGCAGAGGCACTGGGAAGAAGGGCAGGAAGGTGAATCTGTGCTTCAAGGGCAGCTACAGCATACCATTTATTGGCAGCAGAACTAAGCAGGGTCCATCAACGAACTGTTCTTGATTTGGATAAAAAACCCAAAGCCTCTGCTTTTCCTGTCCCTTCCTGTACTTCTGTAGGACAGCTCATGGTGTCATGGCCTGTGGCTCCTGGCCTTTGCAGCAGCTGACAGGTTGTCCCTGCATGGTTACACCACATGCCCATTGCCTCGTGAGCTGCAGGAGAACCAAGGGCTTAGACTGGGGCTTCAGATTATAACAAAGAGGAGAAAAGATAAACCCTCAGGCTGTAAAGAAAGGGGTTTTATTAGGGTTGGGTTTTTAATATTGTGAAAATGGAGAAATGTCAGAAGGTCACTCTGGTAACTGTGAGCTCCCAGGGAGCAGCTCATGTGCTGTCCCTGCCACCTGTGCCACTCGTGCCTCCACCTGCAGGGCACATTCTGCTCAAGGGAGAATATATCTGGGGTTCCCTTCTCTCTGCCTGCACACACTTGTCCAGGGGGGATCAGTCCAGGAGAACTACACATTTGTGTTGGCTGCAGGGGCAAAGCTGAGAGGTTTGTGTGTGTCCTGGCAGGCAAGGATGGAGCAGTACCTGGGTCCAGTGACACCCACACCTCTCCAGCTGCACAGGGAAGGTGTTCGTAGGAAACTCAGTTCCATCCTTCAGGTTTAGAAAGGCTGTTTGACTGCTCTGCTGAAACTTGCATTTAAAACATCTGTTCTTACAACACAGTGGAAAAGGTTTCATCATTTCTACATGTGAGGTTCAAGAGGACAAAGACAGATCAAAGAGTCCCAGA
Organism: Scytalopus superciliaris; assembly: GCA_013400415.1. NCBI lineage: Eukaryota > Metazoa > Chordata > Aves > Passeriformes > Rhinocryptidae > Scytalopus > Scytalopus superciliaris. The sequence goes on from VXBX01003488.1 coordinate 52,357, forward strand.
ATAAGGCACTGGAGCTGGGCGGCTACAGATGTTTTTCTGGAGATCTCTGGAGAGAATTGCACTGAGTTCCTGCTGCACTTTGTTTCAAAGAAATTAATAATAATCAAATTCTACAAATATGCAAGTTTTACCATGACATCACTAAACCCAGAACAGATAATGGATTTGATCAGCACACACACTGGAAACCTAAACAAAGTCCTTGGCCAACATTTTCTTTGGCCTTTGAAGATCCTGGATGATTTAGCTGCATGTTCTGGAAAAAGCAGAGTACAGGATATGTGGCTTCACCCTGTAAGTGGCCTTTGACAGAGCTGATGGTTTTCTCATGTTCGGGTTTGGTTTTGGTCACTTTGCAGCACAGGGTCAGTACCAATGGAAAGTGTTGCTTTTGACTTCTCAGCAAAAGCTTCTTTTTTAAGCTTCTTAATGGAATATTTTGAACAGATTTGAATCCTGGAATGTTTTTTTTTGAGTAGGTATTTCTCATTTGGTGGCTTACCACCTTCAGGTCTAAGTTGCTACCATGTATGTACAACTTCATTTATAGCTGGTTACCCCATAACATTAATTTTTCAGTTATCCATTTGTCATTGTGTCCTCACTTTTATGCTAAAATTGATTATGGGGCCACTGACTTTGAAATTCTACATATATTAACATTGGTGCTGTAATATTTAGGCTGTAGGTGTACTGGTCTTCAGACTTTTAACAACTTTGGATATACATTAATTTCTTAATATGTATTCTAAGTCAGTATTTAATGTATGGTGTATGTCAATATATTGCAACCCTCATTTTGTTTAGTTCCTCAAAACAGTTCTTCAGTTCTCCTGTTCCAAAGAGGGTGTTGACTTTTTTTGTGGGAATTTAGAACAGTAAATTGAATGAGGTTCTTAATTTTCAAAATAATCAAGACTGGATTGAATCTTCAATATGTTTTTCAGACTAGTGCATGGGCCAGGCACAGGCTGGACCTGGCATCCCAAAAGACAAGTGGGAACCAGGCCCTGCAGTGCTTATTTTGTTACTGCTTTTGGTTTTAATTTAGAAGGGGAGGATGTTCTGGGCTTTCTGAGAACACCAGTCATGTAACTGTGCTCTCTGTGTGTCTGACCTTCCTGAATAACTTGGAATCTGCTGGCAAATTTTAACCAGATTTCAGTGTACTTTGCAGAAACTGAATTGTCTTTTGAGATTTCCCCTCTTGTTCCAAGTTGTGAAATGTCCCTGCTGAGCCAGGGGGGTTCTGGTCCAGGTCAGCTCCCCCATGGAGGAGCCCCAGGCAGCCCCATTCCCGCTCTGCCCGGCAGAGGTGGGAGCAGGGACAGCGGTGCTGGGCTCGGGTGTGTGGGAGTCTGTAGGTCCAGGTGGCCGTCACTGCTCACAGAACAACCTGTTGTTTTCTCTGACTCTCCCCGTAGTGCAGAGGCTGCCCCGGAGGTGAGTACGCATGGAGCCGCTCCCCAGCAGCTGCCCCTGCCCAGAGCCCTCCCTCGTCCCTGCCAGCCGCCTCCCGAAAGCTCCTGTCCTTTGTCTGCCCCTCCCACTTCCTCCCGCTGCTGCTCCGCGGCTGCCAAGCTTTGCATAGAGCCTTGACAGAGCCCCAGCACCACCCTACTGAGCCAGGGCTTTAGTTTGGGGTTCTGCGACTTCAGTGTTCCAGACATAATTGTGATGCCTTTATGCGAAAGCTGTGCTATAGAATAAGAAATGTTTTGGTTTTCCTCTTCCCTAAATAATAACATAATTCTTCTCCCATGGAATCTTAGGCATGGTGACAAGATTCTGGGAAATTGGGTTGACTTTTTAGGATAGGCATCACATTCAGCTGACACAATGATGGATGATACGTTTCCATTGAGGGAGTATCATCCCATCCTTGGATGGTGTTTGTACTCCTTTGTGTGTGTAGTCAGTAACCCCTGTGAAACAGCAGCTTCCCTAAGCTCTGATGTGATGTGTGTCTTCCTAGGTGTGTAGTGGTCCCTTAGGGATGTCATTGATAAAACCAGGAAAGGGTGACTGTACAGGTGCTCAGGCACACAGAGCTGTCACTACCCCTTGGGAATTTTGCCAGGAATCATCCTGCTGGTCTTAGTGCTGCTTTCAGGGGGAAAGATAAGTGTGAGTAACAGCTGGAACTCCAGGACTGCTGGAAGTGTTCAGCTTATAATTATTTTAAGAAAACCGCTGCAGTAAGTTGGAGTATTTATTCCCATTTTTGATGTGCCCTTATCAGCACTCTCCTGGGCTCCAGCATCTCCCAGCCCAGAGTAACAGGAAGTAGGGCAGTGACCTGAGAACATTTCCCGGGTCTTGTGATTTAATTACAGTGGGGTATTAATTTAACAAAGTGTTAAGAAAGGGAGTGAGTTAGAGCTGAGATGTGTGAGAAAATACAGAGCAGTGTAAGTAATTGTGGTGGTCTTTTCTCATTTACCAGCCAAAGCCAAAACCAATTCCAGATCATAGAAACTTCTTGTTCAGTCCAAAAATAATAAGTTGTCCTTAAAAATTAATGTGATCATCAAAGATGTATTTTAAAAAATAACTAGAATGCTTAGGAACTTTACACTATATTTATAGCTGAGATTATTTACCAAGGTTGGCATGTATTTGTGGATAGTGTAAGCTGAGCCAAAGTTTCACTCTTCCTGTCCAAGACTTGTACTGTGATCTTGTTCAAGTACTGGTAATTTTTCTGTGTCAACACAGATCAAACAAAATGTGTGTCAGATGTGTGCATTTGAAAGCCCCTTAGCACGGAGACCATAAAATGCCAGCAGAGGCCTGAGGTGGCTGCCTCAGTATTTACAGAACTGGGGTTTGTGTGGGGTCACTTGTAACTGTCCCTGCTCTTGCCAGGTCTGTACCTTAACGAAGGAAGATAACCGGACAGTGGGGGTCATTCCAAGTGATGAACAGCTCCATGTGTTGCCTCTTTACAAAATCTCACAAACAGATGAATTTGGCACCGAAGAGGGCCTGGAAGCCAAGATCAAAGCGGGAGCCATCCAGGTGCTCACAGCGTTCCCCAGGGAAGTGCGGATGTTAGCGGAGCCTCTCAGAGCCACCAAGAAAAAGAAACCAGACACCAGGAGGACCCCAACTGAAAAGCAGCCATTAATAGATAAAAAATATTCAACACCAGTAAAGCTGAAAACTGAAGCCCCGGAAAGTCTTGGCAGCACTTTGCATTGTTTAGGTGAGTGATGCTTAAGAAATTCTGCCAGTCTCTTCTGATCCTGTGTTGCCTCTTGCATGTCTGAGGGCAGACAAAAGCTCCTCAACACTTGGTTTTGTTAGAACTGTGACTGGGTCGAGCTGTGTGGAGGTGCTTTGGATGTACCTGGGGTGGTACCTGGGGTCACATTTTGGGCCAGTCCTTCACAGTGGTATGGGACTGTCAGTAACAAGAAGCAGAAGAGAAGGAAGAGGTGGAAGAAGCCATGGACTTGAATTCTCTGATGAGTGGAGGGGAAACAAAGGAATTAAAGCACAGTGTATTCCCGGTTAGGGAGAGGAAAATTAGCCAGGTGTAAATTTAATTTTATTTCATGAGAGCCAGCCACCCAGATTTATGTGGTAGGTTTAAGAGGAGGAATAACAGATAATGTATTTAGAAGAATGTCTGCGTTTTGGGGGGATAACATTTGAAAAAACAGAAATCCATTAGTCACACTTTGTTAATGGCACTGAGCACTCTGCCTGAGTAGGGGAGTTGGGGGTGATGGATAAACAAGGAAGTTAGTATTGCTGACAGCCCTGGGACATTAGACAGACATTCAGTTCATCCACATGCATGTTTGGGGACGCACAACTCAGTGCTGGAAATTCTGCAAGCATTAGAGAGCTCTGGTTTGGGAAGGAACCCTGAAACTGTTTGATCTCACTGTACCTTGTTTTCACAGACTGAAACAGCTCCCCACCTGTACAGGACGCTGCAGTTAGAGTAGGCATGGCTTCCACACCTGAAAACCTTAAGAAATGGTACACTTGCCAGGGCTTTGCTATGTGCCTTGGGAACATAGATCTTCATTCCTTGAACATGCACAAGAAATGAAATAACTGTGTAAACAAGGCAACTGAGATCATTTGTTTGGACCTGAAGTACTTTTGTAAAGTAATTTAAAAGGGCTGCTGATTAAAGTAAGCTACAGAGTGACAAAGAAATGCTTTTGAGTGAGAAAGTTGTTCAGGGATGGAAAAATAAGAATGTGAATAGAATATTTAACTCTTACACAGAAGTGCAGTTTTTGTCACGAAGTTTTGCTGGTGGAATTCCCCAAAGCAGGTGTCAGCCCCTCAGCTGCCCATGGCACCTGGTGTTGCGGGTGCCTGTGCCAGGAGTACTCCCAAGAGGCTTCATTCCGTGGGCAGCAGTGGCAGAGGAAGGTCCGCTTGCTATGGGCTGTGCTCTGCATGAGGCAGGAATATGAAGTGTTTCTGTACATCACCTCAGTGTTCACTCCAGTCCTACAGGCTGAGGGCTGGGGACACACCCAACACCCCTCTGCTGCCCTGCCCCACAGTACAACACCAAGATGGGTAGACCATGGCGTTGTACTTGTGCAGGCAGGGTTTGCAGGTACAGTCATCAATTGCTTCTTTCCTTTCTGCCACGGCCAGGTAGCATTCCAATCCTCAGGAATGGCAACTTTGAGTCTAACTGAGAATGGTAGACTTCATATGAAAAAACAGAATCAAAGGATCTGGGAGGCAGGAGTTGGCTATTCAGTAGTCACTCTGGTAGACTAGAAGAAATGAATGTTTTTATCAGGATCTCTTCATATTAATAGAAAATAGAATTGAAAAAACACTGATGAGAGGTTTTGGTAAGCAGTGAATACAGCACTGCTAAAGGTGTGTTAAGCAGGTCAGGTATTACTATGAAATTTTCTCCTGATGGAATAACAAAAGGATACTTAGCTACTATACTCTAGCTGTAGAGGAAGAGGTATCAATAACAGATATATACTATAAAGTACTTGGTTTACTAATGAGGTTTACTAACCAGAATACTGGTTTGGCTTTTCAAATACGAAAAAGAATGTGGAGGATGTGCAATGAGATGGGATTCCTGTGGCCATGTGTTCAACCACACGAGGCTGTCGGGCTCTGGGGCAGCCTGGAGGATGATGGAGTCACGAGGCTGACTGTGCCATGCTGCCCATTATGTAGGTGTAATCTGTCCCTCCTGGAAGAGACCCAGCCTTCCCTTGAGAGCCACTGCATATGGCCCAGCTGGAGAGACTCCTCTAACCTGCATGTCTTCACACGTGGAGCACTGGCCATGAAAAATGAATAGGAGAGGCCTCTTGTCCTCTCTCCTGTCTTCACCTGGCAGCCAAGTGGTGGTGAGGAGCTTCTGAGTGCTGCAACCAGCCTGGGTTGGCTTGGCAGGGCCTGCAGGTGCGAAGGCTTGGTCTGAGTCTGCACTGAGCCTGTGCCTTTGTGGAAAGGCTGTGTGTTACAGTGCACTTGTCATGCACCAACTGCAAGCAGCACAACTCTTAATTTTTACACTTGTGCAAATTCTGAAGGCCTTTGAAATTCTGAATTAGTATGAAATGTATATTAAAGAGAGGCTTTCCTTTTTTCCTTGCTTAGTCCTGTCTTTTAACCACATCATTCTGGACAAATAAACATTAGAGAGAGGATATTTTGGTCTCCATAAATACCACCAATTGTTTGTGGCCCATATTGGATGGAACAGGAGAGGAACCACCAACCTGGATGTGGTTTCTCAGCACCACAGCAGAGCAGTGGCCCCTTCAGCCAACATGTCCCAGCAGAGGTGCCCCAGACTCTGCACAGGAGGTGTTTGTGGGGAGAGGTGTCACCTCATCTGAACCATCTCTGCTTTCCCCCTGCCCAGACAGTTCAATTAACTTCTCTTAATCTCTGCTGCTTTGCCCTGCAGAGCAAGGAGCTTCTGGCAAGAGATGGGGAATTTGCTGTAGCCACAGCCATTTTGAGTGCTGTGGGTTGTTAAAACTTACTTTCACAGAATGCAGGTCTCTGTTCAGAGGTGATGGAAACACATTTCTCAAATGCTGTGTTTATTTAAAGTCTTTTGTGGGAAGGCCTTGATCTGGGGGAGCTGATCTTAATTACATTAAATGCTGTGTGTTTGATTTCATAGTAAAGGTTTTTCAAACAGTTGATATGGCTCCCTTATGTCCCCCCAGCTTCAGTTTTTGCATGCTAACTATTGTGTCTGTAATTTATCCCTTGACTCTTTTGCATTCCTATTGGACAATTGTTTTTCTAATCCATCACTATTTATAAATTATTAGAAGACAGTAGAAGAAACAGTTCTTCTCTATGGGGTAAAACAGTTAACCATTCTGTGTATTTATGGAACAAAGAAGAAATGCTGAGACAGTACCTGAGAGCTCTCTGGGGGATGCCAGTCTGCCAGCAAAACACATGGAAAGCAACTGCAGGGCATGATGCAAAGCCCATCCAAGGTGATGGAATTCCTTCCCACTGATCCAGTGGACTGTATTGAACCTACTCATGATGAGAATCGGTCATGTGAGGTGCCTGTTCCACACCCAAGTGCAGCAGGAGGGCTGCCCTGGCCAGAAACTGCTTAGGGAGGTGACAGACTGAAATGATCAGTGTGAGGGAGTCAGATGGGAAGATGGCACACAGCCAAATCACATGATCCAGCTTTGTAGGGATGGATTTACCTGGATCATGTTGCCAATCCTTTTTTTTTTTTTTTTTTAAGGGAGCTCCGAGTTGATGTTGCAATGCAGGAGTGGTTGTACCTCAGTATCTGTTTTAGCTGTGACAGATCAAGTGCTGGGAAGCACTTGTGTAGGACTGGGCTGTGTGAATTGGGACCCGGTGGTTATTTAATTTCATCTGTTTATTTTATTCATCCCTTTGTGAAATACCTTTCTTTTTTATATACCAGCCTGACTGGAAAAGGTTAATTCAACAAGGTTATGTTTACTTATTGTCATAGACATATCCCTAAAAAGCTAAAAATAACCACTTTGGATAATTTGTAGTCATCATGTACATTTTTTGTTAGAAAGCAAGTATGAAAGTATAATAAGAGGTGTATTTAATTAAATGAGGAAAAGTACTTACACTTGGTGTGCATTTCTTCTAGGGAACAAAACAGATGCTTTAAAACCTGGAATAAAAATGGAGACTTCCAGTCACCTCTATGCCATGAAACATACTTCAAACACTACTAAAAATTGCTCCTTACTAAAACAGTGCTCGGCTTCCTCCCCCTTTAAGGTGGATAGTTTACATCCTTATCCATCTCTAGCCCATAAGCCTGGCCTAACAGCAGTGACTAATATTCAACAAGATTTTTCAGTTCCCTACGGGTATTTTGAATGCAGTACCAAGGAACCTCACGTGACACCTTACGTGAACTGCAAGAGCTTTGACGTGTCAGTCCAAGATTATACTGGAATTCTGCTGGATGAGAAGGTGAATGGGGTGCCACCGATTCTTCCTGAGGTCACTGCTCCAGGCCCCCCAGCCCACGGAGACCCCCTGCCCACTATACTTGAACATCAGCCCAACAAACAGAACTGTCAGCTTCAGCTGGATGGCTCTTCCTCACAGATGGTCAGCTCTTGTGACTCATCAGTACCGCTAAGCTCTCCGGCAAAGGATGCTGTCGGAAACGGAGCTGACTGTTCCCATGGATGCCCAGTGGAAAAGGGCAGCTCCCACCGAGGACAGATGTGTGACTTTGACTGTGCTGACGAAAAGCAAAACAGTGCACTGGGACACCCGGCTGATTCTGAAGAAAAGGCTGAGGAATTGTGGTCAGACAGCGAGCACAATTTTTTGGATGATGACATTGGTGGGGTTGCTGTGGCACCTTCTCATGGCTCCATCTTAATTGAATGTGCAAGACGGGAGCTCCATGCTACCACACCGATTAAAAAGCCCAACCGGAATCATCCCACAAGAATTTCTTTAGTTTTCTACCAACACAAAAATTTAAACGAGCCAAAACATGGTTTAGCCATGTGGGAAGCAAAGATGGCTGAGAGGGCGAAAGAAAAAGAAAAGGAAGCGGAACGTCTGGGAATGGAGACTACGGAACTGAGCTCCAGCAACAGGAAAGCAAAGCAACCAAGTGACAACAGAGATCTTTTTTATGAAGACAACGAGTTCAACCAAATTCCCTCCCGCCGAGCGCTGACAGTGACCAAGGACAAGGTGATCACGGTGTCCTCGTACGCCCTGACGCGCGTGGCCGGGCCCTACAACCACTGGGCGTAGGCGGCACGGGCTCTCCCGGGGCGGGGTCACACGGTGGCTCTGTAAGGTGCTGTTAAAGAACAAGTCTCCTGTCGTTTACTATTTGCTCATCTCAACCCTTTTAAGGCTGAGGTAAAAAAAAAAAGGGGGGGGGATTTCTTCTTAAACTGTGACTTTAACATTTGGTGGTGCTCAAGCACATTTTAAGCAAAAAAGAAAAAAAAAGCTGTATAGTTTTAATACATTCTAAAGATTTTGTTTAGGTTATTAACCTTGATTGAATCATTCAGTTTATTACCTTTAGGAATTTATATTTTGGTGCTTTAAATCAAGTCTGTTTACTACAAAAATCATTTATAGGGATTTTAACAGGTTCACATGTTATGGTGTTAAATCAAGTTATACAGTTATAGCTCTACACAGCTCTTGGTGCTTAACCACATCAAACAGTTAAAAATAAATAAGCTGAATTATTACTTCATGGTGCCATTGCTTTAACAACTTCCAACCATTGCTATATAGTCCAAATTACAGATAAATCTTTTAGAAAACCAATGAGTTTTGTTCTTTAGATTTGTCCTTATGTATAAAATGAAGTTATTGGTAATGATGGCTGGAAGTTGTTTTTAAGCTGTAAATATATATTTTAAAAGCACTTTCTATTTTTAAAATTAACTTGAAATAGTATAGTCTAAGGATCATATTGTCTAAGGTTTGTGCATACTCTACAGAAGAAATGGTTTTATTCTTGCTGTGTAGAGTTCCGTGTTGTTACAGCTGCAGGATGTGTGCTCACAGCATATGTGGTTGGTTTAACTTGCCCTTTTTCATGGAAGATTTTATGTTGCATATAAACAACAGTTACATATTACAGGACCTTCTTATTCTTTTCAAGAGAGTGTACAAGCATGAAATGAGGAGACGTCTGGTCAATCTGTATGTTGCTATGGCAAGACATGAATATTATTTGGTTTTTTTAAAGGCAGCATTTATCATGGTTTCTTTAAGCAATAAGTGTCTAAGTCTCATTCATTTGGAGTGTTTTAAGCTAATATGACAACTAAATGTTCTAATGCCTCAGGGGTAGGATTGTTTTGGGATAAAAAAATACCCCCTAGAGTTGCCTTACTCTGTTCTGGAAAAAAAATAATTTGGAGAAAATACAAAGAAAGTGTTGGAAAATTATAAAATTGCTAATATTTAACAGCAATTTTTTCATTAAGAATAACCTATCTGTAATACTCATCAACTTTGAGTTCAGTTTTCTTACAAAAATGTCTTGTAAATTTTTGAAGTAATTAATGCATTTCACATGGAAGGGGTTGTATCTTTCCTTCCAAACCTATGAAATTTAAGTTCTCCATTTCTTTTGAAAAGTGATGTATTGTGAAACGAGTATTTGCTAAACCAGCGGAAAAACAGACACTCCATTGCTTTTAAATACTGTAGCATCCCACTCTTCTTTCTGATTCTCCTCTCCTATGTATTTCTTTTTCAAACTTACTTAAACACATTACCAAATGACGACCTTAGCTAAGGACCGACCTCATCCTGCACCTTCTCCCACGGGAGCCAGGACTCCTCAGAGAGCTTCAGGCTCAGGCCCCACACAAAGCTGTTCCTTCCTCCTGCCTCGTGCCTGCCCTGCCCGGTGACCCTGGAGGGAGAGCTAAGTCAGTGTTCCGGTGTGCAAATGTACTAATGATATACTTGATATATTACACTGTAGTGGTGCTGTGTAGAGGAATAGGAGCTGTCTAGAGCTGCTTTACTGCAACCCAGACAAGGTGCTTTTTCCTGGAGAGGCTGAAGTGCACACGCTCTCTTTACAGCTCTGGTACGACAGGTACATCCGAGGTGTTTTTAACCCCTGGTGCCAGTCAGGACTTTGGTGCTACGAATCCTTTGGTGCGGCCGCAGAGCCACGAGCCTGCTCTCCTGTATCCGTGTGCACCTGTGCTGTTTGCAGGAGCGAGGGCTGAAGGACCAATTGCTATGTAACAACCTTGGGTTCAGTTCTACACGTCTGCTCAAATTAAAGCTGTTGATGGCAGAGGATGGAGGAATTGGACCCATTCTTTTTATCTTACCTATTTTAAGTAAAATTTATAAAAACTGGGTATGCTGCAAATTTTAGTTCTAAGCTTACTATTAGCTCAGTAGAGGATATGAAGGGATTGTAAATAAAACAGAGCCAATATTATGCCATCATTTTGTACCAGCAGTTTTATGCTCCTTGACTATGTAATATGCGGTATACATCAAATCATTATGGTATTTTGTGTGCCTTAGATTTCCATTGTAAACCTTGTATATTTTGGGTGAGCCGAAGAGGAGTAGGAAGGGCAGCTGTCCATACAGTGAGCAGCACTGTACGTTCCCAGCTGTTCTGTCATGTATTTGCCATCTGAAAGCTCTGGCCCCACGCCAGGAGCAACCATGTACAGGTTAGTTTATTGGTGTCACGGATAGCACTGACAGCTTCGGTGTCTGTCATGCTGTAATTCAGCACTCCCATGTGATACACAGATTTTCTACACAAAATTACCAAGTTACAGAGCCATCTCTTTACCTTTTAAAATGTTTGTACCATTCAAATGGATCTTCTTACTTGAATCTTCTCCTACAAATGCCCATATTTACCTTATGGAAACTTCAAGATAAAATTGTTCAATTGTTAAAACCAGCAACTTCCCTCTAAGAAGTGAGGTACTGAAAGGTGGATCTAAAAGGATCCCTTCGAATACAGGTGGTCCAGGTATGCCTTTTTTGAAATGGCAATTCTGACAGAGAAATGTGTACCTGAACATAATGGTTAAGCTATTAACTGATAGGTGCTAAAGTCACAGTTACTACTTCATTAATATTGCTCACAGGAGAGAAATATCTCATGTCTACAATAAAATATCCCTTGTTCTCTTCCCTTGACTTGGTCCCCTAACCTGCTTTTCCAGCATGTCCTGCCTGCCAGGCTGGCTGGGCACAGAGCAGGCTGTGGTTTCAGAAGCTGGTGTTTTCTATTGCTGTACTGTGGTAGACAAAATGCAACTATTTACTGGTTTTGCAACTCTGTGCTATTTCTTGTAACACTTCAGAATATTTATCAGTCTTGTACACAAATTGCGTTGTTTTCAGTAAGGCTATCATTTTATAACAGCATTTCTCTTAAAGTTTGCAACTCTGTGGGTCTGTTCTTTCCTTTGCTTGCCCACACAACCACTTGTAATTTTTTCTTAGCTCTTAACCAAGCCCTTGGCTAGATCAGACTTGCATGTTCTGTTTGGTTTCCATCAGCTGGCACAATGTTCTGGGTGACAAACCAGTCTGTGGATTCAGGTGTGGGCTGGTGGTGGGGTGTGCTTGCCTTTGGATCAGTTTTCACAGTATGGTAGGAAAAGCTGTCCTGGTCCAGCATGGGACACCTCTGACTTCCTGGAGGAAATGTCTCATGCCTTTGTCCCCTGTCCAGTACCAGCACTCCGCCTCCCCTCTGGAGGGGAGAGCAGTGCTTTTGGCAGGAGCTGATTCTGTTTGACTCCCCGTGGGAGTCACTGCAGTCGTGTCCAATTAAACAGTGAATTTACTGACTTTTCACATGCTATTTTATTACAGAAAACAGAAAAAATTATTTCTAGATGTACTTTAATTGCAAGATCCAAGATGCTTTTTAAGATCTTAAAATATGTGCAGCTTTCTACCTGTAACAGCTGTACTCAGATTTTTTATTTTTTTTTTTTAAAGGACTTTCTAAGCTAACTTTTACTTAGGAATAACTGCTGGTGAAAGTCCTTGCCTTACCTATGACAGTGCTTCTCTGGACTTAAAACAGGAATTAACTGTAGTATCTTAAGCAACATCTTATGTTAAGCATGGGTAAATGACAACGTCTCTAGTACTTAAGATTCTTTGTAACTGTGTGGGGTTTTTTGAAGACCTTTCTAATATCATTGTAGTATTAAGCTAAATTTGGTGGGTTAAATTTGGGTGCTGTTTATGTTGCTGCAGCCCCACTGACTGCAAAGTGCTCGTTCATCAAGCTTTTCTGCAAAATTCCATATTTAACTGGATGGGTATGGCCAAGAGTTGACCCAAGTTGTGCCACTCAGACCCTTGCAGCCTTACCACAGTGAAGAGGTTGTGCAGGGACAGATGGAGAGAGATTTGGGGTGAATGGTTCCTTATGGTTAAACAAAGAGCTTGTGTTGCTTGTAGCATGAGAGTGATTCAGGTCTGTAGAGATGCAGTTCCTGCACCTCAGGTTCTAGGCAGGTCTGTGTCAGACCAGCTCCAGGCTTGAGCTCCTGACAGCTTCTTCTGGGTTTTCTTATCTGATGGGTTGGTCAGTGAGACAGAACTTACGGAAGCAGGCTAAGGAAAACTGTGTTTTCATGGGTTTCTATTTAAAATGTAAGGTCACTTCCCAGGAACTTCTCTCATGTTGAAACTAGCTCCATTTATCAAGCAGCCATCAGCATTGTAGTCCATTTATATAGGTAGTTCTCTTTTCCACAGAAATCCTGTAGTTTCTAGGTCATCAGAAGGAAATAACTGTGCCCATACTTTGTATATGTTAACAGCAATTATTCAGGCAGTGTTACATTCAGGCCTATTATGGTCCCTGAAATTCAGATTAGGGTCTTTGTGATGTCTGCTCCATAAAGCTGTGTTAATTCTTGGGTGAAAGGTGTCTGCCTGTGATGATCTGATCTTAAATAGCATGATTAGAGCTGAGGAACAGTCCAATCATGCTTGAAAATTTTGGCTTTATTTTATTGGTCTGACTTGTAGGAGGAAGTGTAGAGGGAAGATCTTCCCGTAAAATTAGGCAGCAGAGTGAGTTGCCATTGGTCATGGTGACACCAGGGTACTGCAATGTCTGTGTCTCAGCATTGTTCTAACCAGGAAGATGTTTCCTTGTGGATATATGTGCAAATTCACCTCTTTCCACAGTTCCTCTGAAGACAGTAATCTCTCCTTTGGTCTCTGCCTCCATATACTGGTTTAAAGAAGAAAAAAAAAAGAAAGAGGAGAGAGAGAGTTGGTCTCGTGAGTGCTGCATTCATCCTCAGCCTGCTGCCCCTTCCCATGGTCAGGAGAGAGAATGTGGACAGCTGATGGGATGCTGGTTGGATTTGATGGCCTTTAAGGTCTATTCCAACCTTAGGATTCCATGGTTCTGTACACAGCACGAGTAAGTCACAGGCAAAGCTCTGAAGGTACAACTGGCTTCTAAGACAACCTGCTCTGTACATGTATTGTAGTTGCCAAGGTACGTCTTCATACGGACACTTCTTTTGGTACATCTGACTTTAAATTCATAAGCTTTTTAATCTAGTCTGTGACACACTCATATTCTTCAATCTAGAACAGAGGGGCCAGTGTCAAAAGTCCTCAGGATGTGGCTATGTAGTGGAACAGTTCAGGAACTGGTTTCAATCTCTTCTGGATTACCTGAATGTTAGTCAGTGTTCACAAGATGTCTACACTCTGCTTTAGTATGTTGCTACAAAATTATAATTGCATAAAGGAAAGAGTTTTACACTTGAAGTTTCCGGAAAGACAAGGATAGTTTTGTAGTACCAGATAGTAGTATCTCATCAGACACCAGGATACAGATGGATCACTTCTTCTAAAGAGTGGGTGAAAATAGGCTGTGCTTATTACTTCCCTGTTACAATGTTTTGGTTCTTTTAGAGGAGTGAGCAAAACTTGTTGTTTAATACTGTCACTTACATACTAAATTACAAAGACCTGGTTCTGCACAATGGTGTGTTGTGCCCCTGAAGTCTGTCCCCCTCATTCGGCTGGTGTTGATCAGCAGGTATGGCTTTCTGCTCTGTTCTGGTGCCACGGGATACTCCAGACACCTTTCTCCCTCCCTGCCCTTTCTGGACTGTCTGCTGTTGCCAGCTGTGGTCACAGGTAGCACTGGCTACTGTGTCACCTGCTGCTGGGTGCTGTCAGTGCTTGTAACTGTTCAGAGGTTCTCCCTGTCCCCCCCCAGCTGTGTGCCAGTACTCACAGCTGGCAGCCTCCATGCGTACTGCCCTGCTTTGCAATTGCCCATCCTCATCTCAGGAGTCTCAGAGGAATCTATTCTCCTTGTGACTCTCCTCCTAAAATCCATTTCTTTCAGTCAGCTGGAATAGGCTGCCCCATCCCTGGAAGTGTTTAAGGCCAGGCTGGACAGGGCTTGGCGCAACCTGGCATGGTGGAAGGCGTCCCTGCCCATGGCAGGGGATTGGAATGAGATGGGCTTTAAGGTCCCTTCCAACCCAAACGATTCTGTCAGTCTATGATCTTTTATTCTGTATGTGACAGTTCTAGGGGTTTTGCTTAATGCTGTCTCATAGGGAGCCTAGAATATTGCAGTTGGGATTTTTTTTTTTAATTCCAGTAAAAAAGGGACATTTCATTATCCATCACCATCACTGTTTTCTTACTTTTTAAATCAAATAATCAGTTTTCCAGTTCATTTTTAGATTTCTTGATGAGGCTGCTTCAGTCTGTCCTTGTATCCCCAAGCAGCCAAACAAAAGAGACTTTGCAAGACTAAAAATCTGCTCACCCCTTGATATGGAAAATTCATCCCTTCTCAGAGTACAGGATTTTTGTACTAGTTTTTTTTTCTTGTTGCCAGCATCTCTCTGGAATGGCCTCTTGCCTTCTGAGTTACTCTAACAGCTCTGTCCAGTTCCTAACATAAGGCAACTGCTGCAACTTTATTGAAAGAGCAGGAGTGTTTCTTTACATCTTCTGGTTAGATCAGTGACAGTCCTTGTGAGATACCCAAGTATTGGGTAACTTAAATGCCTTAATTAACATAGGACTGTTTGGGGAAAAAAATGTTCTTTCTCTGTAGCAGCAAATGGAATTGACGAAGCTTGAGCAGAAAATAATTAAGTAGTTGCTGCCTTTTGTTAAAGAGTATCAGGGTGTCAGCATCACTGTTTTCTTCTTTCTGACACATAAAGACTTTAGGATTCTTGTTGCAATCCAGTTCCCCCGTTCATCATCCCCACATAGCTCATGGTGTTTAACCACAGACTGCTGACTTTGGTTTTAAAAGATAAAAGATGCCTCTTGGTGCTGTATTCTTTAATTATTCCCAAACCAGTGCATTTTCCTCTTTTCTTCTACTGGACCATTTTATATGGCATTTTTCCACACATACTTGTATTCAAATGCTAGAATCTTCCAACAGCATACTTGCAGTGAATGCAAGACTAGGGTGCTAAATAACGTGAGGGTGATTTGCTCTGCTGGGTGTGACTGGTCCAAGGTGCTGTTTTCAACACTCTGCACACCCTACACCATTCCTCATGAAGTCACAGAACACAGGTGGATACCTCAGAAGCTGCACGTGTAAGGAGGAGGACGGGTTTGTTTGGCACTTAATCTGCAGAGCTGCCAGGTATAGCAGGTGAACTGCGTTCCAAAGTGCTGTTGCAGTGGAGCAAGGGAACTGCTAGTTTGATGTTCAGTATAGCAGTTGTTGTCACACAACATTTTAATACTGTTGTGGAAAGCTTTGTGACCTGATCAATATTTTACATGTATATCTGTATTTTTATGATGATACTGTAATGGAAAAGGGTCTAGGGTATGGGAGCTATCTTAGAATGAAGGCCCTGGTTCTCATTTATACTACTGTCCTTTGCATTGCATTGAAAGGATAAAGGGGCCTTAAATGGATGTCACTTTAGCTTATGTCCTTCAGAGTATCCCATCACACTGAACATGGTATGAAAGGTCAGTAGTATAAATCAAAACAGTTACCAGATGACTGATTTGTACAATCACCTGAAATCAATTTTGTGGTATCCCTACTGTGTATGTAGGGCCAGTAATATCCACATTGTTCTTAGTTCAGAAATACAGGTTCAAAAGAAGCTGGCTTGGGTTTAACCAGGTTTTAAGTGTCCATTGATATTGGCTGTCCTTTGCTCAACAGTGTCTCCAAAGACAATGTGGTAAAAGATTTTTACCTCTAGGTAATGGCCAGCACAGAAATCTCACAGAATTGTCAATAATACCATTTTTAAGCTTTGGTAGTTTTTCTTACAGTACTTGCTTTCCTTTATCATGATTTGCTCCCTTTTACTTGCCGGTACTAACTGGGGCTGTGATGATCTTCTGAAGGGCTTTCTGTCCTGACTGCAGGCCCAGCAGGGTGTGCAGTGCCGTGTGCCCGTCACACTGGACAGTTTGGGGGCACAAAGCTAAAAGCCAGCCCTTTGTGCCTGCCCTGACCGTGGTGCTACCGGGGAAACGCTGGCATTGCTCTGCGTGCAGAGTCCTGCGGAGCTCCCCTGTGCCAGGGGAGCTTTTGGGAGCAACAGCCCTGCTACACTGCAGATATTGGAGTGCAAGGCAAGGCGAGCTGCTCATTCAAAAACGTTTCAGGAACAGGAAATACACTTTCACACTTAAATTCTCCCACTGCAGTGACACTGCAGAGCCTGATGTGACAGAATCACACCAGGTCACAAGTACTGATCAGAATTTGCTGTCATTAAGAACATTACTATGTAAGGACACACTGTACTGAAATGCCATGGCTAATGAATTCCTTCCTGCTTTGCGAAGTTAAAAGATTAACAGTGTGCTGAAGCAAAAGTAAAAAAAGTCAGTCTCCCCTTCTGTCTCTTCTTTTCTATTTTTCTTTCTATCTTTGGGATGCATTTGATGTTTATTTTTCAACTTTGAAGTTTTATTTCTACTTACCAACCTACTGTATTGAAATCTGGAACATAACATTTTTTAAACAAAAGATGATGTACAGGGAGAAAAAAATCAGAAAGAAAAAGCACTTCATTATGTCACAGTATTTACAGGAGAAACTAAAAATTACCTGTTTTCTCAAAAAAAAACAACAACAACCATTTGGGGCCTGATTCTTCCTAGTATAACTGAGCACAGCTCCCCGAGGCTGGTGGAGCTGTGAAGAGTTATGCTGGCTAAGAAACTGAACCTTAAAATCTTCTTTGCAGACAAGGGAACCCTTACCAGCAGTACTTGAAGACTTGTGAGTTGTGACTGCATGTTACTTGAAAGATCTAATTAAGCTATGTTTTTTGGTGCAAGCAGTTGTTGTACATGATTTCATGTTTATGTAGCAAGATGCATTGAAATGTTGATACTAGTATTGAAACATACATGTAAAAATTGTTGTCGTGGAAATTGTCTGTTCTGTTCTATTTTTCTTGTGTGTCTCATCTGTTTAGAACGTAAACTTTCCTTTTTTTTTATTGTCCTAACTGAATAAGGCTAAATGAATACTGTAATTGAAAATATATTTTAAATCTTGTCATGAGTTTTTAAAAAGACTATTACAAATTGTATCATTCCTGATTACACAGAACTTTGTGGGTGGTTTTAAATAAATTTTATACTTCTATTTTGCACTTAGTTGCCTGATTTTTCTTTCCTGCTCTTAGCACTAATAACCATTGTCACATGTAGAACTGTATTTAATTGCCTCAGCCCTACAGGACTATGGTGGGTTCACCCAGAATGCCAGCTGGGTTTCTGCACTGGAAAGGGCCAGGTGTAAATCCCAGTCTCTGTTCCCAGTCTGCCTCTGCTTCATGGCTGGACAGACCCATCCCAGGCACAGCCC
Source organism: Scytalopus superciliaris (assembly GCA_013400415.1). Classification (NCBI taxonomy): domain Eukaryota; kingdom Metazoa; phylum Chordata; class Aves; order Passeriformes; family Rhinocryptidae; genus Scytalopus; species Scytalopus superciliaris. The sequence goes on from VXBX01003488.1 coordinate 70,229, forward strand.
TGGGCAAGAGGAACAACCACAGGAGTCTGAATTTCATCTCTTGACTAGAAAGGACAAAACAGCTTGTGAGCACATCTACAGTGTCTCTGTTTGCTACCTGTTTGGCAGAGCAAGCATGTGGGAATCATTCACTGTGGCATTTAATTCCTGGCCTGTGGAAACAGTCCAGGTTTTTTGTGCTGTAAGTGAGATGGTATGGGGTGTTTCCTTTCCTTAAGCAGCCTTCAGCACTAGCCTGTTTTACTATGGGACACTGCAGTGCAGAACAACACTCCTGGACAGAATTCCTGTTCAGATCTGAAGAAAAGGACAATGCACATTTGCTGTTTTCCTTCTCCAGTAAGTAAGTGCAGCAGCAAAAGCTGCTCTTACAATAATCTTTCAGATACCTTGAATCTCCTAGAGGGTAGAAAAATGCTGCTATACTGAGGCTTCACTAATGCCCTGGAAAGAAATGACACTGTGTGATAGGGTGCATCCAGTTCCTGGGAGCCGGATGTGATAATCCATCAGGGAGCCCTTGACCCTCCTATGTAACCTGCTGCTCTTTTAGAGGATAATCATTCCTGGGTTTTACAGCAACATCTCCCGACCTGCCCCAGGCCTTCTCTGAACTGTGCTGTTAAATTGTTCAACAGGGTTTGGGATTAGTAACTCATAGCACAGGTGTCTTAGGAAAGCAGATGGATTTTGAAAGGCACTTACAGACTTGGACCAGACCCAAGAACATCATTACTGAGGAAGAGACACTGATGAGAAAAGGTTTCCAGCTCCTTTTCAGGTACTGCTAGCCAACTGCATATTGCTTGTGGGAATAAAACAAAACTAGATTTACCTGCCCTGGCATCCCTGTTGCCAAACATGGGTTCATCTTGTACTTGAACACCTGGAGGTGACATAGGTGCTTTTTTTAAGGTGAATGATACAGGTAATAGAACATTGATGTAGTACAGTTGCTTGCTTTTAAATTCTAACGTGTTGCAGCCTTAGATTACAATGCCTATTAAAATGGTATTAATTGTTAACAATCCATGAAGCTGCAAAATAAGCTGTTTTGCTGGTGCTACAGTTAAGGGTTTTCTGCAGTACTCCAATACCTGATAACAATTATTGAACGGCAGGTTTTGTTCAATTGTGCTGATCACTGTTAATATTTAACATATTGTATTAGTTTACGTCTTCAAAAGGTTAGTCACCGAAGTATTGGACTTTCTCTGCATTCTGTATATAGAAGAAGCATCATTTTCAAGTGTAATTTAAACACAAGCAAGGTAGTGCTTCAATTAAGTTATTTGGCTCAAGAAATGGCCTGGATAGTCTAAAATAAAATACCAGCAATCCCCATCTGTGTTTTTAATCTGAGACACATGGGGAAAGCATTTAAAATGTGGAAATTGAAACCCAACTATTTCAATAACCATTGGCTGGAGCACAGTTCCCAAGATGGGCCTCCACTTCCATGTCCCATCTGTTTACTTCTGGATATTCTTTTGCTTTTGTGATATACACCAATTAGACAAAATTCTTAGGAGTTAAGTTCTTGAAAACATCTTTTTACACCAGGCCAAAAATTACTTACAATCCTGCTACACCGTGTGTACATCTCCATTTGTACCATAACTGGGCAGTGCTTCCCTGTGTTTGGTCCTGGAGGAGTCCTGAATTGCTGTTGGAGGCATCTCATGACTTTGCCTTATTTTACAGTCCAGAACAGTAAACCCTTTATTTCTTGTGGTGTAATGAGTCAGCAGTTCAGTTTCTTGTGATCACTTTGTTTTACATGTAGAGTCTGGTTTTGCATGTTGATGACTTTGACTCCCTGCATGAGCACCAGTCCTGTGCTCCATCAAGCAAAGGCTTCTGTGCTCAACCCTAACTCACCTCCACAACAGCAGAAAGCCTTGTAAGGACTCACCTGGGTTACAGCTGCCACAGATTTCAAGGGTGGGATTTATTGATTTGTTGGGCTGTTGCAAATTACCTTGTTCTATGAGGGTAAGAAAGAAGTGGCTCAGGTGTGTCACTGGCTAACAACCCTCCCTAGGCCATAGCTCTTGTGAGCTCTGACTAGCTAGGCACTCAGAAAAATGCAAAAAGCAAGAAAACAAAGAGTGCTGTAGTGTAGAGTGCTCACCAGCAAGCCTGCCAAGGGCCAGAGGCTCTAGTTCCCCCCAAAGAATACAGGCAAATACTCCTTTTGTATACAATTTCTATTGTATCTGAGCAAATAGACTAGAAATCAGTGTTTTAGTCCTTCTGCTTTGGTGTCTCCCAGTGGAGGAGGCCTTACTTGGGGTTCTTACTGCACAGACAGGTTCTCAGGATGCTCCCTGCCCTTCCTGTAAACCACAGCCTGCATGGCCCAGAGCAAGTTAACCCTCAGTCTGGGCACTCAGCTGCCCTGCACTGGGAATTCATCATGTCTGTCTGTCCTTTGGATCAGAGCTCTGCTCTGTTAAGGGAGTAATGGAAGGGAAAGGGCCCTCTGCTCTCCATTTCCCTTGCCTCAGCCAATGGGACTAAGATTTTCAAGATGGTCAGGATTTTTCTGCTAATTGCTCTTCTTTATTGCCTGTCTCCAGAGGTGCCTTCACTCACTTTCACAGAGCTTGGGTATGCCAGGATTGTAACAAGATAGGTGAGAAATCCTTCCTGTATCAAACCCAACACACCCAGAAAAACAGGGCCTTTCTGAAAGGGCTGAAGGCTTCCTTCAGGTACTTGAGTACAAGTCAGATTGGGTAAGAAGAAAAGGAATCCTTAAAACTGACAACTCCATGCAGGGCCACTGTTCTTGTTCTCTTGGGCCATGTGAATTACATCTCTTTTCTTCCATGAATCATGAGGAATTATACAAACATTATGGCTCTCCCTAATCCTACACAGAAAATCTCCATGGTAAACTAGTATTCATAGTAATATTTTCTCCTTCAAATGGGGCGATTTGAAATAAAAATTTATTTTATGTTTGGTTAGAAAAAGAGATATCCTATAGTCCTGGAAGAACTGTAAGACTCAGGTAAGTACTTCTGATTAAAGTCAAGTGCTAAATTACTTAAGTAAAACCAAAAGTCATAAAATTTGAAACCAAATCAGGCTGAATTTAGTTGGGAAACTAACATACTCTGAAAAGATACAGTTTCAAAAACATTCCTCCCCTTTTCAAGAAATGCATTTCTCTGAATTTCCAGCATTAAGTATGGTCACACATAACAATTTTCAAAAGGGTTTCCTTCTAATGCACCTTTTCAAACAAGAGTGTTGTTTGTTTCTTTTATTTTTTAATTGTGAAGTGTCAAATGGGACAGTTTGGAAGAAAAATTTATACTTGGGTAGGAAAAGATGTTTAGTTGCTCATGTAAAACTGCTGTGAACACCTATCAGCCTTAACAAGGAGGGCTTTTCTATACTTGGGAAAGCCATCCATTCCCTTTTTACAAATGGAATTTTGCAATACCACATTCAGTGTGAACCAACGCTGTGCCACTCAGTGAGAGCAGGGTGGAATTAAATGGTTTATTCAATCTGTATCAAACAGCAAACACAGTAACCTTCACTCTGGAGTTAGAGGTGTGGGTGGCCTGACTGTGACAGGTGGTGAATGAGCTGTATGGAGAGCACTTCCCTGGTAAGTTCACTGGGCCAGAGCCCTGCGTGTGACACCAGTGCAGACAGCGGTGCAATGGGGTGCAGAATGGCCAGGATTCAGCCCTCCGGCACGCTGGGGAAAACTGGAATTTAGGGTGGACCAACCTCTTGTCAAATACAGGTCTTTTTAACTTAGATCTAATGAAATAGTTCCAAGGGCATCTCACAAATGTGTACAACAGACTGCAGATGTGACAGAAATTCACCGTTTAGGGGATGCACAGACTTCACTGCCCTTTCTCTGCACTGTAAGGCTGCAATTTTTTAACTTAGGATGGTAAGGGTTTTGATTAATATCTACAAACATGCCATTTGGTAGAAGTCCTTACATTAAAATTCTAGAAACTGGACTTTTTCCAGACTAGAACCTTCACCTCCTTTTGCCACATCAGTACATGATGAGATCCCCTCTCTGAACACATGATTTGACTGCATCACCACCAATCCCCTGAGACAGCAACCTTACTTTACTCAAGTAAACCTTGTCAGAAGTCCATTCATCAGCGTGTTTAATTTCATCCTGATACAGTGAACTACAAAAGCCTTTCCCTCCTTACCCTGGGACCCTTAAAAACAAACAAATAAACAAATGTTCTTTGCAACCAGCTAAGCCTGAGCAGGTTGATTTAACGCTGTGACGTCCTTCCTGTATTCTTGAGCATCCAGCCAGTTCAGGAACACTTCTGTTAAATACTTTGTATAGCAGTATGTAATAAACTCAAGTTTATTGGATTTATTATTAAACTTGCCTGTGTCACATGTTTGGGAAAGTGTAAAGTACATATGGCTACAGTCATAAAGACAGACATTTTTGTGCAAGAAAAAGCTGGAACTTTGCTTAGGTGCTTATATGCTGCACTTGTACAGTTGTGGCATCAAAAAAGCCATTAACTGAACTGTTACTACCATTCCTGGCTGTCTAGAAGGGTAAAAATGTGTTTGACTCCCTGAATGATCTCCTCTGGCCCTCTGAAGAGGAGACACAAACAGACCCATCGACAGCTGCAGAGAGCAGGTTCCAGCAGTGACATGTATAGATCTGAAAGCTAATCCAGGGATTGAATAGCGCGCACAGAAATGTATTCCCAACAAGAATATGAAAAAAATCTTTGTTCATTTTTGAACAGTAGCTTCATGTGAAGTATGAAACACTGATTCCTGTGTCTTGTCAATGGTACGGATTGTCAAAAGCATGTTTATTAGAAGATTGTAATTTCTCCTCATTACTTCCCCTAAATATAGTAGGAATGCAGTTAAATCTGTTTCTGGAGGAACACCACTGTGGAAGGGGCCACAAGAGAACTCAATGGCTTTCCTGAATGAAGGCAAGAAAGCCAAAGTATTCACTGCTTGAACTGTAACATTTCCTGGTACAAAGTTCTCCTCTTTGTGTTTTTCCCTTCATCTTTGTTTAATGTATTGATTGTGCCAAATATGCATGTTGTTCTTTGATTATAAGCTCCAAAAATCATCACTTCTCTTCACCATATCCCCGATTTATTCTTAACTCTTGTAACCACCCAGAAAGCTGGAAGCAACAAAATACTTTATTGTTTTTCCCTTCAAATCTCTATCTCAACTTGCCTCATTACTTTAAGGTAACTTGCAGAAATCTCATCAGTTTTGGATGAAATTGTCCAATGCATTCAGGAGATAGTCAGGGTGCCTAGAGTTATTTTAAGAAACAAGACTGGAAGTGTTCACCTTTTTTCCCTGCCACTTCCATTACAACTGTTCATCATCTGTGGTTTCTCTTGAGCGGAGGATAGAGAGACTTAAAGAATTCAAAAGGAGTCATTAGTGCATTATAAATGGCAGTGGCAAAATCTGCCAGCTAATGGCAGCAATATGTATGCAGAAAGAAGAAAGTACACCAAGAAATGTTCCACTTGTGGTACAGGAAATCAGGCTTGTGTTTCCCAGGAGCTTCTGAGACTCTGAGAGCATCACCATGCTCTGATAAAAAGACCCTGGGCCAAAAGACTGCAGAACAGAGCCACTTATACAATATCCAGACAGTCACTGACTATTATTTTCTCCTTTAATACAACTTTGGGCTGTCCTTTTGCATGTATAGAGTCCTGCAGCCTTTATAGCCTCCAATCTTATCTCCAGGTTAAAGGGTGCAGATTCTGCCTGAGGTCAACTGAGCTGGATGGAGTTACAACACAAATGAGAATTAAAATGTGTAGACTTAAAATTAAGAACTATGCTTGTAAGTGTGAAACATCAAAACCCTCATCTAAATTGCAATATGAAGGGCACCAGTAGACCTGTATTTATATATTACTGAGTACCAAATGCTGGCAGAAATTTACCTTCACCTGATGGTGTTTTGCTTCTTGCCCTGGTTGCCCTCCTACAAGTGAGAGTTTGACACTGTTGCCTCTCAAGACTTCATTCCATCACCAGCTTGTTTTTAGTAACACCTCCGTACCCCATTCTCATTTACAAAGTGTGTCTTGCTGAGTTACTCTCAAACGTAAACATTCCATGTTCTATTTCACTTCAAAGCAAATTCGTGTAAACAACTATTTCTTGTGTAAATAACGAATTATTTACTACAGTAAATAACTATATGGAAGGCTTTTTTTAACATCCTCGTAAGAGGGGCGAGAAATTACTCTTGCCCATGAAGTACTGAGCTACTCACTGCAATGAGTCCTGGCTGCAAACTCTATTTCAAAGCACCTTAGGGGCTCTGATGTGTCTCTCTGGCGGGTCTGCTCTGCCTCCACATCGGGCGGCCCTTTTGTGTCCCCCCCGGGACCGCCCGGTTGTACAATCGGCCCTCGGGGGCTCGGGGGCTTCGCTGAGGGCCGGGGGTGCCCCTGTCCTACAGGGCCGCGGTGAGGGAAGCGTTTGACAAGCGAGGCTGATGGGATGGGATGGGGATGGAATGGGGATGGGATGGGATGGGATGGGATGGGGATGGGGAATGGGGAATGGGGAATGGGATGGGATGGGAT
>VXBX01003488.1:77196-125477 GCA_013400415.1 Scytalopus superciliaris
CCGGGAGCGGCCATCCCGGCGGGAATGCCGCGCGCTGACGCGGGAACAGCCGCCGCGGCCGGAGGGCGCCGGCCCCATTGTTGGGGGCGGTCGGGGCACGGGCAGGGCCGCTCGGGGAAGGCAGGCTGCTTCAGCTCGCCGCACGTGCCGCCCGCCGCGCCTGCCGCGGCATTTCCGCGCCCTGCGCTGCTCTTTCCGCCCAGCGGGGCCCGGGGGTCTCGCTTGCTTGCTGCGGTGTTGGTTTTGCTGGGCTGTCCGCTTTGTCTGTCGGCCGGAGTTAGGAAGCGGGGCGGTGAGTGTTTCCAAGATTGCAGCAGAGCTTTCTTTCACTAGATTGCAGTTGCAGGAGATAGACACCGGGAGATCCTGCCCGCCGCCATGGCTCAGTTCGGAGGACAGAAGAACCCCCCCTGGGCTACTCAGTTTACGGCCACCGCCGTGTCTCAGCCAGGTCAGTTTGCCGCTCCCGCTGTTCGAACATCGCGGGTTTGGGGATTCCGCACCCGGCTGGGCGCGTCAGAGCCGTACCGTGCCGACTGACTTACCGAAACTCTGCTTAAATGGTTAACGTGGGGAGCTTTTCCCACAGTAGGGGTTTTAAAGGTCATTGCCTAATACCGGCTGTTGGTCTTTCTAAGGGGTGATAAGTAAAATCCCGGGCGAATTTATATTGGTTCGGTCAGTAAACAAACAACATGCCAAGTTACTCGTATCCAAAGATGTGTAAATTAAATTGCCTTTTATCAAATTACATCCCTCTAGGTTAAATAATAACAGCACTAATAAGGCATTACAGGTTTTTTTAAGTGCTGTCCGAGTTTCATTTCCAGGGCAGCCTAAATCAATGTTTACAGATTATTTTGCTTTTATTAGTATATTGCACATACTTCACATAGGGGGAAAGTTCTCTGGCATTTGTTACTTGGGTGAGGAGGCTTTTTTCTAATGTTAAGTTAGATCTTAAGGATCCCTATAACCAAATGCATTGCCCTCATAATGACAGAGGGTTTCTTTTGATTTAGCTAGAAGCCTTATTTCAGTGCAGGCTACTGTATTTTAAGAACTTAGCAGGCTCCATTTTCCATGTTGGTTTATAGCACAAAAGGCTTTGGGGCAAGATTGTGAATGAAGGCTGCTGCATGATGAATTTTGGTGCTTCCATTTCCAGTTCTGGGGTGCCTTTTGCTCTTCTTGAACACAAATTGTTTATTAATTAAATATTGTAGCTAGGCTGTGTGATGTGAAAAGGCTTCAGCAAAGCTGGGATGGGAGGCAGTGCCCTTGGTGAAGAGCTGCCTTGCTAAAGGCGTGTGTGGTTTCTGCAGCTGCTCTCCTTTGATATGAAGTTCAATGTCACCCCTCCTTTGTCTGGGAGCCTGGCAAAGGTTGGGAACGCTTGACATTCTTTGGAGGTGCATATCTGGGGTGGGAAGAACACATCTCTCTCCTGGCTCAGTTTTCTTTCCCAAAGTGAATCCTCTGTCTTCAGTTTTTTCATTGGTCACTGATCCAATGACAGTGTATCCTCAGGGAAGGACTGCCCCCCTGTGTGTTTCACAGTACTCTGCCCCAGTGTGCCTTTTCCTTTTACTCCATGCCCATTCTGCCCCATTGCCTGCCTGAAACTGTACCTAGCCAGCTGCCCACAGGCAGGTTTTTACTGTTCTGAATAGCTCACACTTCCCTTACCCAAATGGCACCATCTCCTGCAAGAAATTCCCTGACAGCTGGAAAGGGTTGGCATTGGGAACGTGGGAGAGACAGACTTTGCTTTTGGTTCCCCTGTGTGGCTGGGTGAGAATTGGAGCCATCAGGATGGGAGCACTTGTGTTGGCTGATGTGACAGCTAATGCATCAAAAACAGGGGTGGAAGATGGAGGGCCAGCTCCATGTCCTGTTTCAGAGGGAAAGCTGCACAAAACCTGCCAAGGGGAGCAGCTGGCAGTCATCTTACAGCTTGCTGAGGCAGGGCCAGGAGGGAGCCCTGGAGAAAGGGTGGATGGAGTGTACATCAACATCTTACCCATTTTCTTATGCCTGTGACTCTGCCCTGGACCAGCCTGCTTTGGAACCTCCTTAAATTAAATGAAGTGCAAAATGTAGCAGGGATAGGAGTGGTCAATATCAGCTGCTGTGAGGTTTTTCACCTGCTCAATGAGGACATATCTCCAGGGATTTTCAGCTGTTCATCTGATCCGGCAGCACCTGACTCAAACATGAGAGTCATTACAGACCCAACATTTGGTAGCACTTTTGCCTCCTTCCTGTGCTGGTCCCATGTTCCTTCATGTTCCCAGTGTCCTCTTCAGGCTGTCTTCTCTCCAGTATCACTTGAAGGCCTCAGCTCCCTGTGTCCTTGGCTGCTCTCCTCTCCTCTTCCTGCTGCAATACACAATCACAGTGTCTGCATCTCCTCTCTTTCCTGCTGTGCTGCTGAATCCAGTCCCTGGGATTCTTCTGCCCAGCTCCTGCTTTAGTACGTGCTTGTTCTGGTTTTTTTATTGGCAGTTCTGACTGTGATTTGTAATCCAGAGTACTGCTGCTCACTTGTGTCTGTACCCAAGGAGCTGGGCATATTGGCTTACCCATGTGAATCCCAGGGTTCATAAACTCACTTTTAAAAAAATACAATTACCAAATTTTTGTATATCTTCAGAGATCTGCCCAAAGCTGTTACATGTATTTATGCATGCCAGCTGTTCTTAACCAAGTGTCAGGTTCCTTCTCCAAAGCATGGAGGTGCTTGGATATGAGGGAAGGAGATCTTTATTTTTATAAGACAAACAACATGATATATAGCTTTTCCCTAAGCTCTCAAAAGTGGTGAGTGACAGTGTTATAAACCCAGTTTGATAATTGCAAAAAAGGTAGTTTCAGGGTTGGGGGTTTGTGTTTTTTGCTGGGTTTTTTTGGGAAGTTTTTGGGAAGTTTTTTTTTTTTGCCGATGTGGGTGCTGTCTTGGCCATCCCTGCTGAAGAAGTAACTAAATGAGTTAAAGCTCTTACTTTTTAAGGTGTGACATTGTACAGTAGTTGTAGAGTGAGTTACTGTGTAATGAAGGGCTCTGGGATCCCCTTGGGAGAGCTTACTAATTCCTCTCTGTGCCCGTGGCACTGGAAAGGAGACGGGCAATTCCAGGTGCCAGCAGAGATCCATGTGTGAAGGAGAACCTCCTACACATGACCCAGCCAATTTCTCTACTCCTCCTCTCCTGGGTTTGTGCATCACATGACTTAAAACCAGAATAAAGCCCCCGCCAGGCTGGTTAAGCACTGTTAAAGCATAAATTAAATCATAAATTAAGTCATGCCTGCTGCAGAAAATTACTTTTAACTTGCATAATGATGTGCAAACTCCAGAAACGCCTGCAAAGGAGAATCCCCTGCTCTCAGCAGTTCGGTTCAGACACATCTTTGGTTTGTGTGGCACTGCTTGCCACGTGCTGTTCTCAGGGTTAGGGTGAAAAGCCTGGTTTTATAGAACTGTAAAGCAAGGGAAGCCCCAGCTATGCCGTGTTCTGGCTGATTGGGGTTTTGTCTTTGCTGTGTCAAGGCTTCATTGCATTAGAGTGAAGAATGGTGCAGCTGATGAAAGCTGAAGTGCCTGTAGCTCAGTGTGTGGTTATTACTGGTGGCAGAGTGTGAAAACAGGACAAGCCTGTGGTGGATCTCCAGCCACTAAGGAAGAGTAGCTGATGCAGTTTGCTGACTTGCTGTAAACAGATGTCCCATGACAAATACTCTGAGCCCAGTTTGCAGCGTGTGCCAAAGGAGTATTTTTGGAGTAGGTTGTGTGGTGTTTGTATTGCAAGTATGTTAAACTCGAAACTTGCAAACCCAGGGACCCACTCTCGCAATTTCTGACAGCTGTGAAAGGGTCCAGAGCCCTGCACAGGGTGCTCCTTTACTGCAATTCTAATCAATCTGTCACGTACCACGGAGACAAATGGAGCTATGTACTTTGAGGATGTTTCCCTAATTTTAAAAGATCTCTGGATTTTAGAAGTAGGAAGAGGGCCTGTTAAATAACAACAGAAATGTGTGTTACCTAAAAAGATGCCTGGGACTGCAGTTTGTGTCCGAGCTCTTTCAGCTGGCCGTGCCATGCAGTATTTGGAAGTTGTTTGGAGTGCATTTGAAGGAAGGCATCTCCATCACTGTACTTCCTGAGATCATTACAAATCCCAAGAAGCTATTGTTTGTCACTGCACGTGCTTGTTGCCAGTAATAATAATATGGCAGTCAGATGTCAATTCCACACTCAGATTGTGATTCATTCTCTGTCTCTTGTTTTGCTCCGTGATTTTTTCCCTTTTTTTCTTCTTTTTTTTTTTTAAACTAGTAATGCAAACTCAGTTGCCTAATTAATTGGAGCCTGTTTGACAGAGATGAGTGCACAGATGCAAGGTAGTCACATTAAACTCCTGGAATACTTTGGGGCAAAGCAGTAGGAACAAGAGACAACTCTGAGAAACTTGTTACTACAGGTGTTACCCTCTGAGGGTATCTTGGCAGTCTTTTGTCTTTGTGCTTTCTTAGTAAGTTGATCTGCAGTGTTGTAGGTAACAGATACCCAGTTAATATTAAATGCTCAAAAAGTGACAGTAGACATGGCAAAAAAAGTTTTTTCTTGTTTTTCCTTAGTTGACGAAATGGGATAAGGGTCTTGGAGGGGGCTGGGAATTGCCTGAGATAATTTTGGGTTGTGCTGAAAGGGGAATTGCCGCAGTGAAACTGAAGAGCCAAGTAACCCCGAGATCTGGTTTGGGGAGTAAGCACTTCTGTGGGTACCCTTGGTACAAAAAGTAGGAGAAAACTTGCTTTGGGTGGTGCTTCCCAGGTTGAGCCCCCTGCACTGGTTGGAACAGAACATTAGACTGAGGGACAGTGGCTGGCACACCGCGCAGATTCAGCGTGGAGTGAGTGTCTGCACTAATGGGGATTTCTGCTCAGCATGTGGGGAGAGATGAACACACTGGTTATTTGCCTTGAGTCAGCCAGCAGAGCAGTGCAGCCAGAAGGGGAAGCTGTCCCAGGATGCAGCAGCAAAGCTTTTGAATTATAATTAAAGTCTGCTTAAGATGTGTTACGTGAGGCATTGGTGAGGTTCGAGATGAGGGTGTGCTTATGCATGGTCAAAAATGCACATTCAAATTGAAGCTGATGATGAAACAGGAGGCAGGAGGATCAAGAAAATGAGAGAAGCCTCAGATTTTGTTTGCTGACTTCTAAAGAAATGCAAATGTTGGAATTTTCCAGGGGAAAAAATTCATGAAATGCTGTACATTGCAGAATGCTTGGTCTCACTTTTGAGATGCTGTTACTTCCTGGGATAGTTATGTGGCAATATTTAATACTGATTATAGTGGTAATTTTCACTGTTGCTTATATATTTAAAAATTGTAAAGTGTTCAGTGCCATCCAGTTTTCTGAAGACTGTGCTCTGCTGGAAAGAGCAGCGTGGTGGGGAGGATTGCATTGTTCAGGAGCTGTTGGGTTGGGGACAGCATTTTTGTGTGTGTTATGGTGATGGATCACCAACTACAGCCAGCGCTTTCCTGCATCCCTGGGTCAGGAGAGAGCTTCATTTTGCATCAGTAAGAATAGTGTGGAGCACCAACTCTGCAGGAATGCTGTAAATCTGTTCTTCATTTCATTGTAACTCTTTAATGGCTTTGGAAGAGAAAGGAACCCTGTTCCTCTTGAATGTTCCTCAGTTTGAAGGTGGCTGGCTGACCTGTTTTTGCTGGCAGTGTGTCTCCCTGCCAAGTTTCTCTTTGGATTTATTTAAACATGTGGACTAAACTGATAGCTTGATGAAGTGATATTTGATCATGCAGCTGCCAATAACTTTTTTTAAAAATCCTGCCGAAGAGGGAGCAGGTTTCCAGATACATTTGCAAGTTTTCACTCAGATTTGCATTTTGCAGAGCTCTTTGTTCCCTAAAGACTCTGCCTGTAAATCTTAAGCACACCTAGTCCAGAAGCATAGCCCGTGGATAGCTGCTCCTCATGATTTGCTCGTGTTCTGTGGTGAATTAGAGCTGGTATGGCAGTAAAATAAACTAATCCTTCCTTCCAGGCAGTTTGTATCTAGGCAGCACATCCCTTTGCAGTAAGAAGTGGAGAGAGCTCGACTTGGTCCCTTTATACGTGGGGAGTGATTAAACTCCTGTTGTTACAAGGCTGTTCCTTCTCCACCAGCCCCCACTTGTCCAACACCCTGCTCTGGACACACAAAGCCAGCACTGAGTGAAGCAAAGCCTTGTGTGGTTCCAGAGGACAAGCTCCATGAGCCTCTGTTTCACAGCTGCTGTTACAGTAAAGACTTCTCTTGCCCTGGGATAGAATGAAATTAATTAATTTACAGAACAGAGCAGCAGCTTCATTTGGCTCATCCAGAACCTGAAATAAGTTCAGGAAAGAGTACAGGGGGAGAGTGTGTCTGTGGGTGAGAATGCAGGTGGGGATGACAACTATAAAATCACAAGAAGCTCCTCAGAAGGAAATTTAGGTCTCTGTGCCTCTCTGTGGTTTACTGTTGGTAAATTAATTCAGAAGAGAAGCTGGTGAGGTGTGATCCTTTGTCTTGTACTTTGATTTGTGTGCCTCACAAGCTTGCCTCGCGAGCCCAGCACCACATCCTGCATGTTGTGTCGCCGTTGGGGACCGGGCTGTGTGAGGCTGCTCCGAGCGCTCAGTGCGTGTGTTCCCTTTGCAGCTGCCCTGGGAGTGCAGCAGCCCTCGCTGCTGGGAGCCTCCCCGACCATCTACACCCAGCAGACGGCCCTGGCAGCGGCAGGTCTGACCACACAGACACCCACCAACTACCAGCTCACCCAGACAGCTGCCCTCCAGCAACAGGCTGCGGCCGCAGCAGCTGCCCTGCAGCAGGTAAACACACAGATCGGCTCAAACCAGTGAAAGGCCTGGGAAAGCTGAAGGACCTGGGACAAAAGGAGAACGGGAAGTGGGCAACTCGCAGTGTAAAGCTGTGTAAACAACAGGGGGGTTCTAGGTTAGAGCTATCAGGAGTTGTGTTAGTCTGTGAAGGGGGGGATTTTGGCTATGGAGGTGCGGACTTAGCGATGGAAAGAGAAACCTTTTGGGAGAAGGAGTTTTGCTGCATCTAAACTGAGAATCTCAAGTATCTTCCATCACTATATATATATATCCTCAATAGCATTTTGCATGATTTCATACTGTGCCCTAGATACTAAGTGTCAGGCTTAGCAAGAATTGCTGACTTTAGCTAGAAAGAACATCAGAGTCCGTTCTAAAGGCTCAGAATATTTGTTGTGAAAGTAATAGATGTTGGTATTATTAGTTATGTTTTTATTAGAATTGTTAATGGTTAATAATTTCTATCTAAAATTGCTAAGCAAATAACTTGAGTTTGCTATGATTTGGGTAATAGTACTCCTGTTTATGAGATATTTTGCTTTTATCTGTTTCAGCAATATTCACAGCCTCAGCAGACTCTCTATAGTGTACAGCAACAGGTTTGTCTGATTCTTACTGTGTACATCACAAATAACTTGGAAAATAATGTCGGTTGTGTGTCTTGTAGGATTTGTCTCCAAAATCATCCTTGTATGGGAAGTTGTTAAAGAAATATAAGTAATGTTTTTTGTAGTAAAAGAGAACTTGAAGTTCATAAACTTGGAAAAACATATCCAGAATGGAAACTTGCCTACCTTCATGCAAAAAGGAATTTTAAAAACATTCTATTCCATGTGTACATGATTCCTACTGAACTTTGCTCTAAACAGGGCCGTGTATTTTAACTGCTGGAAAGACACTGTCCCAAAAAAGTTCCTTTTTACGTTTTGGGGGTTTTTTATGTTCTTCAAACTTAACAGGATTTTGAAAAAGAACAAAAGGACATGGAAATTATAGGCCTGAGCTTCTTTAGCTGCCAAATTTTTTTTTTTTTGTATTGCTATTTTCAGTTCCAAAAAAATTTAGTATTTCTGCTTGCTGCATAAACCTGGATTATACAATCTTAAAATGGACCCCAGGAGCACAGTTTTATGCATATGCAGACTGCAGAAATGACCAAACCTCAAAGGACTATTCAGGTTAAGCAAAAACTCTTACTTGTAAAGAGGAGGTAAAATTGTAAAATTTCCTTAAACATATAAAATTAATTTATAACTTTATTTATTTTAAGTTGCAGCAACCTCAGCAGACCCTTTTAACTCAGGTTAGTTTGGTTTTATTGTTTGGTCTTCATCCCCAAACACAGATAATGCAAGAGTGCAAATTTGTGACATCTTGGGTACTTTAAATTGTAAAATGAACCAATATGAATGGACATGTTATTGGTACAGATTTATTTTATCCAGATGTTAAAATATGCATAGCCTTGGTTTCAAAAATTAATAGCAACCACTTTTCCTCAATCTTGAAGGGAATGTGTGTGTTGATTATATTTTAATTTCTTTTTGTTTGAACTTCAAGTGTCCAACTGTTTTGCAGTAAGTAACAAATGGGGAAAATCTTTCTCTTCCTTGTGAAGGAATTTAACTGTTTGTGTTGCCAGTGTGTGAATAGAGAGGTTTAAAAAAAGAAACCTTGCTGAGCTTGATGGGTTTAAAACATGCAACCATTTAACTCACTGTAAGTTGCTCTGGTTCTGTTCCACTTGAACTTTCAAACAGGCTATAAACTAAAAAGGTCAAAGTAATTGACTTGATTTCATTATCTTGCTGTGTTCTGCTTTTGTAAGAAGGCAGGCATGTGAACTGGTGAGTTAGGAAAGGGCTTGTGTTGGCCTCAGCCTTTACTGACTTCTAACACTACGGTTGGGATGTAAATGCAGAATGATCTCTAAGTGTGTATTCCTGGCAAAGTTAGGAATTTATCTCCCCTCCAGGCCCACTATATATGTGACCTGTAAACAATAATGCAGTCTTCATGTCTTCTTTCTGGACAATATGCATATTTTGGGGAGAGAAGGTTAAACAAAGCCAGTCTTCATTCTAAGTAGGAAAAATGTTATCTCGGAAAAAAACCCTAAAATCTTCCACCTTCTGAAAACCTCTATTGAGAATCATTTCTCTAGAGTCACTTTGAGCTCCTGTGTGCCTGGCTGGAGGGCCTGTTCCTCGTGGCTGTGCCCCTGGGTGCAGGATTGATGTCCTGCTGTGTTTGCTTGCAGCCGGCGGTCGCGCTCCCGACCAGCCTGAGCCTGTCCACGCCGCAGCCCGCAGCCCAGATCACTGTGTCCTACCCCGCACCCCGCTCCAGCCAGCAGCAAACCCAGCCACAGAAGCAGCGTGTCTTCACCGGGGTGGTCACTAAACTGCATGATACTTTTGGCTTTGTGGATGAAGATGTCTTTTTCCAGCTTAGGTAAGCTGTACATATTTCCCGGCAGTGCTCTGATACCCTCGCTAAATCGAAGGTGTAGAGGATTGTGCTCTAGTTCTGGGACTCCACTGATATGCCAGCAGTCAGTGTGTTGTTTTCTTTCAACAGTGAAAGTCAGATAGCCAGAGAGGTTAGGAGATGATAGATCTGAGTTACTTCACATCAGTTTTTGAATTTTCGGAGTACAGACCCCAGAGTTGGGAGATTTGGAGGGCATTAGCTGCTTTTATAGGGAATTGCATAGTTTATGGGTGATTAAAAGCATAAAACTTGCTACCTGCCTGTCCTAACTCAGTACTGTTTGGGAAACTTTTGCTTTTGGGCCAAAGACAGGGAATTATGAAGTTCCGGTGCATACCCTGAACTGAAGCACTTCTGCTGAATTTGGGGGTAGATGCTCTTCTAATAAGCTTTTTTAATGAACTTTGTCTACTTGCTCCCAACTTTAAATATAACCTGCAAATGTAAAACTAGCTAAATAAGGCTCTCACAGTATGTTTTCTGTAATGTTTACAGTGCTGTTAAGGGAAAGACACCTCAGGTGGGTGACAGAGTTTTGGTAGAAGCTACTTACAATCCTAACATGCCATTCAAATGGAATGCACAAAGGGTACAGACACTTCCAAATCAGGTACGTGGGGTTACCCAGTGTCACTTGCAGTGCCTGCCTCTGGTTTAAGCTCGCTCACGACTCGTCTCTGTTGTGCTGCTAGAACCAGACCCAAGCCCAGCCGCTGCTGAAGACGCCCCCGGCCGTCCTCCAGCCCATTGCACAGCAGACATTTGGTGTGCAGGCACAGCCACAGCCTCAGTCCCTGCTGCAGGCGCAGATATCGGCAGCTTCCATCACACCTCTGCTGCAGACACAGCCTCAGCCACTGCTGCAGCAGCCACAGCAGAAAGGTGCTCCTCCAGGTTTTTGGGGCTTGCTCTGGTGCTTTGTGGGTGATGGTTGATTGATTGTTAGTCAGAGGGCTGGCATAGTATGGAGAGGACCCTATAATTTTCAGATTGAATGTGCCTTCCTGCAGCTGTGTCAAGGCACATGGCCTGCAGTAGCTTAGTGAAATCCTCATGGACTCCCATTCATGTTAGGATTGCATAATCTGAAAGCAAAGTCAGTGTAATTTTTATTCTTTCACAGTTCAAAGTATTAATAGCAGTGTAGTCCTTCAGCATCTTCTGCAGTGTTCAGCCGAATCAGATTTCACACAGTTGTGTTGTTAAAACTATTATTTCTTTGTTTATTTATTTCAGTTAGCCATGTTGGCATTTGAGAGAAGAAATGCTGCCTAACATGGCAAACCTAAAACAAAGGTGGTTGTGGGGTCTCTTGAACTTTGTATGGCTGAGGAATCAGAAATGGAATTGAGAATAAGATAATATAAAGACTTGCCTTACCCACAGTAAAAGCAAGGGTAGAAGGTTCTAAGCTATCACCTAAGCAGAGGTATTTTTTATAAACGCTTTCTGTAATCTAATTAGTCCTGGTTGTTCATTGGTATTTAGTAGTGTTTGCTCCATTTAAATAAATTGGTTAAATGTCTTAAGACAGCAAAAGTATGTGTCAGGGGATTGATACTCCAGTATAATATATGCATTTAGAAATAATTTTTCAGGATGCCAGTTGTATTTACTAGTGAATAGCCTCAAAAGTAAATACAGTTTAGGTTTTCTTCAGTTCATTGAGTAGGCAGTATATCTGTTTCAATTTACTTTTCCAAGAGAAGACTTAGCTATTTACTACGATAGCTTCTGTGTGCTTAGGTTATATTAGCATCCATCTTAAAAAGATGCTTTTAAGCCAGTGTCACTTAGTAAAGCCTCATTTTGCATCAGTGAAGAAAAGCTTAGGTCTCTTGAGTTTTTTCGGCTGGGTGTTAATTAGATTTATTTGACTCTGGAGCTAGTTTAGAGAATGTACACAAGTGAAACAAATGTAAAGCAGCAGTGTTTGTAGAGTGTAGATAGTTCTGTATTGATCGTGTACATTTCTGTTCCAGGAGGTTTGTTACAGCCCCCAGTTCGTCTGGTTTCACAGCCTCAACCAGCTCGAAGACTCGACCCCCCATCCCGATTTTCTGGGAGGAATGACCGAGGTGGAGACCCAATGCCAAACAGGAAAGATGACAGGAGGTGTGTAGACAGACTGTGATGAAAGCATTCAATAGATGTGTCCCCACCCAGAGCTGAGGTGCTCCAGAGCGAGCCGGAGAGACACACAAATGGCTTTACCTCATCTATCAGTGAAGAGTTCTTGTGTGTCTGAAGTGAAGGAGTTCTGTAATCAACGTCTCTCGTAGAGAGGGACTGTACTAAAATGTCTCTCCTTTTTGTGAGTCATCTCTGGCAGGCCTGGCTTCCCTTGTGCCAGAAACTGTTCTGTGTTACCAGCGTGCAAAACCACCTGTCTCTTGTGTGCGTTTCTTCAGCCGCGAGAGGGAGCGGGAGCGGCGCCGGTCCCGGGAGAGGTCCCCGCAGAGGAAGCGCTCCAGGGAGAGGTCGCCCCGGCGGGAGAGGGAGCGGTCCCCGCGCAGGCCCCGCCGCGTCGTCCCGCGTTACACGGTCCAGTTCTCGAAGTTTTCCTTGGACTGGTATGTTCCTAGTGCCAGCTGTTCACCTACATCCCCTTCAATCGTGGGCACAGGTCACCGTGAGCTCTGTCAGCCTAAGTGTGCAGTCGGTGTCGAAGGATGGTCTTGTCTTTAAAGAAAGATCAAATATATAACAGCTGAGAACTTTGCATGATAAACTTGTTTGAGGTTCTGTGTTATTTTTGAATGCTTTATAACCTTAGTTAATAAATCCTGCCTGACGTGCAGAGACCTTAATTGGAAGAGTGTTCAATAGTCACTTGTTTTTAAAATTTAATCCATGATATTCTAGCATAAATATACTGCTCTTAAGATTTTATACATACAGGATCAAATATACAAGGCTTGTATTTGCAATTATGATACCCCTTGACTGTGTGCTTTGTGAATAGTTGCTTTGTTGCTGTACCTTTGAAACCAGACTCTTTATTTCAGCCGTAGCTGTGATATGATGGAGTTGAGGAGGCGGTACCAGAACTTGTACATCCCAAGCGATTTCTTTGATGCTCAGTTCACATGGGTGGATGCTTTTCCTATGTCTAGACCATTTCAGCTGGGAAACTACTGTAATTTCTACGTAATGCATAGAGAAGTAGACCCTATAGATAAGAATGCTGCTGTCCTTGATCCACCTGATGCTGATCATCTGTACAGTGCGAAGGTTTGTACAGGGTTCCACTGTTCTGACTGTTCATTAGAAATGCTTTTTCTCAACAGGGTGCAAAAGGGAGTGTAACTGTACTGAATACATTGTACAGCTATTTGAGCAAAACGCAGCATTTTAAAACTTTTTACTGAAAAGCTGGTATGTAGAGCTTGAAAAATCCTGACTGGAATTCAGTTTGTTTGTCCTAAATCTTGTGTTTACTGAGGGCTCTTCCGTTCTCTGCACCCAGTTGCAGTGATCTGATTACAGGAAAGCCAGCTCCTGCAAGATCCCTGAATTATTTCTTAGGCAATTCATTCTGAATAGTTAATGGAGCCTTTTTTTTTTTTCCCTTCAGTGGTACTTTCTGTGCAGTTTGTGTTGCTCTGTTTAGTGGTATAGCCATGCCTCTTTGCCTCCTTTCCTCATCTCAGTATTTATTGTTCTGTGTAAAGTAGATGGAGATTATCTGAATGTCAAAATAAGCTGCATCAAGGGCTCTAATCATGTATGAAAGACCCCAGTATCAAAATACTTTCCTAAAACCTGTTCCATTTGAAATATCTTTCATGAAAATAGGTCTGAAATTTCTAGGTCAATCTGTTTTAGACGTATTACATGTTATAGATAGGTTTAGAAACAACTGCCTTTAACCCCCGCATTTTACTTGCCTTCTGGGTATAAAAACTGTAAAGCCTCAGCTTAAATATCAGACATACTGTTTTTTCAGCCTGTTTGTGCAGAGCAAGAGTTGTCTTTCAGAAGGTTAAGCTTCAAAATACAGTCAGTAATTGAGAAAGAGCATCCTGGTTCATCATACACCCTGTTTAGGGTAGAAAGCAGCCTTGTTAGATTTTGCTCTGTGTGTTTGCAAGTTGTGGTCATTGTTTACCAAGGCTGATGTGATGCCACCACAGGTGATGCTGATGGCCAGTCCCAGCATGGAAGATCTCTATCACAAGTCCTGTGCTCTGGCGGAAGATCCTCAGGAACTTCGGGATGGATTTCAGCATCCTGCTAGACTTGTAAAGGTAAATATGCTTCAATGCCAGCCACTTTTGGCAATAAAGGTTGGTTATAGAGCTTTACAGTGTTTGGCAGTAAGAGAGGAGCTTGGAGGCAGCTGAATGGTGGCTTCATTGTTGCTCTGAAGAGACCTACTTTATATGTCAGATCTTTTTCTAGTTTATAGGAACTTCATATTTACTGCTTTGTTTGACTGAATTAAACTCAGTTAACTTCGTTAGCTGTTTTCTACAAGCACTTAGTTCTATAAGGGCTCAGCTGTGAAGAGAATACACATGAAGCAACAGTTGAGCAACTGTTGTGTTAATGAGACTTAACTACTGTTGAACTAAACAGCCCGTAAGTGCTGTGGAGTTGGAGGACAACAGATTTGTTTTCCACTTAAATTCTATTTTCTAGCAAGTGGGAATACTTTAGTTTACAGATATGATGCTCGTCTCACCTTTTGTAGTTTTTCTTTACCACTTTTAAGCAGGTGCATCCATAAATGTGTATCAGAATTAAAACACCATTTAAATCAGTATCTGTCTTTTGCATTAGAAAGGTTTTACTTGCAAAGGAACAAGCCTGTACAAATAAACAAACCTGATGGAAAATCTTGAAGCAAGAATGAGTGATGATGTTTTAAACCTATTCCATTACTGAAATAATGTGTGGAAAAAAATAACTGAACTCTTTCTTGACTGATTTTCATTTTCAGATTTCAAAATAATGTGACGGTTTACTCACGGATTTCAGTGTGTGTGCTGTGAAATTATTCTTTGCACTGTGGGAAAATGACTTTTTACCCCCTAGCAGGGGAACATTCAGAAGACTCTTTTTGTCTAGTTTTTAGTGGGTATGAAAGGCAAAGATGAAGCTATGGCTATTGGAGGACACTGGTCCCCATCACTGGATGGACCTGACCCAGAAAAGGACCCCTCGGTGCTGATAAAGACGGCTATTCGTTGTTGCAAGGCTCTGACAGGGATTGACTTAAGTGTGTGCACGCAATGGTAAGTACTGTGCTGCAAAGCCAAGGGCACTGTAGAAATACTTGTCTGTTACCAGGAGTTAAGAGGAAAAAAAAAGCTGGAAAACCCTTTTTTTCTTTGTCAGCTGCTCTTGGTAGTTCAGGTAAACTACTCAAAGGATGTTCTGTTTGGTAATAAGTTTGATTGGTGCCAACCGTGCTGAATACTGCATAAAGAACTAATTAAAAATTCTGGATTTATTTTGACATGTTATATTGTAATTTTTTTAATGGATGTGTGTTGAAAATATTTTTCATTTTGTGCATAGCTGGAGAGGATCGTCAAGAGAACTTCATTTCATTGTTCTTTTGTTACAAATAAATAGCCGCTCGTTACACAGCCATATTTTCTCTTGATGAGTTTCTGTCCTGTGTTAACACTCATTTTAGTTGTACTAATACCAGGAAATTCTATTGTATGCTAAATTTAAAGTGCCTCAACAACTTCTATTTGCACATAAAACCTACGTGTGCTAAACAACAAGTTGCACAAAAAGCATTGTGTTGGTTTTCCTCCTTTTCGGTTGCAATCCCTTTTTATTTACAAGTGTGCCAAAAGAGAAAATATGGCTTCCATAATTTTTTTCTTTAGATAAACTTCAAGGTCTTGCAGCAAAGTTTCTTTACTTGATGTGCTACAAGTGATCTAGGCTCTTTAAAAATGTATTGTAGAATTTTTTTTCCAACATGCTTCTTCCCTTGCAACAGGTACCGTTTTGCAGAGATTCGCTACCATCGCCCTGAGGAGACCCACAAGGGGCGTACGGTTCCAGCTCATGTGGAGACAGTGGTTTTATTTTTCCCGGATGTTTGGCATTGCCTTCCCACCCGCTCAGAGTGGGAAACCCTCTCCCGAGGATACAAGCAGCAGCTGGTCGAGAAGCTTCAGGGTGAACGCAAGGAGGCTGATGGAGAACAGGCACTGAACGCTAATCCCTTTTTCTATTTCTGCTTCTCACAGGCACAGGAACACAGGCACAAAATGCACACCACATACTACACCACACACATACACAGGAGGAACATAACTGGTAACAATGACTGGTAAACCAGCTTTCAGCAGTGTAGTGGATGTTGGTTTTTATTTTTATTTCAGCTAGTTCACTAACTTTAAATGTGTGTGCTGATATCACAAATGGAATTAAATTGTGCTTACGATGCGCAGAACATTTTTTACCGTAGATGTAGTTGCTGGAATCTGGGACCAGTTGTTGAGTGAGATGCAGTTTATGAATAGCTGTCTTTAAACATTTTGCCATTTTCTAAAATTTCTAAATTCTCTCTTGTGGCCATTTCTAATCGTGATATTTGAAAATGAACAAACACTAGTCTGAAACATCTGAATTTCAGGCCATGTGGCTGATCAACATCTTGGAATAAGGGAAGGTCTGACTGAACAAAGAGTAATTTGGGGGATTTAAAATCTGGGGGAAGATCACACACTGTGTGGTTACTGGAGACCAGCAGTGTCTGTGTAACCCCAACATTCTTTGTGGTGTTGCTTATCACCCTTTTGTGTTCCACAGATCTGGCTTGTATTGGCTGAGTGGCACTGTGATCATTTATAAAGTGGTAGAATGTGTGTGTGAATTTGTTGAAATAATAACTTTAGGAGAAGACTGTCTGAAACAGTTGTGACCTTGCACAGATCAGCAACAGAATTTAAAAAATAACTTAAATGCTTTCAAGCTTTCTGAATGATAATTTCTAAATTTTATTTGTCAGGATGAAGAGGAAAAGGATGATGGGGAAGCTAAGGAGATCTCTACGCCTACGCACTGGTCTAAACTGGATCCAAAAACAATGAAGGTAACAAACACTTCTTAAAGTTTGATTCTATGGTACATGTTGGCTTTCGAGACATGGCCTAAAATACAGCTGTGGACTCACTTAACTGAGCAAAACAGCTTAGTAGTGTTTTCTCTTTCCTGATTTTGTAGGTATTAGATGTGTTATCACAATAAGCAAGAATGGCTCCTGGTTTTAATAAGTGAATACAGCTAATTGAACCTGTTCTTAACTTGGTACAGGATATCACATATGATACTTTAACTGGAAAATGAAAGTTCTGCAGTAATCTCCCAGATTACTACTTATATTAAAAAATGTGGGGTCTAAAATACTTTAATGTTAGTTTAAAAAGGCAATAGTTGTACAATAGTGTATGTCAGAAGACATCATAAGAAGTTTCCTCAAAAGAAATGATAATATTCAACTATTTTACTATGGTAAAATCCTTTCCCTGCCTATGAGAAAAGTCCCTCAGAATGGAGTTCTCTGAGGAAAACAAACGTACCTTTAAATGTAATACATTTTCTGCATCAGTAAATATTAGTGTTTTTCAGCACATATTTAAAAAAGGCAGCTGACTTTTCAGTGCTGTTTATTTTGCCTTCACTTCCTCTGCTAATCAAATGTTTTGTAATGTCACTGCTTGACAGCACTTACAGAGCTTTTATTTGCCAGGTAAATGACCTTCGCAAAGAGTTAGAGAGTCGAACCCTGAGCCCCAAAGGACTGAAATCTCAGCTGATCGCTCGACTGACAAAGCAGCTCAAAGTAGAGGAGCAAAAAGAGGAGCAAAAGGAGCTAGAGAAGTCTGAGAAAGAAGAGGAAGAGGAGGAAGATAGGAAATCTGAAGATGACAAAGAGGTTAGGATTTGGACATACTTGGTTTAAGTCTTCTTAAGTACACATAGAATATTATATTAAAAATTTGTATAAATAAGTTCAAAAGGTACAGGAATTTGTATGTGTTGAATCTACTTAGTTGTGCTGGGATTTTGTAGTTCTTGGGTAACTGCTCTGGGAACTCTTGCTGTAACTTGAGTTGCTGAATTGGAAAGAAATCTTGGCCAGTTTGAATTTCTTTACATCAGCCAAGTCAGCTGAAATGTGCAGCTGCACTTAGGGTGCCTGAATTAATGTTAAACTTTAAATGCATGGAAGAATAAATCCCAGACTCCTGAGAAAAACTGTGCTCAAGAACAAGTGAGCAAACTTAGCAAGCTCTTAACTTCTTGAATCTATGTGAAAAGCAGCTACTTGATTGTACTGGCTTCAGTGTCTCAAACATTCCAGCTTCTTCACGTGGCTGATGGTTTGCCTGCCTTTGTTTTCCCTTATTATGAAGCTTTAATTTTTGCTTTTGGATAAGCTTTCTGTGCGTGGAAGTTTCTCAGTTTGGCAGCTGCAGTATGACTTAGTCTGTTTTGCTGTTCTGGAAGGATTAACAAGATCTGTGCAAGGCCAAAGCTCAACCACAGAAAAGGGGTAGAAATGTCTGTATATTGTATTGTGCATTAGTTGCTTTTAAACTGCCTTTTTGTGTGTTACCTGCTAACCAGTATGGGCTGATGGGAAGTGTTGTATCTCTGTAAACCTTGTTGAGGAAGCAAAGGTCACATGCTTGCTAATTCTGTCAGCTGCTGCTGCCTTCTCCCATGGCTTGGATGGGCTTCAGCCAGCTTGGGGGTTGTTGCCACAGCTTTCTCTGAGACTAGAGGGGAGCTTTGATTGTGTTGGCCTTTTCAAAAGCACAGGCTCTGCCATGACTATTTTTTGTGTGTGGAGACCTCAGTGTTTTCTTCCTTGGCAGTCTGTAAGCTGGTGGCATTTTACCTTTGGTAACCTTCTGTTTCATTTGCATTGGTTGTATCTGTAGAGATTGCATTTCCCATAATCCAGTGCTGAGTAAACTGCTGAAGCTGTGTTGGGTGTCTTTGGAGAGGTGGTGTGTGAAGCCTTTCCCTCCCTTTGCAAGGACTCAGCAGCTTGCTGTGCTGTACAGCTCCATGTTGCTTTCAGCAGCTTAGGGTTTCCTCCGCTTTCTTCCAAGCAGGGAGCCATGCAAAGCAGCATCCAGGCTGAAACTTGAGCTTTGGAATATGCTCTATGTTACGTTTTTGCCCCCTTTCAGGAGGAGGAAAGGAAACGTCAGGAAGAAATGGAACGTCAGCGGCGGGAGAGACGCTACATCCTGCCCGACGAGCCGGCCATCATCGTGCACCCCAACTGGGCGGCCAAGAGCGGCAAGTTTGACTGCAGCATCATGTCCCTCAGTGTCCTCCTGGACTACAGATTAGAGGATAACAAAGAGCATTCCTTTGAGGTAACTCAGCTGCTTACAGTTGGCCTTTAAACGCAGTGTTTTAAATTGTCCACGTGCATGATGGCACGGTAAAATAAAACTGAAGTGAGTTTGGTTTCTTTGTGCAACGCGCGGTCTCTGGTACGTGGTTTACAGCAGCAGGGTAGTCACTGCATGATAGCCAGAAGGAAGGCACAGGTTTTCACACGTGGAATGGAGTTTGTGTAAGAAATCTGACACTACATACAATTCTGACAGGGTGAAAGTTACTAACATGGCACCTCATAGCTATTTTATTATAATTATGCACATTTTTAATAAGTTTTAGAACTTTTTGTCAGATCTCTTAATTCTTTTTTTCTGTTTTGTGCAGGTGTCATTGTTTGCAGAACTCTTCAATGAGATGCTTCAGAGAGATTTTGGTGTCAGAATTTACAAAGCACTGGTTTCTCTCCCAGAGAGAGAGGACAAAAAAGACAAAAAAAGCAAAAAAGATGAGAGAAAAGAAAAGAAAGAAGAAAAAGATGATGAAACGGATGATCCAAAACCTAAGAGAAGAAAATCTGGAGATGATAAAGATAAAAAAGAAGACAGAGATGAAAAGAAGGTCTGCAGTTGGCTCGTATGCAGCACTGTCCTGTCTGGATCAATATTAAATTGTTTTAATTTGAATTTTGCATTATTAATTTCAAAAACTCAGCTCTGGTAGTGTTAATTAATTGATTTGACTTCTTGATCTATTTAAATATGCTTCAGTTATACTCAGTAATGGGAAGGTTTTAGAAGTTTATTGGGAGCATTTTAACATTCGGGTGTATGCCACAGATTTGTATCTGTGTTCTTAAGTGACTAATCAAACAAATGCAGATTCTGAAGGACTGGTAGTGGGTTTCTTTACTTTGCTGGTTTTTGATGCTGATCAGATAAATTTTTCGTAACTTTGGTTACAGAGGGAAGACAAAAGGAAAGATGATTCTAAAGATGAAGAAGAAACCGAAGATGACAACAATCAAGAAGAATATGATCCGATGGAGGCTGAGGATGCTGAAGATGAAGATGAAGGTATCTTGAACTATGAATTTTGTGATCCATACTTTTTTTTTTTTTATATTGTCACTGATAATGTTCTTGGAAGCTGGAGAACGCACTGGATGTAGACAATTTAAAATTGCACTATTAGACTAATTTTATTTTAGTAATTCCGACAAGTTCTACATCAGATGTAAGTACCTTTATGCAAGGCATTGTGTGAACACAGTTGATGTGAAGTAGCTGTGGTGCTCTGAGTGAGGCATGCATATAGAAGTGGTTTTATTTTTTTCAGAATGCAGACCACTCGCAACTCCCATTGAAGTCAGTAGGAGATGTGAGTATTCAGCACCTCTGAAAAACCAAGCCACTTTTACGTGCCTAACTTCCTACTCCTCAGTTCTGGAATGTCATCCTGGCTTTGCTAGGACAGAATGTGTAGCGTGGGGTGCTCTCTATGTGATGTTTTAAGAAGTTTGGGTGGAGTTGTGTTTGCCTGAAGAAATAGGGGAAGGGTTTGGAGAACTCTCCTGTCTCTCCAGGGAACAGCAGTAGCCCTCTTTCCCTGCCCAGAGATACAGAAAGGTGTAAGACATCGTGTGCACTTCTTGGTTTGTACTTTGGGGTAGCTGCTCTTCTGTGGAGAGGTTTTGCTAGAGTTGTGGGTTTGAACTGTGTAGATACTTCAGTCCCAGCATTTTCAGTTGTATTTTTGGCAGAGTGCTGCACCAGCCTTAAAAAATTGGTGCTCATCTGTGGCTTCCAAAATAACTCCTATTTGTTTAGAATTTGTCTGTGAGAGAGCCCTGGGCTTGTCTGTTCTGTACAAGTGCTGCTGCTTCCCATAATCTGTCCTTGTGCCATTCCCAGTCAGAGTTGCTGAGAAACTCCAACAAGCCATGGAGGTGC
The DNA here is from genome assembly GCA_013400415.1 of Scytalopus superciliaris. NCBI lineage: Eukaryota > Metazoa > Chordata > Aves > Passeriformes > Rhinocryptidae > Scytalopus > Scytalopus superciliaris. The sequence continues at coordinate 97,877 of VXBX01003488.1, forward strand.
AGCAGAAAGCGGTTGGTTCTCAGGAAAGGGTCAGTAAAATTAGCCCTAAAGTGTTGTGATACACAGTTTTTTCCAAAGTTTTCCTCACGAGAAGGGTGAGCTTAAAGCTGAACTTGGCACGTGATTCTCTGACCCAAGACTTGCACAATAAGGTACAGAGCTGCATGTCATAACCCATCCCAGCAGTTGTCATTACCCCCTCTTCCTCTCAATTCAGTTTTACTGTACTGTCCACCTTTAAACAAAAAACCTGCCATTTGTCATTCACATCTAGTAAGTGATGTGATGTGATCTGTAACTTTTTGGAGAATCTAATTCATAGGAACAAAAATGCCTTGCTCGGACATGAGTACAAACACATGCTTTTAATTACATCGTTTTGGGGAGGCTTATTATATAAAATATTTGAGAGTAAATAACACTGAATTTGGCATAACCATAGCTGAGTGCAGGCTCTGCCAAGCCTCATTAGGGAGAACTGAAGTAATTTTCTGCACACCACTTAAAGGGATGGTGATGTTGGCAGAACTCACTTTGGCCTAGTTAGCATTTGTTTCAGCTTTTCTGTCCTGTGTGTGAAAAAAAACACAGGGGAAAAATTTATAAAGGGCTTGTGTTACAGTGAGACTAGAGAAAAATGATACTTTAACAGGGCTGACTTCAATGCCTTCTTTTATCATTTTTCATGGAAGTGTATTTCAGTAGTTTGGGGGTTTACCTGGACTTTTTTTAGTGGCCACATGTATTTTGATGTTAATGATTATAATCGTTTGCTGTGGGTATGTTGAATTTTCTTTCTGTTTTCCAGACCGGGATGAAGAGGAAATGAACAAACGCGAGGACAGAAGAGAGGGAAACAGGCATTGTAAAGAGAGGGCGTCTAAAGATAAAGTAATGAACACCTTTCTTGATAACTGCTTAGACCTTGTCAGAGATGTCCTAATTACAGCTTAGCTTTAGTTTTATTATAAGACCTGTTCACTAAATTATTGAGGGGGGTAGGGACGTTTTGTATTGTATAATTAGGTTAATCCATGACATTTTATTACATACTAGCATGAACGAAAGGGAAGTGTGTCCCCAGATACTCCTATCCATTGTGCTGTATTTCTTTTAAGTATTTGAAAGTTTACTGGTCTTAAATAGTTGGGTTATATGTGACCTAAGTAGGTAAATGCTCATAATATTAATTACTCGACTGAAAGTAATGATAAAATAAACAGAGAAAAAAGTTTTTAGTAGATGATGCAGAAGTAATATTTTACCTCCCTAATGATCCCATTTTCTGTAGGAGAAAGACAAGACCCAGATGGTGACTGTCAACAGGGATCTCCTGATGGCTTTTGTTTACTTTGACCAAAGTCATTGTGGATACCTTCTGGAGAAGGACATGGAGGAGATCCTGTACACCCTTGGACTGCACCTGTCCCGCGCTCAGGTCTTGTATAGCACAAGGAAACACTGAAAGTCTTACAGCAGTGTTGGAAGGGGGACAAAGGCAGTTTAGCTTCTGAAGGCTTTGCTTACATACCTGATCTCTCATGTTTATGTAGCCACCTCGTACTTACAATGAAATATGAGTTTAATCTTTTGTAATTGTCTTGGAGTGACAAGGGGAAGTTTCCAGTTCTCAGTATGCCCATACTGGCTGTGTGTAGCTTTTGTCTCAAAATCCTATTTCTTTTCCTTGTTTGTTTGCACTTTAAGCCCTAGTAATTGAAATTTAAAAAGCTGTGCTATTTCTCTTAAGTTTTCCAAGTTAAAACATTCTTGTTTAGGTAACATGATACCTGTGTATTATGTAACACTGTTATTTCTTCCAATGGCTGCATTGTAGGTCAAGAAGCTGCTCAATAAAGTAGTGCTTCGAGAATCTTGCTTTTACAGAAGATTAACAGATACTTCTAAAGATGAAGAAAACCAAGAAGAGTCTGAAGAGCTACAGGAAGATATGTTAGGTGATATATTTATTTTTTTTATGCCACAACTTCTAGAGAATTATTTCTGTGTGAATAATGAGAGTTCTGAGATACTTGCTTTCCTGCAGAAAATAATTGAGCCAGTTTGGAAAAGCAAATCTTTGCAATTTCATAAATCACAGTATCTTTGGCTTGCAAGATACCTTGTTGCATCTCTAGGATAAATCTTAATCTCTTAGAAGTAGAAGAAGGAGGACAGAGGTTAATGTTGAATTTTTATGAGCATGAACAACATTTCTTATGGTCAGTTTTGCAGTCAGGAGGATCAGACTTGTAGAACAGAGCCGCCCGACTTTTGAAGACAAATTACTGCAGAAAAGAGGCATAGAATGATGTCATGAGAAGATGCTGCTTTTTTGTGGGGGCAGCTGGGGAGAGGGGGAAGGAGGGGAATGTGAGGGGCAGACCAGCAGGCTTGAACCTGTGTTTACTCTGCTAGGAATTTACTCTTTTGCGAAGCTTCTGAGGGTGGTCACTGGAAGGGCAGGACTGATGCTGTGGCTGTTGCAGGGAACCGGCTGCTGCTGCCGTCGCCCGCGGTGAAGCAGGAGGCCAAGGCTGCCGAGGAGAACGTGGGGCTCATCGTGTACAACGGGGCCATGGTGGACGTGGGCAGCCTCCTGCAGAAGCTGGAGAAGAGCGAGAGAGTGCGGGCAGAGATCGAGCAGAAGCTGCAGCTCCTGGAGGAGAAAACAGGTGGGGGATGGTACTGGGAAGGCAGAGCTTACAGAGACACCGAGACTCGCTAAGGAGAGAAATCAACCGGAGTGACACTTGTGATTGAAATTGTAGTTACTTGCTTGCCATAAGTGGCTGTTTTCTATTTCCCAAGCCCTTTTAACTTGCACACCATTGTTGAGTAGCGTTGTTGTCCTGCTGAAATGCTTTCACCTTCTTTATTAAAGATTTCCAAATGCAGTCAGAATTAAATATTATTAAACGTGATGCAATGAAGTTTTTAATGTTCTTTAAAAATTAGTATTGTGGTGCTGGCACGTGAGTGGGATATTAAGATACAAAGTACCTGCACTGGGAGTGACTTGACTTTCTTGTTTTTTCCCTTCCTAAGATGAGGATGAAAAAACTATACTACAGCTGGAGAATTCTAACAAAAGTCTGTCTGGGGAGCTCAAAGAAGTAAAAAAGGACCTTGGCCAACTGCAAGAAAATTTGAAGATCTCGGATGATAAAAAATTGCAGTTTGAGGGTCAGCTGAATAAGACAATCAAAAATTTAGCTACTGTTATGGATGAAATACAGAGTGTTCTCAAACAGGTAAGAGTTGTCTAATTCCATTTTTTACTATTGTATGCAAACTTCTGTCGACTAAATGATTGGAAGAGAAATGTCAAAATAAACAATTTTGACATGAATTCAGGGCAGTAGTACCTTGTATGGAAGAAGCTCAATGTGATACTGGTTTTTTAAAGAAAAATAATTAAATGTGATTTTTTTATCAGTTTGCAAGACATGGTCCTGACTTAAATGTTTTTAAAAATGCATAAACATTAATGTAAATTTTAAAAAGCCATTTTACTGCTTTCCTGTCCTTGTCCATCCCCAACAGCCCAAAATGAGTTTTAAGCAAACTACATAACACTCCAGAGAATTTCTACCTCTCAGTTGGTTATAAGTGAACTGAGTGGGATACCAGGTCACAGAGTATTTAAAGCTGACAGCAAACAGTGTCTTTGTCTCACACTGCTTTACAGTTCACATGAGAAGTATCATCACTTCCACAATTCATGGCATCCTCTCCCGGTTTTTCCTTTTCAAGGATATTGTGAAGAACGAAGATAAAGACCAGAAATCCAAAGAAAATGGAGCAAACGTATGATAAACTGCTGCTGTTTAGAAGAATGGTGTTACATAATGTAATATAAATCATGATACCAGAATGTATGGGAAGTTGATGCATGTTTGATTTTAGTAGTATAAATATCTTAGTTCCAAAAGATGTATAAAGTTTTATGAATGTGAGTGTCTGCTCCTGAAGATTGCTTATAATTCTTAGCATTCAATTTGAGACACTCCTCGAGTGAAAATAATTTTGCATTGCAAAAAGTTTTAGGATGAACTTTGTTATAGTTTTAACCCTAATGAAGTTCATCAACGTTAATGAACAGTAGCAAGTATTTAATTACCAAATGTTTTTCATTGAAGTCTAGTGAGATCAAAATTTTCATTATTTATAGACTTGCCATTTTTAGGTTTTTGTCTTTATTTCGGTCTAATTAGTCTTTTTGAATTCAAATATAAATCACAAAATAGCATGCTGCTTAATTTTACAAGTAAAGATTTTTTTTAAAAAAAAGCTTCTTGGATTTTTTGTTTTCACTTGTCACAACTTTTTTTCCCTTCCAAATATAACTTTCTTCCCCAAAGCTGCTTGTATTAAAGCCTCATAATATACAGTAGTTCAGATGAGTTAAGAAAGCAATAGAAACCTACCAAAATACTGGTAGGATTGTGACATTTATTTGAAAATACATGGGCCTGTTTTAATGTATGTCATTTGTGTTCATTAAATTGTTCTTCGCTTTGGATTAATAGATATACTCCTTTTTAATTACAAATGCAGTGTATTAAGATGTATGGTTGGGTACCAGGCCAGTAGATGTCAGAATAATGCCTTACATGGAGAAAAAGCTGCCAGTGGAAACAGCCTTGGATTAAATTTGGACTTGTTTCTTAATATGAGTAATTGCTGCAGAGACTTTATTCCAGCCAAAGAATGGATGCACAGCATCAATACTGCATGTTGTAATTACAAAGGAGCAGGACACGGATTGGTGGAAATGGGTAAGATGGCCTTTTTTTGTGTTCACAGATCACAAGAGGTTGATGCTTAAAACTTAAGGTGGCATCGTTGTCAGAGGCAACTCACAGAACGTGTGAAATGTGAACAGTTGTATTTTGGTGCAACTCCCGGGAAAATTAGGGAGTTTGAAGGTTGGAACAGGAGTGTTTTCTTACAGAAATGGTTAATTTTAGCAGATCTTTTCTTTTTTTAGCCTAGATGTCCTAGGTAACTAAATACCTGTTAGGAGAGTCCAAGTGCCATAATATGTATGAATAACCTACATGGAAACTCATGTAGCTTTAATGAGATACACATTAAAATGCCTGAATTTATGTTCAAAAGAGTCTAAGCTGGTGCTTTTATCACTTACCTTTCTTGGCTCTTTTGGAGCTAGACAAGTGAAATACCATTAAAATAACATGCATAAGCTCATTCATCTCAGCTGAGTCACTGTATAATACCTGAACTGTTCACACGTAGGAAATACTATAAAAACACTAATTGTTGTATATAAGTACACAGAAAATGCATGCTTTAAGAACTGGGAGATAACATCTCAGAGTGATTGAGGATGAGGATTGAATTTATCTTATGAAAAGCATTATCTGTGGTGTACAGATGGTGTTAACAAATTCTTTTGTAACCAAATTATATTTTTCACCTTTGTACAGATTGTTGACAGCATGTTTAATTTTTGACGTTGAGCACCATTTATTTAAATGGACTTGAAAGAATTGCGTTTGAAATACTTTTGTTCCTGAATTTCAGTAGCACATGTGAACATACAGGAAAATGAGTCCAGAATTCAAGAGAACGTCATTGTAGGCCCACTGAAACATCTGAAATGTTTTGCTGGGGTATTTCTACCTTAAACTGCTGAGCTGAAAGCAGTTGTTACAACAAGTAGGCCTCCTCTGGTGTTTCAGGAAGGGACCCTGTGAGACAGTTGCTACAGTGATACAGATTTTTACAATATTTAAGAAAAAAGATATTTGTTAGAATGACTGTAATCTTTCTCTATACTGCTTTGATGTAATAGTGTTTCAGATCCTATGTACAGTTGTCTGCGTTTATGTTGGAAAGGAAATTAAATGGGTGAAGAATAAAGAGGAAAAAAACAAACAAGGAAAAGTCTTACAACCTCCACAGAGCTTGACCAGTCTCCTGAAGCACAAATGATCTGAGGAAGAACAGGCACCTCTACAGCCTGTGGGAGTTGCTGGACCAAACAGCACAAGGTCCTGTACATGACCAGCACTGATGCTGTGCATTAGCTAAAGCTTCTTGGTAATAGTCCCAGAAATGTAACCAAGTCTTAAAATGGAATAGAGTGTCACTAAATGGAGGTTTGGAGAAGCAATCTGTTGTCATTTTTGATTTACAAACAAAGGTTTTGCATTTCCTGTCCACACTGCCCACCTTGTGGTCTTTTGTTATGTACCAGTTGCTGGTGAAAGGCTTGTAAAAGTGAGCTTGAGCTGCGTCTTGCTCTGCCTCAGCATCCTCTTGGTGTTTTTAAATCCTCACAGATGCTCTGCACAAAGGGGTAAATCTTAGCCTGCCTTGTTTTGTAGAGAAAGCCCTGCTACAGCAGGCCCATAATTGGACTCTGATACCTGGTTACAGATTATTTCCCTCTCCTTTTCTTTTTTGCCTAATAAGGGCAAATGAATGAGTTAAACCTTACAAAGTGGATGTCTGTGAATGAGGCTGGAAAGAAAGCTCCAAGTGAGACATGTGCCTGGAAACTGACCTGGAATAAAAGAGGCTCCTTGGCTTTTGCTGGGGCAGTGAAAAGGCACAAATCTGTAGTTCCATTTCTACAAAGCAGCAGTGGCAAGTAGATGAGCAGTGAATTTTTGCCAGGTTTCTGTGGTGGTGAGGATTGCATGCAGGAAGTGCAGCTGCTGCCAGCACTGCTGCATGTTCTGCCATGCTGAACACACCCCGTATTTTTGTGACTCACCCAATGCCTGGTGCCTGGGCACTGCTGCTCCGTGACCTCACACAGTGACTTCCCAGGTGTTGATTTGTCCACTGTCCTCTGGCTCAGCCTGGGGATGCCCTGAAGGGAACAAGGGAGAAGTTGGAATTCTTTGGTGTCTGGGGGTTTCCACATTTCTGGTTTTCACAATTGTTTCAGTATCTAACATTATAAAGCCTGGTTCTTTAACATAACATTTTTTTTGGTGTTTTAACTTTAATGCTTTGAGAGAGGGGAATGGCTTCCAGCCCATCTTTCTGCTGAGTAATGTGCTATGTGAATACCTGTTTGAACTTATGTAACACAGTTAACTTTCACTGACAGTTTTATCAGAATGTGCACAAAACCTGTTTTTTCTCTTGCTTCTCTGTAATCTTTGTGTACCCAGGTGAGGTTCTTACCTTGAATGCATTTGTTCAGTTTATATTTAAAAATATAAAAGATAAAATTATTCATTTTGAGTGACTGAGTCTTCCAGCCAGCACTAGATTGCAAGTTGTGTAGGTAGCACAGTCACTACACTTAATGCTGGTGTTTTCCAGAAAGCAGAAATGGGTCAAGTAGAAATACATCTGAGACTTGCGTGTTGCAGTGTTGTGTGACAATAAAAATGGCATAAATAATGAATGCCTCTACTCAGCTATCACAACTCCCAGTGTTTTCCCACCAAACTTTTATGTTTCTGCCATACTAGGTTTCACTGATGTATTGCACAGAAGCAGTTACAGTAAAAAGCTCCAATAACAAAAATGCATTGCTTTCAAGTAAAACCAACTTCCCTTAAGTATTCAGCCACTGTATAATCCACAGGATCACAATACAGAGTATAAATCCAGAGTTTTGGAACACACCTAGTATCACCTGACATAGTACTGTTGCTTTTGAATTTTCTAGGTGTCTGATGCCTGATTTTGTCTTGAAAATGTGACACTGCAGCCATATGCTGCTTTTGACTTCTTGTATCCTGATGCTTTAAAATTGTCTCTAACACGTGAACTCTAAATTGTTTGAGGATTCAGGCCAAGTGCCCTTCAGTGCATGTAAGAACCAGTACCTTTGCAGGGGTGATTCAGTAATCCTGCAGGCTGTTGTAAGTAGCCAAGTATCAGCTCAGCTCACTTTATTCTTCTCTAAACCAACAGCCAAATAGTGGTGCTGAGTAGATTTGTTTGTTCGTGCTCCAGTTCAATTGGTTTTGAGGGCAGATTTTGGCAAGCTGTGTCTTCAGTGGGGTGAGTTCTGATCGTTTCTTCTGGGGGGGCAAGGGGTGTGATCTCTGTGGTGCTTCTAAGTCCTTTCTCTCATGCATTCCAGAATCTTTTCACTTTACCAGATACTGGACTACTGTCCTGATCTTTTGGAACAAGTACCTAATGATAGCCCTGCCCTGCAAGGCGATTCTGAATATTCCGAGAAAGTGCCTGAGCTGGATTTCAGCCGATGTGACAGATTCCCAAAGCCAGGTGTTTTGACAAGGAATTGATTCCTAGGTTGTTTTCCCTTCAGTCTAGTGAGGGCCAGGAGTGAAAGGATCCTGTTGACTGAATCGATGTTCACATTGCATTGCAAACAAACAGCTGAGGAGAGGGGGAGAGTGGAGAGGAGGAAGAACTGCAAAGAATCCCAGCCTGAACTTTCCCCACTCTGCTTTTCAGCAGATACTTTTCAAGTACTAAATTCGCTTTAGTATTTGCTTGCAACCTTTTTAGTGGTATAGAGAAGGATTTGTCTGAGTGTGTTGGGTTTTTTCCCTGTACTGCTTAAATCTTTTTAGTTTTCCTGACACAGGATCATCTGGTTCCATTCTTTTTTTGTCATACAAGGGGCAGAAACAGCTGGAGAACAGCAGCCTTCAATTTTGGCCCCTTTTTAGCAGGGCTGGATGGCAGCCAAGAGATCAGCATCTAAAAAAGCAAAAATTGCTGCCACATGTGGTGGTGTAGAAATGTGCAGCTGGAGGTGGAAGTACCTTGCAGTGCTGCTCTCAAAAAACACCTGTCTCACAGACCATCCTCGTTGACTGAAACATCCACTGCATGTGTGCAGAGGACAGGTTAAAGGAAAGTAGGCAGCTTGCCCTCGAAGTGTAACGGACATGGTGGTTGGGGACGGATTGTTACACTTTCAGCTTGTCTCTAGTAAGAAATGAGAGCTTTGGAAGTTCCCTTAACCATCTGGAAAGAGTCCTGAATGTTCCGGAGAGTTAGTGTGCATCTCCCGTGAAAGACTTTCTTTTTCAGCTTGTTTCCTGATGCCTTGTTTCACCAAAGTACTATTCAAGGGAGTTAAGTACATACATTAGATGTAACTATTAGAACAGTTACTTCACAAATTGTAAAATCTTGGGGAAGGGTTTCCAAAAGCAACTTGAGAGTATTTGTAAATAAAGAAAAGGTTATACATGTCACGTATCTCCTCTGATATAAGGCAGCCACATTATACATATTATAGAGAGAGGAAAGCTAGATGACCTTTAATACTGGGACACAGCACATCTATAAATCCTCAGACTATCCATGGGATCCAGTAAGATGCTTGTGAGGAATGTGCAGTCAGCATTTTCAGTCTTCTGGTTTGGGCATGTGATGATGAATAGCACGAAAGGGGACTTGGGGTAATACGATAATGTACAATAATGGTGATCCATAGACAAAAGCAGAATTTGTAATGTGACCTCTGGGTAGCAATGGCTCAGAATAGATAGGATTGATAAGAGATGGCTGTGCAGATGTTCTGAGCAGTGAATTCATTCTGTTGCCTACTTCATGCTTTAAAAAAGAGGAAAATGAATCCACTTTAGGTCTTATTTTCAGTGAAGATGGTTCGGGGGGGGGGGGGATTTTTCTAATGATACGGGCACTTTAAGAACCTACACAAATTCCCTAAAGAACACCCTGAATTGGACACAAAATCCCGGTGTGAGCACCAGATTCTAAAGCAAGTAGTGCCTTTACCTTGTCTCATGGATTTTTCCAAGTAAATGATGGTATGCACTGCAGCTCTGCAGCACAGGACGGAGCTGTGCAGGTGCCGTGTAAAACGTGCGGGGCAGGGCTAAAGCACCGGTGCCTCCTGTGCCCGCCGTGCAGGGCTTCGCTAGAGAGTAATCTGAGACAGGGCAAGAGCCCTGAGCCTGGGGAGAGGGGAGGGAGGCTTTTGTCCCCGGGAAATCTTAGCCGAAAATAGAGGCAGGTTCCTGCAGCCCAGAGTGGGGGTTTCTTTGAAGCAGGGACAGGAGGGGAGAGCTGGGGCCAGGCTCGGGCACTGGGGCAGAGTGGGTTTGAAGCGAAGCCAGCGGTGTCCTGGTGAGTCGCTGCAATGTAGAAGGGGCGCTGGGAATTGAGGGAAAGCGTGGCAGGAGCAGGTGTGCCGCTCGGGGTCGGCGTTTCCCGGTGGGTCTCGTTCCCTGGAGGGAGCGGCTGCACATAAAACGTCCGGAGACCGACACTGCAATGAACGGGGAGGTGCATTCACAGCCGGTGGAAGACTAAACTAGTTTCGTTCTTCGTGGATGTTTTAAGCAAAGACGATGCATGGGAAAAAACCTCTGGGGCTGGATGTTCCAGTTTGACCCGGCACAAAAATTCCTCTGAGGAAAGGCTGCAGAGCTGCTCCCGGAGAAGGTAAATGCGGAGGGTCCGGAGCCCCGCGGGTGGAGACGCTGCACGGGAGGGAAGGCGCTGTGCCCACCTGATGCCGGCGGGATGGGATATGGGGTGGATGGAGTCCGAAGCTGCCTTCAGTCTGTGCTCCTCTGGAAATGTTCACCCACCAAAAAATAAAACCCGGCCCTACGAAGTTCTCTGTTAAATCTTTTCTAAAAGATTTATAAAAGTGAAAATTATGGGAGATCATAATCTGGAAAAGAAGAAGTCAGGCTCAGACACATTCTAGTTTCTACCTTAAATATGCAGCATTCACATCAGAAATCTGGAAGATGACAATTTTGCAGGAAACATATTGTAGCACTGGCTTGTTTCCCGCAGCACTTAAATTGAATTTATTAATGTCCATGGGATACACAGAGAATGTGCAATCAGATCTGGCAGGTCTGTTACAGATCTGTAACAACAATGACAAACAACTGAGCGAAGTTTTTGGAGTAGTTGTAACTAGTTCGTAATGGTGAATATTTAGCCATCATTTTCATTTGCTACCTGCAGTTAGTTCCTATTCAGTTAATTGTTCTAGTGACCTCTGCAGTCTAATGAGGCCGGGCTGCAATGAAGGGCTTTATCTATACATAAAGTACAGCTGCTGGATTATCGAGTGCTCTTAATGCAAGTTTGCCACAAAAATCCTCTGAAATGTGATTGCAGAAAATACCCACCAGCATGACAATGGTGGGTCACAAGAAGAGCAGATGAAATTTCTGCTCCTGGTACTGATTGCTGCCTCACAGCTCTCCACTTTTCCCCCATGGCACTTGGTCAGTAAATCCCTTTGCTGACTGCAGGTTCTGCAGGGGGGACAGACTTCGGTATGTTGGGATCGTTAATCCTTGAATTTTACCCTCGGTCCTGTGGGGCTTGTGTAAGAACATCCTATGAAGCATCCCGGCAGGTTGCTCTTTTCTCACCGACTTTTAGCAGTTTTGAATTCTTTCTCGAAGCAAAAAAAAATGATCAACTTTTGGAAAACTTGAGGAACTCTTACTGATCTGTTTCAAAAATTGTAACAGGAAAATTTTTTATGTCTAGCCTATATTGTCCTTGGCCAGCTCAACCTCTTTATGCTTCTCTTCACCCTGGCTTAGTTTAAATTACATAATTTCCTTTTCTTTTTCTTTTTTTTTTTTTTTCCTCTCTCTTTCTGGTATTTACCCTTCTTTCTCATTAGTTTGTATAAAATATCCACTCCCTGTTGCAACGCCATTTTCTGACTAGAAAGTTGACCTCTTAATTCAGTCTCGTTTCTGAGCACTCTGATAACCAAACCCGGCAACATCTGCTCCAGCTGGAGCTCATCTTCTCTCATCACAAAAGTAGCCCGCTGACCTCTTTAACTCAGTCCAGGAGAGGTATTTTAAGGAAGAACAGTGTTTTACTTACTGGTCTCATCTAAAAAACAACATCTCTCAATCACTGATTAAAAGTGACACGTTATTGCTGGTCCCCTGGGGATGATTTAGAGAGCTTGATTCCTTTGCTTTTTCCCTCCTTGCTTCCCAGTAACCTCTTTTCTGATGCCCAGTATGGCTGACTGAATACAAATGTAAATTACTTTGGGAGATTAATTATATTATATCCCCTATCACCCTGCCTCTTGCTGCAGTAACACCCAGAGTCAGAGTTCTCTCACTTCTCTCTGTGAATTTTCAGACAATCGGTGCTTTCGTGATTTTACTTCCATTTCTGGAAGCTTAACTGAAGCAGATTTTCAATTTGCATGTCTTTATTTAGGTAACGTTCTATTTAAAATTGATGTATACTGTGCCTTCTTTTCCGAAAGTTATCTTAATGGCCGTTTGCTACTCTGGATGACTTTCCTCTCATTTCTTTTTTGCTTTATGAAAGCAAGTGGCCAGTTAGACAACTAAAATGCAAGGGACAATATTTTCTTAGGGTTTGTTTTTTTTTTTTAAAAGGAGTTGACAATATTTAAAAATTAAGCTACTGCTATTACATTTGCTGTCTTTAGCTTACACAGGGAGAGATTTGACTGCGTTTTTCATCTACCTGCTCTCGTGTTACTATTTACAGCAATGAGAACTCCTCACTGCTGTATCTCAAGCAGCTTTCCTGACTATGGCTCGCCATCAGAAGACACTGTGGTCCCACAGATCGTTGTATTACTCTTTATTCCACCAGTTCAAATGAGGTTTGTTCTAGAGAAACACCCTTGGACATTAGACATCCTGACCTACAGAGTAGATTACACCTTCAGTTACACTGGTCAACAGAAGTTTAATTAATTAAAGGGAAAATTCAGTCCCGGTATTTATTTCCAGATAAAATCCCCAATGTCTTTCTTTTCCCTTCTGATAGGAATCTCATGAGGGAGGTGTGGTATACCCAGGACTAGGTAGGAGCTTTTTTGTTCTCCTTGGGAGATGGAGGGGAAGAAGGGAAAATCACAGCAATTAAAATTTCCCTCAGAGGGTGAAGCAGGGGCTAATTAAAAAAATCTTTCCTGTTGATCTGACAACTGAGCCACTATTGGAATGCTAATATCTCTCTGTGGGACCATCTCCTGTGCTTAGCTGAGCTGCTCCGTCAATTGTTCACCAAACTAGGGGCAAACCGGTCCCTCCCACCTTTCCTGTCCAGCCCGGGGGGATTCAGGCAGGGAAGGTGCTGGGACGGGAGCAGGGATCTCTAGGCTGAGATTAGGTACAATTGCAAATACTCGATTTGAGGGCACTGACCTCCAGAGCCTTTGTAGAGAGAAACAGGGTAGATAGTCCGGGGGAATGCAGCTCAGGAGCTGCTTGCTTGTTGTCCTTGTTCATCACCAGCCGGTTTCTGTGATCCCAGCCTGCCTTCTCTCGTGACAGCAGCATTTTCCATGTGGTTCCTATCGAGTAAAAGAGAAAATACGAAATTGAAACATTTTTGCTTAGCCCTTAGGGGCTGAATTTGCTGACGGTCAAGCAGCTGTCTTGCAGGGCTACAAATTATTCACAAGGAAAGCTAAGAAAGCCCTGCCCTTTCCAGTTAGACCGCGACTGAAGGCTAGAAACTTATCCCCTTGGAAAATATGCTATTGAAGAGTGATACTGAACGGACAGTACACTTTCCTGTGAAGTGTCAAGTTTTATCGGGTTTTGCTAGAGGTATTGATTGAACTAGAATGAGATCAGACAAGGAATTGTAGAGTAATCTGTGAGGGTTGGCTTCTCAATTCTCTTTTCCTTGTGGGAGTCTCCCACAGAACTTAGGGAGAAGAGAAGTGCTGAGAGAAGCAGCTAAAGAATGGGCAGAGAGAGTCCCTGAAGTGCCTTGGTTTTTGGGGGGCTTTAATGCTGATTTGATATTCAGACAGAATCCCCACGACAGGAGAGGGGTGGAATTGAGTCTCTTGAGAAGGTTCAGAAACAGTTTAAGAAGTGAGGAGCAAAACTGCCCTTGTATTTATGGGCTGTAATTCCCTTTCAAAGAGGGGGCATCTTTGGGGAGCTCTATTTGCTCCTGCCTGATGACTCCAGGTGTAACTTCTTTAGTGAACTCTGCAGGCACCGCTGGGGTGGTCCCACATGCTGAGCTGCTCTGCATGTTTGTGCCAGCTTTCAGGAACAGTTCTGAAGGGCCACCTGTGCCAGATACACTGGGAGTTCATCTGTAACTGGGTATTGGAACATTTCCTACTTAGCAATTCTCAACGCAGCTTAAAATGAGAGACAAATTCCTTTCCCAAAGGGACCTGACAAGCTTTTAGGACTGATTTGTTTTCATTTGAGTGGTTTAAATTTGTTCAGAGCCATTAATGTCAGGATCAACATGGTTTTGCTGCATGTCCAATGAAGCCACAGATGAAATGATGGCCTTGTGAGTAGCTGGTTTCTGGTGGGCCTACAAAGGGTCACCAATCTGGAGTGGATGTTTGTCAGAGCTGTGGTTACACACAGGAACACACAACCTTAATGAGGACTAGGATGTGCTTCATGGGATTCCTTTCTTTTGGAGTCCCTTTCTTCCAGTGTCTTTCATCCTGGCCCACAAACAGGGATGTAGGCTTGCAAGTCAAAGGAGAATAATTTTGTATTCAATGGTGCTGGCTTCTGTGAAGTGTAACTCAGCATGTGGTCATGCTTCACACTGGACTGGTTAGGATTATTTGGAATTCTGTGCCTTTTTATTTTTATCAGGCCTGAAAAGAGTGGACGACCTAAAATGGTGCTTTATTTTGCACTGCTGTGCATAAAGTGCTGAGCATGAAGAACAGTTCAAGTTTTTAACTGTTTTATTGTCAAACATTACTTTTAAAGTTATTTTCAGTAAGGTCCCTGATTCAGAATTTACTAACTTGAATATTCTGTTGCAATTGGGTTTTCCTGGTTATCCAGTGGTGACTCTGCTGATGTATTTTCTGGAGGAAAAAAAAAGGAAGCTCTTTGGAAGACCTTTTTATCTATTATTGCTTACTTATTTAATTCTATCTGTGTAATGACTATGTAGAATTTATACTATTGCATAATGTTTAGTGCCTAATTTTAGTTGGCTTTCAGCCTTGACCAGGTGAGATGATACCCCTGCACATTTAATGCATTTCCATATAAAATTCTTACAAAGTTATTGATCCTGTATTATAAAAGTCCTTTCTCAGTAGGAAAGGTATTGCACTACCCTTAAATGTTCTATTCAAACTGCTGATAGAACTCACAGCAGCAAGGTACAAGGGGGTGTGACATTCTTCAAAATCCTGATGCATTTACCAGATCTGCTCAGACTGAATCCCCTGAACGGTGCAGTCTCTAAAAAAGCATTTGTGCGGGTTTTTTCACTGCCCCAGCAAGAATTCTATTTAACAACTACCACTGGATAGAAGTGTATAATTATATTTTTAATAAGCTCTATTCAGTTTAATTTACTATGAATTTTCCTAAAATTAATCTCTAACCAGAGGAGTTGTGAAGAACTTGATGCATATCATGTATTTCTCAGTGCTAATGATTTTCAGCAGCAAAAACTTTTGCTTTTGTCTTTTGAGTGAGAAAAAAAAATCAGAAAAACAGGCTGAGCTGTGCTATACCCTCAGTCTTGAATCTTTGCACCTTGAACCCTGAAAGGCAGATCATAACTGCCTTAATGCTCTTTTAGGATGAGGGTAACTTACACATGGCTAATTTTTTTCTCTGTCTCAGTCAGAAAAGGCAACAGTTTGTGTCACTATCATGTAGTTAATGAAACAGATTGCATTAATTAGCAATTAGCGGTGCTTCCACTGTGGCCTTTGATATGGTTTCAGAATCAGAGACTTCATTCCAAGGCTAGTTTGAGCTTTTTCTATAGTCCATCTTGCTTTGGACATGTCCACTCCACTGCTGTGGAGAGCACCAGCTCTAACAACGAGCCTGTGCACATACTGTTCACTCATGGAAAAAGAGTTATGAATACAGCAGCTATCTATTTGAGAGTTGAAGAGAAAAGCAATAGTTTTCCCATATGGATGCTGTTTTGCATGGCCTCATTAACAGCATGAGGTAAGTGTAACCTTTTTTTAACTTGGTGTAACCCCAGGAAACTTCACAGCTCACGGAGGTCAAAAGAGCCTTTGCATTGGGTTACAGAAAGCAGGGTGGTCCAGGTGGGAGGGGAGGATGGCTGTGGGAGGCACAGGTACCCACCTCGAACCAAACCAGCTAACTGCAGCACTTCTTTATTCCTGGGAGCCCATCCCACCTCCTGCTCTGAGCAGGAGTCAGGGCAGGTTGCTCTGGGCTTTGTTCAGTCACAGCTTGGAAACTCACTTGCACAACCTCCCTGGGCAACCTGCTCCACAACTGTGCTGCCCTTAAAGGTGCAAAGGATTTCCTTACAGCCAGCCTGAACCTCTCCTGTTCCCTCAAATGCCTGTTGTCCTTCATAGTCCCACCACACCAGGCTGTGCAGAGTCTGGCTCCACCTTCTCAAGGGACTGCTGTCAGGTCCCCCCAAAGCTATTTCTCCTTCAGGTTCTATAGAACTGCATCATTTACTTTCCCTCCTGAAATTGTTCTACATTTTCAACATCCCACAGGTGGATGCAGATCTCTGTTCCCCCTGGAGGCTTCATCTTGGTTTGTGGGATCCAGTAACACAGTATCTTCACAGTAAGGGTTCTGCTGAACTGCCTTTTGAGGAGACATTTGCTGAGTTTTCTGTAATAGAGTGGAGGTGCTCAGTTGCTCTGTTTGTCTTCTGTCACATCCTTTTGGCTGAAATTTAGATGAACTGAAACATGGAAAGGGTGTTTAACAGCATCGAAGCCACAGAAAAACGTTTGGGAACTGTGGGCTAAAGTCCTTGAATCCAGACTAGGGCTGTTTAATCTGCAGTGTCCAAACAACTCATCTGAGACCTCTTGTGGTGGTAAAGATGCTGCTTTTCATTTCTAAGCTGTTTTTTCATTTTGGCTTGGTTTGGTCTTTTTCCCCTGCGGGCCATAAATTCCAGCCTAATGAAAGGGTGCAGAAACTTATTTTCTAGCTTAGGGAACATCTTTAACTTAGAGAGAGTGGAAGGAAAAGTGGCTGTGTACATCCATCAACATTCTGAGCTTCCCGGGCAGGTGTGAAGTTGCCCATATACCATTAAAGCTTTGTTCTCTGCTGAATGAAAAACCTCACTGCAGTGGGGTTTGTCCTGTAACAAGATCTGAGCCCTGCTTCGTTCCACCCCAGCTGGGTTCAAGGGAAGGTACAACCAGGCAAGTTCTCTGACTGCTGCTTCTGCAGAGGGTGGGCTTTGGGCTGGTGTTGCCTGGGAGCGAGTTGCACATAATAGCTGTCATGTGTGCCCCGCTCCATGATTTGCTGGAGACCCTCTGCAGGGAGCCCTGTTCCCTTTTGAACAGCTCCACGGGTGCTGTTCCTCTGAAAGACTAGTGTGTGACTCCCCTAGGCTGGGGTAGATGTGAGCCCCAGCCAGGGAGTGTGCAAAGTGAATTTTGTTCCATTCTGGGGAGGGGAAACATGGCCATAAGTGTATCTTACTCCCAAGACTGCAGCTTTACTTTTCGTGGCTGCCTGTTACGTGACAGCACATTTCTAGGCAAAGGAGGCAGCCGTGGGAACAGTGAGCAGTTGGAGCTGACCTTTAGCTGTACAGGCACAGGAATGCACAGCCTCATGCTGATGTTTTTGTAGGAAGTCTCTCGCTGTATAGGTAAGTACCCAAGCAATCCCCGGTACTGCTCGCTGCTTAGAACAAAGGTTTGGGCATTAAAGAGCTATTTGGATGTCAGAGATTTATTGCAGAAAAGAGGGCACAGCCCGGAGCAAGGAAAAGGCAGAGCTGTGTTAGTGAGGAGATGCCAGAGTTGTGAAGGGGATTTTTGGACCAGGCCAAGTGGAAAAGATACCAAATTCCTGCAGCAGTGCACAGCAGCACCTAAGGACAGTTAAAGGAGCCAGAGATAATGCCAGTGACTTGTTTATTCCTCTTCTGTTGTTTGGCTCTGTGGTGGTTGTTGATGGTTTTGCAACTTGCTTGGGACTGTTTAATTTTGGATTATTTTTATCTCCTTGCAGTGAGGCTTTTGAATCCATCTGTCTGTTATGATCGAGCCTAACACTGAATGCTGAAATGGTTAAAGATGACCTTCCTTGCTATCAGCTGTGCTGCTTATGTTCAATGCCACATGTGAATTGACTTAAATGCTATCAGCACACTAAAGAATATCGAAAACAATTACCAGGCTGTTGCTCAGAGTTGAATTTCCCTGCTAGTTGCACAGTTAATGCCCCAAAGGCATCATCCTCCATAAGTTTTAAGAAATAAAAAGCTAGTAAGGACATCATAGAAAGTTGGGAACTGCAAAAACCAGGAACCGAGAGCAAATGAAAGGCATTGTTTGCCTAATTGCTCTGACTTAGGAGTGCCTGTTCTGGCAGGAATCAGCAGGGACAGAAATCTGACATTTTGACATGTTGTAGCTTCTCCTTTGATGAAGAAGTGTTGGTGACCTGAACTGACACTTAATTGTTTTGTTTCTCTTTGAGCTGTGTACAAAATAACCAAACAACATATACTGTTTGCCTGTTCCTGAGAGCTTTTGTTGGCTTCGGTAAGAGATTAAACATGTTACTGCAATTGAACTATTTACACTTGGCTTCAGTAAAAGGATGTTTTTAAAAGGATCTCGTACACAGCACTTGTACCAAAATAGTTTCTCTGTTAAAGACTTAGAATTGAAAATGCTTTGATCTTAACTGTCTTTATAATTTACATAGAATTTCTATCCTTTAATAAGGACACATCTTGTATAATCTTCATTAATGTTCAAAAAGGGTTTTGCTACAGTTCCCAACCTTCTATGATGTTCTTATTAACATTTCATTCCTCAGGACTCTCTGTCTTTAACTCTAGTATGTGAGTTTTACTACAAAATGTGACCATGATGCACTCTATTCTTGAGAAAAGCAGAAGCCTTGCAGCTGTAGCAGAACTGGGCTTACTTACAGCTTTCCAGGGGCAATTCTGCAAAAAGTGAATCACATCAAAGATGCCAGGGCTCTCAGACAGAGAGGCACAGCATCTGTGGTATCTTTTGTATAATCAATTCCAAGATACATATTTCCAGCTACAAAGCAGAAAAGTCAGTCCTCTATTTCCATATGCTTGTCTTCTCTGTGTCAACAGATGGGTTTTTTCTTGATTTGCATTTGTACTTTTCTGTTTTCCTGGAATGGAATGGATTTACTCCTAGCCTTTTATTTTCCTGTAAATAGTTTACCTGAACTTTTAAGAAGTAAATTGAGTGCTGTTGTGACAAATACCTCTCTGTTCACTTCCCTAGAACTGGCCTGGTTTTCACCCAGATAAAACTTGCTGCTTTTTTTTAAGAGGCAGAAGATGCAAAAAATCTGCAGTTGTTAAACAACTCAGTGAAAAATGGTAATGCTCACATTACAGAGATGGAACAAAAAATCACTTTGTGCTAGTCAAGAATACCCAGAGGCTTTTCTGCGCCTGAGTTTTGTTACCCGGTGCTCATATTACAGATGACTGTCCACACTGACTGCTAAGTGCTCCAAAAGGGCATTGTTTGGTTTTAGGTGTCCGGGTAATGAGCAGAGTTTGAATAGACAGGTAAAGCCAGCTGAAGGATAACAACTCCCGAGTGCTGGTGAGCTGCCTGCATCGGCCTTGGATGCTGCAGGAGCTGAAAGGGAACAGTGCTGTGTTTAAACCATCAAGAGCTCCTTGGCTGCTGACAGGTACCTCACACACAGGTGTAAGCAAGGCCTGCTTAAGACTATGGACAAAGCAGGATGATGCTTGTCATGGGGTGATTTACGTAGCTTAGGGCAGGGGATTCTGCAGGGGTGTTTTGAGCCAGGAAAGGACAAATCCTAAGGAGCTTTAGTGAGCCTGGTATTCTGGTGCCTGTGCATCAGGCCTATGAGACACAGCTTGCACAAATCCTTCAGGCTGCTCCATGTGCAATTCTAAGGGATGCAGTTTTGATGTATTTGCAACAAACTTGGGAGCACATTTGAGGTGCAATGGTTATTTAGCTATGGAAAGTAAATCACCAGTTTTTAATAAGAACTTGATAGACAACTGTACAGTGCTGGGCCTTTTCCAATGTTGCTTATTGATGCTGCCAATGATCTAATTCTTCCTTTCACTATTTTAGGTTCGATTTCAAACTCAGGAGGGAATGATACCCAATATTCATGTTGTTAGCATGTGTGAACTATTGGTCTGCATTGATCATTTTAAACTTATATGATTTTAGATTTGTCTTTTCTTCCTTCAGTATGAAGGTAACCTTTTAAATACTTTTCTGGAAATGCTTTCCCTGAAGGGAGACACTAGATTTGAGGTTGTGAGACAGACAGAGACAGTGACAGCAAGACAATAATAATAGATAATGAATACATTTTGATTACACTCGGTATTTTACTCCTTAGCAGTCTGGTGCTCTGCAGGAACACACAGTGAAACTGGCAGCAGCACAGCGTGCCTACAGCAGAGACTCCAGACCACAAACTATTCACAGGAGTCACTCCTGAATGCTGATGGCCTTTCCCCACACAAAAAGAAAGCTTGCAATGGTTTCTGCACCTGCAAGGAGTTTCCTAGCAACATCACTGAGGAAACCGTATGCCGGGATTTTTGTTCTGAGTGCTTTTTGTTGAATATAGCAGCAGTTGTAAAACAAGGGTCAAGAGCAGTTTAAGCTCTTCAAAGGGCTGTTGCGTATTTCATTTACTCAGAGAAATGTTTGTGTTGTAGTTTTCTGCCTAAAGGATAAATATCAGATTACAAAGTCACCCAACAGACAACTGCAGTTGTGAACATGACTTAATCTAAAATGTCACTTCTTACTTGTGAGAAAATTCCTGTCAGCATTTAACGCTGGGGTTTGCTTGTGAGCAGGAGTCCCTGCCACCTTGTGCCTGCTCCAGCAGCTGAGCACACCCAGGGGCTCTCTCTGCAGCACCTGGCACGGGGACAGACCATGGATCTTACTAAAAATAAGGAAGAAAACTCTTGGGTTTTTGTCTGAGAAGGTGCATGTGGCCTTTGGCTCGCTGTGTGCACAGACCCCAGGTGAGTCTCTCCTTCGTGCTTTGCCATCAGCAACTTCCAGGAAAATACTTCTTTCAGCTCCATCATTCCCTGGTGCCCTGTAAGAAGTACTTGCTGGGCTTGTCCTTGCTGGCCCTGCCCTTTTGGGAAGGGGAGAGGGCAGAGTTGGTCTGGGCTGGTGTTGCAGAGTTCCTGAGGAAGCTGAGCCAGCTCTCAGCCCCTCCAAGCTCCTGCCTTCATCAGGCAGAACAGGGACAATGTTTCTGTCTCTTCCCAGGACAGACCATGATGTAGCCTAAAAAAATGCATGCAGTTGTAATAAGTTTTTGCTCTCTGCCCAGTCTGCTAGGTAATCTCTAGTTCTAGAGCTCAGTTTAGAAGTGGAATTTTACCATTTCTATTCAATTTTATGTGTTAGAGAACAAAGCCTGTTACTGGCCTTTTTCTTCCCTTGTGTTCTGACTTGGTGACAGGATTTTGTACTTAGATTATTGGCTGTTGACCTTTTTTCATTGGCTACTTGGAGAAATACAGGTTCTGGGTGGTTTAACATGTAAGCAGGCATCTAAAAAGCCAGCAGTCATGAGAAATAATTCTCTCAGCTCCCTGTTTGTTAATCTAAATGAAGGTTTTGGCTGGAATTTAATACCAAACAAACTAACGTGTTTCTGTTTCCTTCCTTACAATGGCTCTTGAAAAGTGCTACCACCCCTTCTCAGTGCCTCATTTGCAAAGCTGAGAATAAGGTGTTTTGAGACAACACAACTAATTTCTAGTGAAAATCTGTCACAGCTAATAGAAAAAAATGAAACACTATTCCATTCAAACCATTTTCTTCCCTTTCAGGTGATGTGACCCCTGTCCTCATGAATCCTCCCTTGCAGTCATGCTCCATTTCTCTGGCAGAAGGAATATGCTGTACCATATCAGACATGAATTCAGATCACGTGATGGTCACCCAGGAAACTTTAATGAAGCAGTTAGTGAAAAATTATCCAGGTAATGTGTTCGTTTCTCCCTCCTGTTAAAAGTGGCTATGTCACCAAGCTTGAGTTTCTGATAGTGGACGAGCAATCATGGAATGTTTACAAGCAAAGCTGGCAAGAGGAAGGAATATAAACGAACAAGCAACTGATAGAATACAGGAATGTGCAAACTCCTCCTTAATCCATGAGTGTCACCAGCATTGTCTTGAATGTAATCCTTTCCACATGTTTTAATAAATCTTCCTTGAGAATAAGAGGGAATTGAGTGCAGTAGCATGTTGAGAGTATGCCCTTTGTAGAGGGTGGGAAAGCATAGAAGGGGTATTTAGGTGCCAGATAGGGAACAGCATAAAATAGATTGTGTGTCAGATCCCAGAGGCTCCAAATCTTACTTTAGGAGACAGGAGTGCTGCTGACTTTGACTGCAAAGGGACTGGGTAGGTGTGTACATCTGGTGTTTGCCATAAAAAATTATAACTAGTGTCAAATTTGGGTTTGTTGGTCAAATTCAAGCTCCTTCCTTTCCCAAGCAAAGTATTTACAGTAAATGAGCTTTAGTCCCTTCCTTCTGATGGGGTATCAGCCACCTCCCTTCAATGCTGCCTTTTCTTTACATCTGAAAAATGCTCAGTTTCTGTGAAGTCTGCACTATGGAAGTGTTAGTGCACACAAGACTCTGTAAAGGCTCAGTATGGCCCTCTCAGGAGGCTGATTTGTTTGATACTGAGCTGTGTCTTTTGAGTCTTCTTAACCTTACAGCTCTACAGTACAGGCTGATCTGGCAGGCATCTTCACCAGTGGGAAAAGTGTTAATGCAGCCCCACAGATTGGCCCAGAACCCTGCCAGGAAGATGATGTAGTCCTTATGTGCACCGAGACAAGCACAAGGCACCATTTTTAGGTTAGCCAGCAGTAGCACTCTCAAAGTTTGTAGGGACTGAATGTATTTCTTGCTAGATTTTTCAACTTGCTGGAAGTTTTTATTACTGTGGGCAGGAGATCAGCTGTGACTAGACTAAAGACTCTGAGACTGTGACACCTGATGGAAAACTGGTAGCTGAGACCAGTCGCAGTGAGGTAATAAATTGACATCTGATCAAATTACACTAGAAGCTTCAGAGAGAGTGGTAAAAATCACTGTTAAATAACACGTCAGGAGGGAAATGCTTTGAACATGTCATTGTTTGCTTTGTACCTGGCAGAATGTCTCTCTCATGAATATCATATCCTGGCAGACACAAGGAGAACACCCTTGCTTATTTGAGAGCATACTGAGCTCCCTCACAGCAGTGCTGCAGTGACAGCCAGAAACACAGCTGGCCTTTTCCTAAAGGCTTTGGGTATTTCATGTTCTGTTGCATGTGTGTCATTTTTTGGCCAGCACCTGTTTTATTTGAAAGCTTGTTTCTGATTTGAAATACCTGTCTTTTTGTTGTAGGCATTGCAATTCCCCCCCACGATATCTTATATAACATCCTTGGCACTCTAATTAAGGAAAGAAAAATCTATCATACAGGAGAAGGATACTTCATTGTGACTCCCAACACATACTTTATCACAAGTGATGCCACAGAAGACAACAGAAGGGTCCCACTGGAGAACAGATGTTGCTGTTCATCACCTTCCATCACTTACCTGGTAAACATTAAGCACTGTGCAGACCTAATGAAAGAAAACATTCCTACAGTGTTCTGTTACAGATCCTGCCACTGTTTCCCTGACCAGAATATGCTCTGTGAACAAAGACATTTGCAGCTAGTGAACCATGAACCTAAGAGAGAGGGAAAGAAACGCTGCAGTGAACTGAAGCCTTCAGTTCAAACTCAAGGGATCTGCACATTTGCTGAAAATCATTCCTGGGACACCACCAAATCCCTGACGTCTCTGAAAGCAAAACTGAAAAGCAAAAGGTTTGGCCTTGGCCTTTTCTGGAGAAGTGTTTCTAAAAAAGAAAAACACAAGAAGGAGTACTCCACTTTTTCAGCCCAGTTTCCTCCCAGGGAATGGCCAGTCAGGGATGAAGATGACTTAGACAATATTCCACGTGACATTGAACATGAAATCATCAAGCGCATTAACCCTGCTCTTACCGTTGATAATCTGATTAAACACACAGTATTAATGCAGAAGCTTGAGGAGCAGAAAAAGGGCATCGCTAAAGAGAAAAAATGCATCAGTAATGGCACCTCAGCTGAAGTGCCAATGGCCAAGCAAAGCCATCTTTCAAAGGATTGTATTCAAAAGGCACCAAGCCAAACGGCAAAACACACCAGGAAAACCAAACCGAAGAAAGAGAAGCAGATGAGCAGGAAATCTCACATAGAGGAGCTGACATCCCAAAATGTGAAAGTGGAAGAGAACCCTTCACCATCTGTGAGAAACCAGGAGCCCCCTGCTGCAGCAGTGGAGTCCCCTGTGTTCTATAAAAGGCAGATCACGAACCCTTTCCAGGGCCTGCCGTGGAGACGTGGCTTTTACAAGCGGGGGTACTGGGGTGTTCTCAACACTCACCTCAAGAGCCGGGCAAGGAAGCAAGGAAGGGCTTTGCAAAGGTCCTCGGTCTCCTGGAAACCCTCTGGCCATGGAGCTGAACATCTGGCTGACAGAGCTAAGCAAAACCACCCACCCCGTGCCCACAGGTCCTGCCTCCGACTAGAGAAAGACAGTCTAAGTGAGAACTATATCTATCTGCAAGGCAGTAATTTACAAATAGATAATAAAAGTAAATGTTTTCTAGAGAGAAAGATTTCTGAAGAAAATATCTATAGAAGAACAGTAAAAAAAAATCCCAAGGGTATTAAAAAATCCCCGTGCTCCTACACTGAAGATAGTGGTGTGTGCAAAGATGCAACACTTTCATTCTCTCTGAAGGATGGGCATTGCAGGTGCAAAGCTGACACTGTATGTGAGTTATTAGATCAAACAGCAAATGAATTCCAAAACGTCTGTCTCTCAAATGATACAGCCAAATCTAACCAGGTAAAAAAAACTGATGTGAAATACGGACAAAAGACTGATAAAAAGAGTGCACTTACATTTAACTATGACTGTGCCAGCCATCGTGGGGCAAGGAAGCTGGAAAGCGAAGGATTTACTGACAGCTGCCATCTTCTGAACCAGAAAGGACGTGATGGTGACAGCTGTAACCCCCTGTGCCTGGATGACAATTCTGAAGGCCCTGAGCCATGTCATCCTCTGCCTCCTGGCCATGCCTTTTCAGACACGAGAGACTGGAGTGCAGCTGTGTCCCTAAGATCCTGTAGGGTTAGTACCTGTCCCACCCAGTACACACACCCTCTGAATAAGTGTGGCTCTGGAGGGCACAGATGTAAGGGAAGTGGCAGCTTTGCAGAACCAACAGGTGGCTTTAAAGAGCATCCAGACCCAGACTTCACAGAAGAAAGCTGGTTGTGCAGCCAGGCTCTTCCAGAAGGTCACAGAAGGGATGAAGGAACTGGCCTCACTGCACGTGGGAAGGCCCCAGCTGTGGGTGGTGCTGACACTTGGCAGAAAGGCCCCCCTGAGGTGAGCCAAGGAGGAGGAGTGGCACGCTGTGCTTTGGGGTCCCGGACTGAAGAAATGAGAAACCCCCTGGGAAAAAAAGACCTGGTTTTTAAGAATACATGTCCTGTGATCTCAGGACAGAAACACTCAGAAGGGACAGAAAACCACAGCATTGCAGGAGACAGTGGAATTGACTCCCCAAGGTAAGAAAACACACGTAACTAAGTTTATCTTCAAACTGACCATCAGATTTAGGCAGAAATGTAGCTGCAAATCATAACCTCCTTCCCCAACAACAGTATTCTTATTATCTTTTAAAACTTCAATATTATGACCCAGAAATACTCAAACTGTATAGTTCTACTAAGTCTTTTTACACACACATTCTCCCTAGATCAGTGAAACAAATGCTACTATTTATATTTTGCATGAGGCAAGAAAACAGAATGAGCTCTGCCTTGCAGGTGGAGATGGCCAAGTGCAGAAATGTTAAGAAACACAGTGTTTGATAAACCCAAGTGTTAAACACAGTGCTTGATAGACTCCTGTTAGCAGGCAGGTTCAGATCACATAGATATTGCCACATGACATTACAGACACTGTCTTAGGTTCTGCAGCCGTAGATGAAGAATAAAAAGTGCTGTATAGAGATGTCCAATCCTCCAAATTTAAAGTAGAAAACATCATCTGACTTGCTGACAATTGACAGAAAAATGTGTACATTGCCTGAGCTAGAAGCTTCTGCTTCCTTTCACAGTGTACATTTTGCCTGTAACTGTGCTTGAAAAATCCCTTAATGGAAAATGAGAAGAAAGATATGAAGAAAATATGAAGAAACAAATCACATACTACAGTTTCTAAGGAAGCCCTGCTGATTTTTACGTTTTCCCTTGAGCAACTTTTGGCTGTGCACTCTTTCAAGCACACAGTTCCTGTGTATTACTTGGACATGAACACTTGAAATCTTTATCAGAATGTATTTCAGAGGGTCACTTCGGCTGTTTGTACTGAGGCCACCTGTGGCACCAGAAGATGAGCCAACTCAGTTTCTGGAATGTGGAGCCTGACCTCTAATAATTCTATTATTTTAGATGGACTGTAAGAAGATGAAGCTTCCTGCCAAATTCTAAAAGCATTAATAACAACACAAAGAGGAGGACAAGTAGGGAAAGGACAACCGCAACAAAATTCCTTCAGCTAACTCTGGTCATGACTATTTGATTCTTTTTTAAGGAGCTTTGTGAACTTTCCCTTTGCAACAAGGTAACCCTGCTGTAAATGCAGCCAGTCCCATCAGTGAGGCTGTCTCTAAACCAAAGCTTTTAGTTAAGCCTTTTGACCTTTTGATAGTATTTGGGGAGCTCACGTTGTGCTTCGTTTGTGCTCATCTCTAATTACCATTTGTGTGCCTGTGATAATAAAAATGAGAGTGCCGTTCTTCATTCAGCCCTCACCAGGGACACGGGAAGGGTTTGTGTTGCTCTGGGGGGAGCTGCTCTTGGGCAGGGCTGTTTCACACCGTAACTCTGGAAGGGATTTCCCACTCGTGGCACATCCTCCCTCCCAGGACACAGGAGCCAGGCACGCACCTGTCACCACAACAATCCCTTGCAGCCCCAGGTTCTCTCAGGGCATCCCGCAGGGCTCTCGGCTGTGCTCCTCAGTCTCCCTGCTGTGTTTATACCTGGGAAGCAGGATTTGGCCTCTGCAAGTGAAATCCTGCCGGTGCGGGAGGCGGCAGGGCCTGGCAGCGGCATCGCTTGGGGGAAGCCCCGCTCTGCTCCCGACCGCCTCTTCCCTTGAGGAATCGGCATCCTGGCAGCCGGCAGGGTCGCTTCACGCAACTCATTTTGAGTTCTTAATGCCGATTTAACCCTGGCGGTGCCACCAGACTGTGCTGGGCTCACGCTGCGGCTCACCACAGGCCCGTGGTGCTTTGAAGCCTCAGAGGCATGCAGCCACGGTGCCGCTCGCTGCCCTGGGCTGTGTGGCGGCGGTTGGCGATGCCGAGAGCCCCGTGCTGCGGTGGCGGCGGGGCCGGCCCTCAGGGCGGTGCCTGCGGGGCGGGGCGGCCCCGGGGAGGGTGCGGAGGTGCCACCGCCGGTGTGGCCGGTGCTCGGCGCCGCCTCCCCGCCGGGTGCCCTCCCTCCTTCCCTCCTTCCCTC
>VXBX01003488.1:126193-136976 GCA_013400415.1 Scytalopus superciliaris
TTCCCCCCCCCCCCCCCCTCCCAATTCTTGGAAAGTGCTTTAAATTTTGAGGGTTTAAAGGTTCTTGAATTGTCCGTTCTGTTGATTCTTTGCAAAAAATTTTGAGTTAAGAAAGTCCTGAAGTGGTAGATCAGTGCACCAGGGCTCCCTCACTTCAGCAGTCTGGTGCTGTGGTAGCTTTGGCAGGCAGACAGGTTGCAGTGAGATGGAGCTTTGATACGATTCAGCATCGTTAGGTGTGTGACTTTTGGGGTTGTCCTGTGCAGAGCCAGGAGACGAATGTGGTGATCCTTGTGGGTGCTTCCCGAATCAGGGTAGCCTATGATTCTGATTAAGAGTTTTCATAGTTTTGGTTTGGGTGTTTTACATTTACCATGCTGTTAGATATGAAACAGTTTTAACTCACAGAACGCTTTTGCTAACTTTGTCCAACTTTTAAATATGACAGTAAACCCAAGAAGGCTCTTCAGCCGAGGTGCTGTCACTGAAGTCACTTGAATTTACTGATAGTCACTTGATATTCACATGGAGTCTTACCCGAGTTACTGTTTACCCAACAGGAGCTGACTGGAGAACAGAAAGAGGGTGCTTTCTCCAACTTTTCTATTTCCAAAGAAACCGTCCAGCTTCTTCAAGGTAAATTTCTTGGCATGATGTGACCATAGAAAGTCAGGTATCTCTGTCATGTGTTTTTATGCCCTCACAGTCAGTGAGCTTTGAGCTGTGCTCTGCCTGTGTGTGTGTGTCACACAGGGGTGCTGTGCAGAAGACATGGATTGCCTCCTCTATTTACACCTTTGAACACAGAGTTTCCTGTTTGCTGTGTTGCCCAGCTCAGCCTTTACAGTAGAATTCTGAATGACAGAAGCTAAGGAAAAAAAATATTTAGTGTTGTGTGAGAATTTTTCAATTAAAGGTTTGTTTGGTGTGAATAAACAAAAAACCAGTTATATTTAAGATATTTGATGTTAGTTTGTACATGACTTGGTGTGAGTTAAGAGAAGAATAGAAGGGGGTTTGAGATATGTATTATTTCATGGAGAGTATTATGTAAATAAAGCCACAATAGTCTTCCATGAAGACCAGTAATTTTATCTGTCTCAGCTCACTCTGTGTGCTGATATAAAGTGGGAGAATAAAATGGACAGTCCCAGGGCACTCTTTGCAGATGACCCCTGTGATTAAATAAATCAGTGGAGGTGATGATATAATCCTGGTTTACTGTCGAGTTGATGGAAGTTCTGCTTGGAATAACTTCCACTGAAGAGCATGAAAGAACCCTTGTAAAATGATCATATTAAGGAAATCTCTTGGAATTGCCACAGCTCGAGGAGTGACGTACCTGTTTCCCGTGCAAGTGAAGACCTTCAACCCAGTGTATTCTGGCAAAGATGTCATTGCTCAAGCACGAACTGGAACAGGGAAGACATTCTCTTTTGCTATTCCCTTAATTGAAAAGCTTCAGGGGGAGTCCCAGGAAAGAAGAAGAGGCCGTCCACCAAAGGTAACTGTGCCTAGGTAGAGTGCTGATTTTGCTTTGTCTTACATTCCCAGTGATTCAGATTTTAACCCACTGGAGAAGTTCTTCAGGTTTGTGCAGGGATAAGCCAACCCACAGCTTCTGATCAGCAAAGAGCAGGACAGCTCTACCCACCTGTCAGTTCCTTTTTCTGCCACAGGGAGACCGGAACTGTAGGTGTTACACGTGTTGCTATTTAGTGTTGTTCAGTCCCCTTACCTGTTCAGGGCCACGTGTTTTGTGGCCCCGATGCTTGTTTTTCTCCCAAATTAGCGACAGATTAGTTACTAACGGTAACTTGACAGCTTGATAAAAGCTATCTACTTAAACATGAGTTTTTTTAAAACATGTAAACAGTGGGTGGCTTTAAAAATAGACTTAGTTTTCACTGGGACCACCAGCAAATGCTGAAGCTTCTGCTCCAGAGAATGCAGATTGGTTTTGAGCTGTGTGCATTCTGCCACTGAATTCTTACTATGTCTCCAAAACTAGAAAGGCCAAAGCTCACCCTTAGTAATTTTTGCCAGTTTATTTCATCCTGTCACCCTTCTCATGGATTACCTGGAGTGCATTCCAAAACTAATACTAGCAGTTTCAGATGCATCTGCCCATCATGTTGGCTGGCTGACTGAGAATGCTGTCTCTAAATTTGGCAGGCCCTTGGAGAAGGGAAAGCTTTCCTTGAGGGAGCCTTAAAAAAGATTTCAGGCCTCATTCTACCATCACACACTACTACTTGCTTTTGGGTAATGGGTTTTAATATTGAAAGAAGTACCAGGATAAGGATTTTGAGGTTGTTTTTGTGAAGCCACTGATGCCAGGTTTGAGAGCAGCACTTCAGTGACACGTCAAACTGAGTTAGTTAATGTGCCTGCAGTGAGGCCTGTGTGTTGGACAGAGGGTGGTTCCTTGGTTGCTCCTGCAGGGATGTATTTTAGCACAGAACTGTGCTGAACACAGCTCTGCAGACTGAGCAGGTTTCCCTGAGTTACAGGGAAGCCTGGGACAGCTGATGGCTCTTCCTTACACCTTCTCACAGGACTGTAGAGCCTTACTGAGCAGGTGTAAAAGCTGTGTATTACCAGATCCTTCAGTCTTGAACAGCATGTGGGCATGCAGAGGAAGACTTGTAGCTGATCTGTTCAAGAGTTAAAATTAAATAAGATTTAACTATCTCCTATCCCATTTAAAAATAAGTTGGCCTGTCCTAAATGAGTGTGCTGAAGGAGTTTAACGATGTTACAGGAGACTCAAGCAGTGTTTCTCCAAACTCTGTCAAGATAACTATTCAAACCAGACTTTTTTATTCTAATTTTGTAACCGATCAGGTCTAAAATAATGATCAGAGGTCTAGTGGTTTCTAGTAGAATCCATGTTGAGGAAACATCTGTTTGTCTTTCTTCTGTGTAGGTTCTAGTTCTTTGTCCAACAAGAGAGCTGGCAAATCAGGTTGCCAAAGATTTCAAGGACATCACAAGGAAGCTGACAGTAGCTTGTTTTTATGGAGGAACTCCATATAATGGACAAAGTAAGTGACACTTAGGACTATTAATTGGAATGTTGATTGACTGACATATTTAAGAAATGCATCTGGGTCTTTCCAAACACACACACACTTAACTCAAGAGCTGGAGATTATAAATGGGGAATTTCAGCAGCTCAAAATGTATCTTCATATGGAGATAAATAGCTGTAGCTGTCAATTATATTCTTGGTGTTTCTTATCTACTCATGTAGGTCAAATTAAAGTGAAAGAGATTATACTGTGTGAAAGAGATCATATCTGTATTTGAGTTTAGGTTCTTGTAAACACATTTTCTTTAAAAATGTTTAGTCTTAGAGCTGTGAGTGGGTGTGTGATTTTTTCATGTGATAAGGGATATCTAGAGGATTTGTAAAGTGGAGAAGGAGTTGTGACAGCATAATTTACCATCCTGGTGGTTGTAAACAAGGAATGAGAGTAGGCTCTTTCATCATGATATATCTTGGGACATTAGGGATGAGTTTGGGTTTTTTTTCCCACTGCAGAGCCTCAGGAAGGAGCCAATTTCAGTAATTTAGATAGTTAAATAAGTAAATTTTTTTAAAGTTTCCAATTAAGGTAGACAACTTGGGAAGAGCAAACTATTTTTAAAGAATATTAAAAGAAGCTCATTGTTTGCCACTTCATTTAAATCATAGGGAAAGGGAAGGGAGATGAGTTCTTGGGGCTTTTTTTTTAATTCAGTAAAAGAAGTAGATCTTTTACCTTAGCTTTCTTTTGCCATATTTTCTCTTCCTGCTTATTGTTTGTTCTCACATTTGTAACAGTACTTACGAATTGTTTAAGAAGGTATTTCTTTGTTAGCTACCATGTATTACTAATCTAGAGAGTGCTCCCTAGTTCACTTAACTCCTCTTTCCTGTTTACCAGTTGATCTCATGAGAAGTGGCATTGACATTTTGGTTGGGACACCTGGTCGAATCAAAGACCATCTTCAGAATGGTAAACTGGACCTTACCAAGGTGAAACACGTTGTACTTGATGAAGTTGACCAGATGCTGGACATGGGGTTTGCTGAGCAAGTGGAAGACATTTTACGAGTTGCATACAAGAAGGGTAATCTCAGTATTTAAATAAATAGTGGGAAAGATTAGTTTGCTAAAATTCAGGGATATTTTTCTGAAAGTTGTAAGGTGGCTTTGTTTAGTAATGACTGAATATTATATATTGTGTATGCAGTACATGAGGAAGTCATGTAAAAGGGGGAATCATTCTTAGCACCTTTGCAAAGCTTAAAATCCAGTACCTGGGAGTCTGTAAAGAACTGTCTTTGACACCTGTCTTTAAGTTGTGCTTGGACTGAATGAAAAGGAATTAGCTTTTTACCTTTTTCACTGCTTGAAAACAGACTGGATTTTAATTACATCAGTAAGACAAAGCATATGAAGTTTGTGAAACATTGTTCTGTTGGGGTTTTTTTTAAGATTCTGAAGACAATCCCCAGACCCTGCTGTTTTCTGCAACTTGCCCACACTGGGTGTATGATGTGGCTAAGAAATACATGAAGTCTAGATATGAACAGATTGACCTTATTGGGAAAAGAACTCAAAAGGCTGCTACAACAGTAGAAGTGAGTAATCTCTCTAATGTGTAATGTTTTCAGGCTTTTTCCCTGTTTTTTTAATGCTCAGTAGGCCTTTGCTGGCTGTGCAGTAAATACAATAGCAAGGTCTACTATATATACATGCTAGAAGCCTGATTTCCTCCTACTGGAGTTACTTTGCTGAAAATTAGACTTGTTGTGGTAGACATAAGAACCCCATGGATTTTGCATGTTCCAAGAATGTAAATTAGCATGTTTTCCCCATCAGGGAAGTGTATAACTCTTCACTATTTCTGCATTTTACTGTTTCAAATATATTTAAAAAGAATCTTACGTTTTTATGTGAGCTAAACGCTGGAATTCTTTCCCACAGCATTTGGCAATAGAGTGTCACTGGTCTCAGAGAGCTGCAGTTATTGGAGATGTCATCCAGGTCTACAGTGGCAGCCACGGGAGGACCATTGTCTTCTGTGAGACCAAAAAGGAGGCAAATGAACTGGCTCTGAATGCTTCCATCAAACAGGTATTCTACCATCTGTATTAAGTAACAAAACTTATCAGAAATGTATCAACCTTATGCTGATAGACTTATGCTGAGTAAGTTTTAAAGAGAATTTTAGAGTGGATAAGGCAGGCTTTTGCAGGTGGTCAGATAGGATTTTATTTCTCACTGTCATTAAAAAAAAAATTAAGGTTCTATTTTGAAACAGCCAAGCCTTGCATAGATGGTGTGCATGGCAAGTTAAGGCATAGTTTCGTATGTCACAGTAATTAGATGTGGAGATAAGACACACATTGCAATTCTGTTTTCCTACTGTTGTTAAAGGCCTTTGAGGTATATAAATAAGAAGTAAATATTGTCAGATTCCTAAAATATAAACTTCTGTATCTTGCCATACAGTACCTATCAGATACCAAGATGTTGTACCCAAAACTGACCATAAAATGGAGCACTGTCTTGGATTTTGGTACAGTTCTAAAATAGTACTGTTTTTCAGGATTGCCAGTCGTTGCATGGTGACATTCCTCAGAAGCAAAGAGAGATCACACTGAAAGGTTTTAGGAATGGTACATTTAAAGTTCTGGTTGCAACCAATGTAGCTGCCCGTGGTTTAGATATCCCAGAAGTTGACCTGGTTGTACAAAGCTCACCACCAAAGGTAGGAGATTGTTGTGCTGCGTGTCTTGTAATAATTTGAAGTCTCATTATCGAGTAGTACATGGTATCAGGTGATGGTCTTGCCTACACAGCTTATCAGCATTGCATTTAAGGGTGAGAAACGTCCTGATAGGTAGAAGTAGTTTCTTAGATGATTTTTTGGGGGTGTGTCAGTCCCTAGTATGTTTAAGGATGGCCTCCTTAAAATGTCTGCTTAGGGGGCTGTTCAAAGCCTCTCCCTTCGAGGCTGGATGTGGTGATTGCAGGTCTGGAAGCAGTGGGAAGAATGATTCATTAAGTAGGGAAGAATATCAGAAGAGAACAACAGTGAGAACATTAGCTGAAATTAAAAGGGTTTAAAAGAAACAATGTTTCAAAGAATTTGCTATTAATATTACAGTAACCATGCTCACGTTGACGTGCAGGAGGGTGAGTGGGATGGTTGTAGAGGTGCACGCACTCCAAATGTGTGCTGATGCATAAACAAACCTTAGCTGATCCATGCTCATGGTTCTGGCTTTCAAACCATGTTTTTCAGAGGATTATGGGAAAGCACATTCATTTGATATTAGCGAAACAACGCTTTTTAATTTAATCCTCTAACTCGGTTACTGTGCATTGTTGGGGCTTAACTGTGATAGCTGGTACAAGCTGGGCGGGTGCAGTGAGTTGATAAGATTACAGTGAATCAGGTAACTCACAAGGCTGTCTGCTCTGAAGGATGTGGAGTCCTACATCCACCGCTCTGGACGCACAGGCCGAGCTGGGCGCACTGGGATCTGCATCTGTTTTTACCAGAGGAAGGAAGAGTATCAGTTAAGACACGTGGAACAAAAAGCGGTACAGTACAATTTCCTTCTAACTGTGAGCACTCTGATGTGTGTTAAGGGTGGCATGTTAAAGTGTAGTGTTTTGTTCAGTAGCTCAGTTACAGAATGCAGCTTCTGGAGCACCCAGTGGAGGTTCAGGTGCCCTGGGGATTGAGGGTGCACAGTCAGTTCCTCTGGAGCAGGGAGAGCACTGCCCATTCTCATGCCCACGCTTTTTAAGCGAATGCCAGTGAGGTTGTCCCTGGGAAAATGAGTAAAAGCTTGCAGGATTCAGTGCAGTGTTCACCCTGGTTGTCACCTGAGCAGTGATGTGCAGATGTGCAGCTTTACTGGGCACTGTTACTTGCAGTTTTGCACTTTGTGCACTATTCCATATCATAGTTTTCTTGCCAATTAAGTATGCAGTTGGGATGAGATTGTTTATTGTTGTCACATAAAAGTCAGACTTACATTTAGACTAAGTGTCTGAAACTTGGACTTAAATCCAAGTCAATCAGACTAAAGGTAAAAATTCAGAATTTGTAGGACTTCATTTTCCCCAGGAATCTGCCAAAATGGTGTCTGTTTATTTCAATTTAAGGTCACTGAATCATTCAAACTAATATAAAAGCCTTATAAGTGTTACTTATTTCCCTGTAAGCTCAACCTTGCAATTTTCACTAGGAAGAACTGGGAGTTAAAAGGTGAAAATAAGAAGAAAAATTATAGCTTTAAATGCTTGTCTTGTTGGAGTTTATTACTGCTTCTTTAGAATTGTGTTATTATGGTCTGCAATTTTAATCTGTATTTTGCTTTCTGAATTTCAGGGCATTACATTCAAGCGCGTTGGTGTTCCTACTGCAACAGATATAATAAAGGCTTCCAGCAAAGATGCCATGAGGTGTGTTTGGCAACTCTAGTCCTGTTGTATCTTCCTGCTCTCCTCATTCAGAAGGGCTGTTTGGATTGCTCTTTGCTGTCTCTCTGAACTTTCTGGCCACTATTAAAGCCTTGGACTACTCTTTTTCTTCTCTTCCAGAGCACAGTAAATATTAGTGTGTAAGTTTTTTAATTTTTTGCTTTAATAGGTGCCTGGATTCTGTTCCTCAGACTGCTATTGAGTATTTCAGAGAATCTGCTCAGTTGCTGATCAAAGAAAAGGGACCAGTTAATGCTCTGGCTGCAGCTCTGGCCCATATTTCGGGTGCTACTTCCATTGAGCAGCGCTCGCTGCTGAACTCAGATGCGGTAAGGAAGTAAATGCAAATCAGCAGCTCTCTCGTGTCTGAGAGATGAGCTGCAGCTTATGCCTCTGACTGAATGGAGCATGCCCTGCTTCTTTTCAGGGCTTTGTTACAATGATCCTGCGCTGCTCTGAAGAAATAAACAACATGAGCTACGCGTGGCGAAGGCTGCGAGAAGTGCTGGGCGACGATGTCGATCGGAAGGTGAACAGAATGTGTTTCCTCAAGGGAAAAATGGTAAGTTTTGGTTTTGTGGATTTGGTACTGGGCTCTGCTGGTTTTGCAGCCTTTCTCAGCAATTACTGGGGGAAATATTTGGTCTTTTTCCGTGTTCCAGGCACTGTTGATAAGGACATGACTGCTTGGCCTCAATCTGTTTTATTAGGATTTAGGGCTCTGCTGCCGTGCTGTGGAGGTAGGACAGTGCATGGCTGTGGGGAGAGCAGAACAGGTAACAGGTGTGAAGTGTACTAACTGTGCCTTAATGACAAAGCAGAACAGGATTTCTTAGGACAGGCAGTTCTGATAGCACCTGTCTGTCAGGTATAGATTTGCAGGCTCTGTGGTTTTTAGTTGAAGTTATTTAAAAGGCTTGACTTGTACCCATTAAAATTATTCTTTCTTTCTAGGGTGTGTGCTTTGACGTCCCTGCAGCAGACCAAAAAGAAATAGAGGTACATTCATTGCAATTTCTGGGTACAGCAGAACGTAGATGAGACTGGCTGGACTGGGTTAGGCTGAAAACACTATGTAGCCTGTATCCTGCCTTTCCTAATGTCAGGAGGGATGGCTTGGGAGGAACTGGAGAACAGAACAAGTATACAGTGTTTCTTTCCTAAGGCATTCCCCTGGGTCCAAAAACCTGTAGCTTGAAACTTTTGCACTGAGAAAAGAGGCGGTGTGAACAATCCACCCTTCGTTACTGCTGCTGGATTCATCTTTGTAGGCAGCAAGCTTTGTTCCCATCTTTTGTATTCCCTGCTCCCATTTTCACCCAGACTTCTCTCCACTGAAAAGTGAGTTCCAGGTTGGAATTGGCAGAATTAGTATTCCCATGCTAAACTTCTCTAGACTTGCTATCTTCAGATGTTTCTCCTTTAGTGCATCTCTATACCCTCATGGCCTAGTATTCATTCATTCCTGAAACAATGTTTGGCTCTGGATTAGAGGGGAACGGAGGGGAGGCTGTGGATTTGTAATCAGTAATAATTATAGTGGTGTTCTTAACAAATGAAAGCTTTAAGTTTTGAAACCAGTATTGACCACTTCAGTTAGAAGCTTGAATCAGCTGTATTAGCTCAGAATTTTACCTTTTCGATTGAGCAAAGTTCATTATATAGTCTGTATTTGTATGCCCGGAATTTAACTTGCTGTGTCTGACTTTGTTTCAACAGTCAAGATGGGAAGATACAAAACATTGGCGTTTGTGCGTGGCAACAGAATTACCAGAGTTGGTGGAATCTGTACGAGGAGGTGGAGGAGGAGGAGGAGGGGGAGGAGGAGGAAATGGCCGAAGCTTCTCAAGCTCCAGGAATGGGCGGCGTGGTGGATCTGGCAGAAACAGATTCAGGGGCAGAGGCCAGAAACGAAGCTTCAGCAGAGCGTTTGAACATTAACTTCAACAATTCACAAGTGGAAAAAAAAAAATGGGACTGAAGTATTTTATATTACATTACATTAGGCTGTTTCTTTGTGTTCGTACCATTGGGGAAAATACTTCATTAGAATATTTTTTTTTGTCAGTACTACTTTGTTCATAAATCAGGTTCTGTTCATTTAAAGAAAAAAAAGAGCAAAACAAAGCCTCCCCAAAAAACCCAGAAGAGAAAAAAAAGATTGTTTCCTTTGTTTCTCATATTGTTTCTCATACTGCTCTTTGAATTTTTCCACAATATGTCTGTTGCATTCAAAACTGTAGCCTGGTCCACTGTATAATATATAGATCTTAATTGCTGCTCAAACCTGTACATTTTCTGATAAAATTAAATATTATTTTACAACTTCATATTCTGTTGCTTATTTGAAACGCTGTTTTGCAGGGGGATGTGGGTAGGTGCTGGAAAGGCAGATTGCAAAGTGTGAGGGGGAGCCCTGTAAGAGAGATCCAGGAGGGAGATCTGTGAGACATCCTTGACTGGGTGCTGCAAAAGGTGGAATATGTCAAGATTATCTTAAGTCAGGATGTTCTTTGATGTAAGATCTTTGTATATTTTCAAGCCTAACCTGCAGGAAAGGAGACCTAATCAGTGGAACAGAGCAATTAGCATCCCCTTGTTAAAGGACATCTTGGAACTAAAAAGCTTTAAGGATGCAGTAAATGTAGATTGTCTATGTGTACACTACTAACTTGGCAAAATACACAAGGTCCATCCTATAGCTGAACTATGTTCATTATGATGCTAAAATTCATGCCTACAGGTCAGAAAGACCCTGCTCAGGGGCAGACTCCTCTGAGCGCTCAGAGTTGGCTGGGATTACATTACTTGTATGGAAATAACTAACCATTTATCTAAAGGGGCCGTGCTGGAAATTTCCTAACTCAGAACAATGACGGGAAAAGCCCGGTGGTTGTCCTTGACTCGAGGGCTTACCGCGGAGCAGCCGGGCTGGGGCAGCTCTGAAAGGGATAATGGCGTGTGTCGGTGTGGGCTTGTTACACACCGGGGGAT
Organism: Scytalopus superciliaris; assembly: GCA_013400415.1. Taxonomy (NCBI): domain Eukaryota; kingdom Metazoa; phylum Chordata; class Aves; order Passeriformes; family Rhinocryptidae; genus Scytalopus; species Scytalopus superciliaris. Next base: position 136,680 of record VXBX01003488.1, read on the forward strand.
GGACCCGCTTCTGTGGGTAACCGGGACAGCCCGGGAGGGGAGAGGTCTGTGAGGGGAGATCCGTGAGGGGACCATGAGGCTTCCCCTGAGACGAGAGGTCCGTGAGGGGAGCACTGGGGGANCGCGGCCGCAGCGGAGCGGCCGGGGGAGCAGCCCGGGGAGCAGCCCCCAGCCATGCCCGCCGCGGAGCCCGAGCACAGCCCCGCGGAGCCGCAGGCACCCGCCGCCGCAGAGCCCGCCCGCCGCGGCCGCAGGAGGAAGGGCAAGGTGGGAGCGCCACGTGCGGCCGCGGGGGCC
>VXBX01003488.1:137193-148702 GCA_013400415.1 Scytalopus superciliaris
CCTGAGACGAGAGGTCCGGGAGGGGAGCACTGGGGGAGCTCCGTGAGGGGCAACCTGCGGGCAGGTACCGTGAGGGGAGTCCCACGAGAGGAGCTCCGTGAGAGGAGTTCCGCAGGAGGGCACCTTGAGGAGGGGGTACGGTGAGGGCAGGCCCGTGAGGAGAACTNGGATCGGGATCGGGATCGGGATCGGGATCCTCCGAGTGACGGCGCCTTTCCCGCGGCAGGACGAGCCCGCGGAGAGGAAGGCGAAGCGGCGCGGTAAGGCCGAGGGCGAGCAGGCACAGCCCGAAGAGAGCGGCCGGGGGGATGGCGACCTGGAGCCGCCCCTGCCCAAGAAGACGAAGAAAATCACGGAGAAGAGCAGCGAGTTGGTGAGAGAGAGAGACGTGGCCGGGCAGGCGCTGAAACCTTCCTTCTCAGCGAGCGACGGCGTGACAGCCCCGGCTGCCCAGGGCGAGTCCGCCGGGGAGCAGGACAGCGATGCCGAGGTGGGGATGCTTCGCCAGCAGAGCCCTGCTATTGATTAATTGGCGTGTTGATGATAATTAGCGGGCTTAATAACTAGGGCTGGGCGCTGTGCGGAGACTGAAGTGCGAGGCAGCTTGTCCGCCTTAAGTGTGCGGGACCGGGTCCTGCACACCGCGAGTGCTCGGCATCCTGCCCCGCATCCTGCCCAGCATCCTACCCCATCCTGCCCCTTATCCTGCCCGGCATCCTACCCCATCCTGCCCGTTATCCTGCCCCTTATCCTGCCTTGCATCCTTGCCCCATCCCGCCCCTTATCCTGCCGCTCGTCCAGCCGGCAGCACATGGGAACGGGGCTCTCCACGTGCTTTCCCCTTCCCGGTGGATGCCCGGCGTTGGGAGCAGCGTGTCCTGCGGTGCAGGGAGCAGTTTCCGTGCGCTGCTCGCCTTCGTGTCACAGCTTGTGTTGTGTCCCGCAGCACAGGCAGGCACCATCCCAGCAAATGTGCTTTGTGCTGGGATGGCACTTTCTCTGCTGGCAGGACCTTCGAAAGGAGTATTTGGCAAGGTGTTCTGTAAGGGGAGGTCGCAGCTGTCCTCATTAATTCCCACTTCTGGGGGTCCTCCTCTTCAGGTTTCATCTGTGGGGTCCCAGATATTTGCAAGAGGGCCCTGCAGTTTGCCTTGCTCTGTCTAAGGCCTTCTGTGGGTGGCTTTTTGTTTAAGGTGGGAATGTGAATCAAGAGTTTTTGTGCTTTTTATACATTGAGTGTAACAGTGGATCTTTGAAGTAAAAGCTAAATTGTGAGGTTTAGGTATTTACTGGTTTTTAAAGTTAAAAGCTCTTCGCATAAAAGATGGAGTAGATGTCTTATAAAATGAAGTTCCTGCTTTGCACAGTGAATTGTGACACCAAGTATGTTTTGTTGTGAAAAACAGTTTTCTAATGGTTTCAGTGGACTCTAGTTAAAGTTTTTAACAAATAGTTTCCCTTTCCTGATTTGCCATGAATCTATGCACAAGTACCTGCATGAAAAGGGTTTCCTTTTTGTTTAGACAGAAAGGACAGAAATTGCGGTGTTAAAGGAAATGCACCACTTTTCTTGAGTGCCTGTGAAGGGAATGATACATACTTATCTCTGAGGGCTAATAAGTTTTTTTTTTCTTCTTTTTTTAAAAATTCTGTTAGGAGTTGACAGAAGAAGCAAAAGAAGGAGCCTTCTCTAATTTCCCTCTCTCCCAAAACACTATCAACCTCCTCAAAGGTTAGTTAATGTGGTAAAAGACATTTCTGTGAATGTTTGTTCAGAATTGCACTCTGTTACCTGCATAAGCAGAAGCCAAGGGTAGAGTGTCCTAAATGGTCTTAAATTTACTGTGTAGTAAGAATATGCATATGAGCAGTCATTTTAGACTCAAAACACATGCTGTTTTTAGTAGGAAAAAAGGTTCTGTTTTGTTCAGTTTCAAGTGTCCTAAGGTGGGTTTATTCCATAGAGTGGTTATCCCTAGATCTACATTTTAGAGACAGGGTTTCTTTTCTTGTCAGCATCATTCCACTTACTTGCTTTTAAATAAGGGATAAAAATTTAAGTTGTGTGGTTTTCTTCTAAGTTTCATGGCCTGTTCTGTACAGGATTTGACGTGATGTGTCCTACATATTTGGGCTTTTTATGAGGGCTTCTAATTGCTCGTTCACCATTTAATGAAGCCCCTTTCAATTATCTTGCAGCTCGAGGTGTAAAATACTTGTTCCCTGTGCAAGTGAAGACCTTCCAGCCCATATATGATGGCAAAGACCTCATTGCTCAAGCTCGAACAGGAACTGGGAAAACCCTTTCCTTTGCTCTTCCACTGACTGAAAAACTCCAGAGTGTCTCACAGGATGGGAAAAGAGGCCGTGCACCAAAAGTAACTTACCACCTAAGGGTTAACACCAAAACCTGAGAGCTTGGCAGGTTTTGATGGCAATTTTGCTATTACTCTGGGGATTTTTGTTTGAGAATTGCGTCTCATTTATTTGTGTTTGTATTGCTGGATACTTAGATCAGGAGATACAGCGTGGCAGAGTTTTGCAGCATCTCAGGGATAACACATTTCATGTGTGGGAGCACAGTCAGGGCCCTCCAGCAGCAGCTGATGGACTTGCAGGCTGTTGGCCCTGGGGAGTTTGAATGCAGCTTTGGGGTTCAGTCTCCTTCTGAGCTGGTGTATTGAGTCAGCTGGACTTGCCTCCCTTCACTGAGGTTGTTTCTCACTATAAATTCCGTGGTGATAACCAAAAGCTTTTGGGATTTATTTTCCCCCCTCATGACTGGAGACTCAACAGATGCAATTCCAGAGTTGGAATTGGTAACCAGTGATCAGATATCCTATTCCTGTGCCAATGCAGTGTATACATTTATCATTAGACTGCAGAACTGTTAATAGTTTGTGGATTTGTTGCCTGCTTCATCCTTCTGTTTTATTACCTTTAAAGGCAATGTAAATTTTAAAATCTTATTTTCTGAAAGATCTCAAGAGACAAATTCCGCTCTTTGTTTTATCAGTTCATTCTTAAAGTGTTGGGGGGAAGGGTGGATACTGGAGGAAGGCAGGTAGGTGGAAAGGGCAGATGTATGGCTAGAGTGCATCATGCTCTGTATCTCTTGAAGTCTTACTAGTCCGGATTTAGGGATTGTTCTTACCCTTTAATGCTGAACTGCACCTTCATTGCCCTTGCTAATTTACTGAAGTGTCTTTTATCTGGCCTTAAGTTAAGAAAAAAAAGTATTGCTGTTCTACATCTCAGTTATCTGGCAATGCTTTCCCTTGTTTCCTCTTGCTGGCTCTGAGGCTGTGTCTTGGCAGGCTCCAGGGAGCAGGGAATACTGCTGGGATGGTGGGGAGCTGTGGGCACCTCTGCAACAGGTGTGGAGTAAAAATGGGAGTACTGGCTGTTTGATGAAGTAAACCCTTTTTTTGCTGATGCACCCTCTCTCAAGCACAGCTGCATTTTTGTCTCCTTTTCACTCCCTGCAGGTGCTGGTTCTCGTTCCAACCAGGGAATTGGCCACTCAGGTAGCCAAAGACTTCAAGAATCTCACAAGGAAACTGTCAATTGCTTGTTTTTATGGAGGAACTCCATATAAAGAACAGCGTAAGTAACCGCTAAGGAATTACCATAGGATTAGAGTTGACTTTCTCCAAACCCATTCCAGGAATAAAACTGTGTTTTCCCCCCTAAGATTTTCAGTGCAGTCAGGAACTACAGTGATGTTGCTTTCAAAGAAAGCACACAGCTGGGGCTGAATTGTTTTAGTTCCAAGAAATCTTCATGGAAAAGAATGGTTGTAGGTCCTTGAAGTGACTGGTGCTTTTAGTTTATTTATTGTGTACCTGTGTGGCTTTTGTGTGGACACTGACAGGGACTACACAACAGTCCACGGAAAGGGGAGAACTGTGTATGTACCTCTGTGTGTCCCCAGAAGTGGCTGTGACAAAGAGTTTGGATGGAAACTGAGGTGTTTTCCTGTAATAAAGCTCTGGAGGTTTCTAATGTCAGCTGATTGCTGGGAAATTGGTGTATTTCACTGTAACTGTGTGGGGTTTATCTGGTGTATCCTGGCAGAGCAGGTGGGACTGCCATTAATGTCTTTGTCTGTTACCTGGGCTGGTAGTGCTTTATTCAGAGATTAAGGTAAAGGGAAGTAGCTTTTTGCTTCTAAAATGGCAAGAGTTGCTGCGTACTGCTAACTTTTTACCACGTTATCTCTTAGCCGTCTGACACTGTCCTTGTTTTTCTGTCTTTCAGTTGATCTCCTTAGAAGTGGCATTGATATTCTAGTGGGAACTCCTGGGAGGATCAAAGACCATGTCCAGAATAGCAAGCTGGAACTTTCCAGTGTGAAGCACGTTGTTCTGGATGAAGTGGATCACATGTTAGACATGGGCTTTGCTGAACAAGTGGAAGAAATCTTAGGATTTGCTTATAAAAAAGGTAAATTCTGAGATCAGGAGAGGAATAGGGGACTATGCAGAAAGCAGAGTTATGCTACTTTAAAAACTGCTGTTGCACCCCCAACTTGAACTCTCTGTGTGTTGCTAGTGTCAGTCCTCAGAAAAAGGCAAGGTAAAATTGGAAAAGGTTCAAAGCAAGGTCACAGACGGCTGAAGTCTTTGCCTTTGGTGTCTAATGGGTATTTTAAAGATTTTCATTGCTTCTGAGTTTTCTTCTTGTAGCTGACTTAGAGCACATAGAAACCTGTCAATCTGAGAGCAACTCCTGCTTTTTATAGCAGTATTCAAGTGTCAGGGTCTGTTGTGATGTCTGAAACGGATGGCCTTTTTTGCAGGCTCTGAGAACAACCCCCAGACACTGCTGTTTTCTGCGACTTGTCCGCGATGGGTTTACGATGTAGCAAAAAAATACATGAAAGATGAGTATGAACAGATTGACCTGATTGGAAAGAAGACCCAGAGGACAGCCACGACTGTGGAAGTGAGTGATTCTGCTGCAGAGTAGGGCAGGTGCTGAGAGCAAGTGGGCTCAGTGAAATGGGTTGTGCTCTGACTTTGCAAATGGGGATGGGGAATGACTTCACAGCGGTTGACCCACAGATTTTGTAAGCAAAGCTCTCATGTGGGGGCAGTAGTTTGCAAGCTTAAAACACAGAAAAATTCTTTGTTCCTTTTGTCTGTCCTGTTCATGGCTTAGATTTAACCTATGTGGTGATGGTGTTTGTGTCCCAAACAGCACTTGGCTATACAGTGTCGCTCGTCCCAGAGGGCAGGAGTTCTGGGGGACATCATTCAGGTCTACAGTGGCAGCCGTGGGCGGACCATTGTCTTCTGTGAGACCAAGAAGGAAGCAAATGAGCTGGCTATGAATGCCTCACTCAAACAGGTACTGACTGGCGAGCAGAGGTTTGGATACTGGGGGGTTGAGTGCCTTGAAATACATAGGAGCTCACAGAGAAAAATAGGACTAAAATCAGTCAGTCTAAAACTAAGGGAAGTGAAAAATTATCTACTTGGAGGCTGGGGATGAAAAAGGGATAAGGATGGGCAAGGGTAAGGATGAGAAGGATTAAGGGAGACACTCCCATTGAGTCACAAGGTTCAGAGTGGACCCCCTTGCCAGACTTAGTCCCAGAGGTGACCAGTGGTTTAGGCCTAAAGGTTTCAACAGCAATTATTTGATAGCTTAATTTAAACAATTAGCAAAAGACTTCACATAGAATTTTCTATAGCACAACAGTAACTCACTCATAGGCTTAACTTGCTTACAAATCTGACATAAGAATGAATTCAGTGCAGTAGGTCCAATGCCTTTGCATCTTCTCAACACATGAAGGGCTGGGCCTCGAAGAGGGGGGTGTCAAACCAGGATCCAGTGTTTGGTGCTGCCCCTCCAAGAATGGCAAACTTGAGGGTCACAACAGAGTTGGGTTTAGTTATAGTAATTTTCCATCCTGGATAAAATTTGGGTTGGTAATATCAAAACTGCTGTTTCACTTGGGTTGTTATGCAGACAAGAAAAATAAGTTTTCAGTGCTGTTCATTAAAAAACAGGAGCTCAGTAGACAGTACAGGTTCCTGGGAACAGACAGTGTTTCTGATAAGCTCTGGAGGAGCTCACCAGGTGCTGTTTGTCAAGGCTGAGGCCTCAGGAGCATTTCTGAGGTCACAGTGCTGCCCAAGGAGGGAAGCACCACCATGAGGGAGCGAAGTCTCTTACTGCCTCTTGACAAGAATTGCTTAAGTAATATTGCATCCATTTGCCCCCGTGGAATTAAAAGCTGAAGTGGGCCCTTTTGGCATGTCATACTGGAAAATGGACAGTTGGTATGCTACAGAGAATAACATCATGGTCAAACCACTGCTTAGGAGTCCCAGAGAAAGATCAAGCCACAGAGTATAAGATGCTTTATAATCCTTTGGTATCAGCTGTGTAATTATTTTCTGTTGCTCTGCAGAGTATTTTTGGGTTTGTAATTACATATCTTTAGATACTACGGCCAAGACACCCCCCCTAAATGCCTTGTGAATGGTTTGTTACACTGACAGGATGCCCAGTCCTTGCATGGTGACATTCCACAGCAACAGAGAGAAGTTACATTAAAAGGCTTCAGAAACGGTGTGTTTGAAGTTCTGATTGCAACAAATGTAGCTGCCCGTGGTTTGGATATTCCTGAGGTTGACCTTGTCATACAGTGCTCACCACCAAAAGTAAGTCATTGGGGGAAACTAAAACTAGTTTTTTCATTTTTGTGCCAGAATGGTGGGTTGTTTCTCTGCTTCACCAGAAGTATGTTCCAGTTCACAAATGAAGTGGATTCTTTTGTAAATGCCAGACCTATAGTTTCCTAGTTAAACCTTGGCATTTTGAGCTTTGATAGAAGTCTGGGTTTTGTTTACACTGTAAAGTTGTAAGATGGCTTTTGACACTGTTTCAGCTTTTCTGAATGCCTTCTGAGTGTGAATGAGTTTTTTCTTCTCCTGAAACTCCGGTGGAGCTTTTTGTTTAAAAAAGAAAAAAGATAAAAATATATGTCAATAGCGTCTATTAAGACTGAGCAGCATAATTTGGGCAGGTTGGTGTGTCCAAACCTGCGTGGGTTATGTGTAGTTACACGTTGGGGTATAAACACATAATGTATGACTCCTTAGACTTCTGAATTAGAATTTAACTTAGATTTGATCTGAAATGTCAGCAGTTGAAATGGCATTAGGTTTTCTCACACTAATCTGAATTTCTGAAGGATGTTGATTCCTACATCCACCGTTCTGGGCGGACGGGTCGTGCTGGCCGGACCGGCGTCTGCATTTGTTTGTTTCAGAGAAGAGAAGAAGATCTTTTGAAACAAGTTGAGCACAAAGCGGTGAGTTCTACCTCTAAGTTTTGCTTAATGAAATTATTCAGCTCCTACAAGGACCCTGCCACTCTTAGGTTTTGTAAATATGGGCTATTTGTGAGTGTAGTATGGGATTCGTGTCCCATAGACTAGGAAGCCTAAAATGTTGGTATTTGGTGTTTGCAAGTGGTGTTGTGTCAGCCTGTTCTTTCTCATGAGTTTTCCTATGTTGGTAGTCCTCTGTGGGACAGGAATGCATGAGGGAGACCATGCCTTGCATTACAGTTTGCATGTATATTATTACATCCAGGTAAACAGAGCCAGCAACTTAAAAGCTTTATTTTAGCTTTAGAAATAACTTGGATAGAGAGCGTGTTGATCTTTTATACAGTAAGCAGAGATCTCGGTAATGTGAATTAGGTAGGGGAATTGAGTTGTAGAGTGCTGAAAATACCTTTAACTGTAATTTATTTTCTTGGTTGCAGGGGATTACATTTAAGCGTGTGGGCGTTCCTTCTGCTACAGATGTAATTAAAGCTTCAAGTAATGATGCCAAAAAGTAAGTTTATTTGCCCATTCTCAGAAAAGGTCTCAAGATACTGTTGCTCCAGATGCTGTTAATGCAAAGCTTTAAGGGATCAGAGCTGTATGTGGGCATGGCTTTGCCTATGTTGTAGAAGCTTTGTGTGTAGACATCCTAGGATGGTATCAGTAAACCTCTGTGTGCTGAACATAGACCTTTTCATAGAACATAATGTTGTCGAAGTTCTTGCAAAAATTAACCTTTGTTTGTATGATCAGAAACCACTAATAGATCAGGGAATTACTGTCATGAGGGGGAGCTGATTTTATCTGCTCAGATGATACAGTAACAGTGTGTAAAGAGCAATACTTTGTATAATGAAGGGGTTATTCTGCAGTAGTGAGAGTGTTTTAGTCCTGTCCTGTGTTTCTTTGTCCTTTTATTCCCAAGGGTTGTGGGGTTTATTCCATGTATTTCTGTTTACATTTGCTGCCCCATTGGTGGAAATTGCATTGAAGCAGATTATTATAATTAGTGAGGATTTGACCAGAGCAAAGCAGATGATGGGCATAGTGCTGGGTTCACTGTGTACTGAGAAATGGTGGGACGTGCTAGTATAACCAAAGGAGCATTACAGAAGTAGCTATTCTTAGTTCCTATCTTTTTTTTTTTTTGTTAATCTTTTCTTTTCCCAGAAATAACCAATTTAGGCAATGCCTTAAACATGGCTGCTCGTCACACTGGCCTTTCCTGATCTCTTCAACTTTTCTTGTCACCGTGTAGGTTGCTGGAGGCCATTCCTCCTTCTGCAGTTGACTACTTCAGAAAATCTGCTGAGGAGCTGATAGAGGAGAAGGGGGCAGTGGCTGCCCTGGCTGCAGCCCTGGCCCATATTTCGGGGGCAGCTTACATCCAGCAGCGCTCCTTGCTCAACTCCACGGCCGTGAGTAACCTGCACCTGGGTTAACAGGAAGGGGTGTCTGAACTGCTTGTGTCCAGGCCATGTGTGGCACCTTCTTCTCAGGCATCTTCAGTGGGGTTGCTGAAGAACTGGTACCTGGTTTTGTTGCTTGTTTCTTAATTGAAATTAGCTCTTACTGGGAGAAACTCAAAATCAGTAAATTTCCTTGTGTTGAGAGTTTAAAGGATTTCTCCAGAGATTGACATGACAGAGGACTTTGGTGCTCTTAAGAGAGTTTAACTAATGACATTTTACAAGCAAACAGATTGGTTCATGCTATTGTAGTTTTTCCTTGTCAGGGATCTTTTCCATTTTAGTAATATTTCAAGTGTAGCATGTGATTACCTGATCTCAAAGACATCTTTTAACTGAAGAAAAGTACAGCACTTCCTTTTTCTAATGCATTTAGGGAGAACATGGCCCACTTCATTGTGTGGTAATACAGTTTCGGACATAACGTGACTGCACTGTGGTTCTTGATAGTTTGGGGTTTTTTGCCCGTTTTGTGGCTGTAAGGTTATGTATTGAATAAATGTGTCTCTTCTTCTGGCTAAGATACAGAAATGCTATTGGCCTTTGTATCGGTGGGCAGTCCTAGGTTAGATGGATGCCTTCAGCTTCTTAGGAGGCTTTTGGCTGCTTTACCTTTGGGAAGCTGATTTTTTAGGATGATGTACTGTGTAACAGTTAACAAGTTAGTGTGTAGTTCCTTAGTGATTTGCAGGCTGTTTGACCAAGTTCAGTCTTGTTAAATGTTTTTCTGTGTGTTTCCTGCAGGGCTTTGTGACCATGGTGTTGAAGTGTTCCATAGAGATGCACACCATGGGCTATGCCTGGCGGGGGCTCAAAGAACAGCTTGGGGAGGAAGTGGATGACAAAGTGTCTGCGATGCGTTTCCTCAAGGGGAAGATGGTGAGATGGCCCAGCCTTGGCAGGAAGGGTTGTGGAGGGGTGGGTGGGTGTGTAGTACACACATGGGCAGTTTGTGCAGTGATTGAGGCAGGAGTTCCAAAGTGCTGGTATAAAAATTTGGTACCATGTGGTGCCACATGAGCCCTGTCTTATTTTAAGCAGACAGGCTGATTGCAGGCAATGCTGCTGTCAGCACAGGGCATTTGAACCTGCATTTTGCTTTTCTGAGTCTCTTTTAATTCAGTTTATAAAAGACTGCTTTCTGCCATTCCTGGTTCCTACACCTAGTGTGTATGAGTGGTTGCAGGTGCTGCCTTTCTGGAGTTGATTGTCTCTGCTCTTGGATGTGTCTTTGGAAAGTAAATGCCTCTTTTTTTTTTTTTCCCCTCTTATAGGGGGTGTGCTTTGATATTCCTGTTGATGAACTGAGTAACATACAGGTATGTTTGTGTAGCCAGAGTTGGCTTTACAACTTGGTGATTGGAAATTGGAGAACTGCCATATATAGAGTTGAATATAGGGTGGTTTGGGAGGTTAAGATTTGTGTTTTACTAAGGATGTTGCACAGACAACAGAGTGATTAGAAAGAGCACAGCATAGTCATTTGAAAATACCCTGTCATGGCTCTTTCTCATTTCTCTTTTCATATTACCTGATTTTATTAAAAAAAATCCTGTGGGCTTTGTCTGCTCTGGGTTTTGATCTCTCCAGTCTATTTGAGAGTTTGCCAATTTTCTGTTGACTTCACTCCTTCTTGTCTCTTGTGATCATTTATCCTTTGTCACAGGAGTGTGTGTTTCTTGGGGGGATCTGATGACCTGTTTTGGCACGGGTGGGATTTGTCTGGAAGTGCCTTTGCATTCAGTGTTTATTTACTGATACAGGTACCTTGGGCACCCCTGCAGGCACATAAAGTCTTGTTATGCTGGTCTTGTTTCAGGAGCAGTGGCAGGACACCAGGCGCTGGCAGCTGTCGGTGGCAAAGGAGCTGCCTGAGCTGGAAGAGTATCCCCAGGAGGGGGCACGAGGGTTCTCCAGGTTCGGGAACGGGAGGCAAGGTGACTTCAAGAGGAACAGCTGGTTCAAGAGTGGAAACCGGGGACTTTAACAGGACACTTGCTTAACCTGCGCTACAGACACAGGACTGAGATGAATTTTATCAAACAGTAAAAGCCTGTTAGATGCTCCTCTTTGTCTCTGTTCCTTGATAAAGCAGCCTGTCCAAGGATGGCTAAAAACTACGCTTGCTGAGATAGCTGGGTGTTTTGGGAGATTTTTCTCCCTGCTCAGCAAACTATCTCGTTGTCTGTAAGGGCATCTGTGTCCTGGGACAGCAAGCGCGCCTGGAAACTCGACAGTGTGGGAAGCAGCACTCATCCCAGCACGGACAGTCACCACGACTTGCCTGTTCAGCAGCCCTTGCGTTAAAAAATCTGGTTCTAAAGTGGTTTTTTTTAAGAAAAATCTGACATCACCCCCCTCAGCACCCTTCCTCCAGACCATTCCATGGATCCCTCTGGTTTGCCGGCTCATCCGCGGTACCGCCTTGTCACAAAGACTGTGGGCGGAGCCCCGAAGGGATGGGGAGATGGGGGGGACCCCCGAGAGGGCCCTGCCGAGGTGGTATTGGATCGGGATGGAATTGGGGTGGCCCCGCTGAAGGGGCGGGAGGGGACGGGGATAGGACAGGGATGAGACGGGATGGGGATGGCCCCGGTGCGGGGGCGGGCTGGGATGGGGATGGGACAGGGATGGGATGGGATGGGATGGGATGGGATGGGGATGAGACAGGGATGGGATGGAATGGGAT
>VXBX01003488.1:148857-170818 GCA_013400415.1 Scytalopus superciliaris
GTACGAGCTGGGCGTCAACCACACGGACACCGAGGAGCTGTCGGCCGGCGAGGAGCACCTGCAGCGCTGCACGCAGCTCCTGGAGCCGCACCGCCTGTCCCCGGACTGCGTGTCCCTGTACATCCAGGCCCAGGTGGGCCGGGCCGGGCTGGGCTGGGCCTGTGTGTGAGCACAGACGGAGCCCGGGAGGGAGGGAGGGAGGGAACCGCTCCCAGGGGGCTGCCGTGGAGGGGCTTTCTGCTCTGAGCCTCCTGCTGACGCCTCCGGGCCTGCAGGGCACTGAATGTGCTCTCGCAGTCGAGAGTGGGTGTTGACAAAGCAGCGTGTGCTTCAGGACAGGCTGAGACCGAGCTGGTAAGAACCGGGCAGGAATAAATTAGCAGGAGGCCTCAGTATGTCCAGAACTTAATTGGGATTCCTTAACTCACGTGTTGTCTGGGAGGCGCTTTTATAGGCGTGCTACGCTGAAATGGTATATTGGTTTTGCTTTTCAGCCTTGCCTGTTCTAAGCTATTATATTTTGTCCTGTCTGAGTAAATACAGATTTGCTGGGGCTCGAAGTATTAATAGTCATGTCTTCATTCTGATGAAAGTAATACTGTTACCCAAATTATTTCTTGCTACGTGAAGGTTCACAAAAGGGCCTTTGCTCACCCGCTCTGTCAAGGCAGCTGGTGTCGAGTTAGGTATCTGTCTCTAGACTGTAAATTAAATAGAGCAGTTATTTAGATGTCTCTGTCAAAAATGGTTGCTCCAGTCAGAACAGGTTGGGTAGTGCTTCCTTGTCAAACACTGCAAAACTCTCGAGGAATTGCGTGCTGATATGGAAAGGTGCCAGTTAAACAGTGGCTTGTCCTTATGCTGGTGGAATTAGTGGAGTTGTCTGGAATTTTGAGGTTACATCTGCCCATTGTCCTTCAGAGGGAGGGTTTGGGTGCACCACCGCAAATCTGTTACTCATTGTAAGGTGGGGATTGCTGGAGCCAAAACAAGATAGCATCTTCCCACATCTTCCTCAGGAGATGTGGCTCTTGTGGCTGAGGGCCAGGGATTCCACTGCGCTTCTGAACGGGGTGTTGGAAAGCAGCTCTTCCCTCTATTAGACTAAAGTTTGCATGGACTTCCCTGCTTTGGGGCCTTTAGGGAACAGGAGGGTAAAGCCTGTTGTGCATGTGAGGTGCTGTGGTCCAGCAGTGCCGGGTCTGCTGTTGCTGGCACCGTGCTGGGCTGTGGAGCCGGGCACAGCCATGGGAACGAGGGCTGTCAGGGCCTGGAGTGTTTCATTAAACCCATCTCGGATTTAAGAGCAATGGTTGCCATCAGTGGCCATCCTTCTCCACGTTCTGGGATGTCTGGAGTGTGTTGCCACGGCACTGGCTGCTGGTTTGGAGGAAGGAGCATTCCTCTTTCCTGCCGGGCCTCCTTCTGTAACCCTACTTCTGATTTTGGAGCTTCTGCATAAGACTGTGTATCACGGTTTCTGTCTGATGGAATTTGGTCTGTTCCACTGCTTGGCCTTGGGCAAAGTATTTCAGTTCATAACATGTGATGTGCTTTCTTATGAAAATAACAAAATGAATGGAACTGAAAGGGACAGAGGTCTGGCATAAAGCTACAGGACACATTCTAACTATTTTGAAGGTTTGGTGGGGGGTTTTTTTTAGCCCTCTTGGATTTTTAGCCTGCTGCCTAGGACCTAGATAAGCACAACATAGATTGTTATTAACACCTTCATGTTATTAATAAAATTAGAGGTACCTTTTGTAAAACACGGGTTCACAGACACAGCAACTTGCTATGTATGTTGTTTTTAGCTTGAATTTGAAGGCAGTAGTCAAAAGCCTTTCCATCTCAAAGGTGCTTTTCATCTCTTTCTGTTGTCAAAAATATACAAGCATTAATTCCTAGCATATCTTTTTCCTACTAACTTTTTCAGTGGAGTCATGGTAACAAATTTCTAATGTCACTTTATATGATATTTGTGTGTGATGTAAAAGCTGCATGAATTGGATGCAGAACATACTTAGAAAAAGCTTGTTTTTTGAACACACCAGACCCTACTCAGCAGAGTAAACACAGAAAGGTACAGTCTGTGAGGTGAATTTTGTATGTGAAGTTTGCTGTGTTGGAACCCCCTCGTTTTTGAGCAACTCACAGTGGAACTGGTAGGCACAATTTTTGCTTATTGTAGTTCATTGTATTAGAACACAGGTACATGTAAGGATGAAGACTGAATTGTTTGGAAAAAACTGTGCAATGTAAATGGAACGTAATGTGGAAAATAACCTTTTTTTTTTTTTTTCCTTTAGAACAATCTGGGTATCCTGTGGTCTCGAAGGGATGAAATTGAAACTGCACAAACTTACTTGGAGTCTGCAGAAGCCTTGTATAACCAATACATGAAAGAGGTACTGTGCTAGTGTTGTGGCAGGTCTTACTTTCACTTGACCTGCCACTTGCAGGTTAAGTAATCTTTGAAATAACCATACAACAAAGCTTGAGTTTCTGCCCTTTGTACTGGCTGCTGTGATATCTTTGGCAAGCGATAGGAGTTGTGCTGCTGTATAGGATGAAGCAAACTAGAGCATTACTGGCTGATTTCAAAATGGAAAATAATTTTGCTCAAAGATTTCCATTTAATAATCCAAAGTTGAAGCCAGGTAGAATTTGGATTTTAAAGAGGACTGTTATTAAATCTCATCTTGGAAGTGCTGTAAAATGTCAATCCACTGCTTTCAGTGGGAAAAGGAAGCAAAACTGGAGTATTTGCATAGTTTGCTCCAACTGTGCAGTGTTTTGTAGAGACAAGTAGTTTAGTTCCATATCCAAGAGGACAATCTTAAAAACAGCTAACCCTCTCATGCATATTAAACAACCTTTTGAGCTGTGGATTCTGCTGTGTATCTGACAAAGGCTCCCTTGTGCTATTTTTAAGCTCTTTGCAAAGCTGTTTCTACTCTGACTTGCCTCAGGGACAGTTACTGAGTGAGCTAAAAACATTTGTGGCTTTGAAGGAGCAGTGGCTGTGTCTCAGGACAGCTGTGGAGGCTGGTCAGACCTTAGTTTCATGAAATTGCAGTTCAGGTTTTACATGAAATTGTTTTACAGCACAGATGATTCCCACAGAGATCTTTAGAATGGATTAGTCCTTATTGGTTGGTTACTGCTGTGTTTCCACCTTTGCAGCTATGCTGACCTACAGTCATAGGAAATGGATCCAGAAAAAAACCCCACTTGTGCTGAAAAGCTTGTCAGCTTTTATTTTCTGCCCTCTGGATCAGCTGGGCTAACTAGAGATACCACATCTCTCTGCAGACCCTCTCTCTAATTAATTCCTGATGTTCAACTTTGATACCTGCATCCAGCCCCAGGTGTAAACATCATCAGCTTTCACATCACCTGTAAAAGTTTCTGGCACTTGTTCTGGTGATGATGAAGGTGAACTGGTACTACACTGTAGTGGATTAAACAGTGCTGCCAAATACTTCACATTTTCACTGTGGACTTTTCTGAAACTGTTAATTTTTGTTAGTAATAGCTACTGAATATTCCTTCTGGGGCTTTGCTGCCTGACTAGGGCATACATACATGACTGTCAATAAGGCACATCAGATCACTTCCACATTTCCCAATTTTTTATATGCCACTTACAGTTCAAGGCATTATGTAGTCAAACATAGCTATGCCTAAAGACTTTATTTTAAAAGAAGCTGTGGCAAAATAAATAATATTTTTGTGGTGACTTTGTCAGACTTGTGTTATGTTTCTCTGAAAATACTGGCTGTAGTTGGCATAATCTGCAAAGAATTAAAACCCCACACAACAAATCCAAACCACAAGGCACGGGGGAGCTTGTCTAACTGCTTTATGGTTTATAAAGAGGACTTCAGTTCCTTGCCATGGTGTTTGGTCTTTAAGATTTACACAGCCATGCCAGCGTTTGTCTTTCACAAATTATAAACGTGTGAATATACTTTTCTTAACATTCCCCATTTTCAGGCTGTCAGGAATCCTTCCTGTCAGGGAGTCTTTGGTAAACTGTTGATGACTGAGACGTTTTCCTGAGCTTACAAATTGGGTAGGGTGGTTTCCCCCCACTAAAGCAAAACCAAGGCAAGGAGCTTGGGCTAATGAAGTCCATCTGGAAAGGAGAATTGCAGAGCTCTTCCAGAGGATAAGTAAAGGCATAAGGCTTGACACCAGAGGATAAATCTCTATATACAGGAAAGAAACAAGGGTGTTGCTTACCGTGTCATCTCAGTTGCTTTATTGGCAGGAAGAGCTCTAGTCTTGCCAGAATATATTCCAAGTCTTGTTAGAAGGTTTGGGAACCATTGTATCTAAGGAAAAGAAGATGGAGGGTTATAAATTCACATCTTAAACACTAATGAGGTATAAACAGAAAACCCTAAAGATTAAAAGATCATATGCAAAAATCTACATGGCTCTGGTAGGTTAAACATACTAATTTATTTGTCAGTATCTGTTTCAGACACATTTGTTTATTTTTTAAGATGAATAGAATGCTTATGCTAAAAGGAAACAAGTACATTCAGTGATTTTTGATGAGAAGCAGCACAAACATAAGAGTATGTTTTCTTTGTAAAGTGAGAGCATTCTCTGCCCTTGCTCCTGTTCCTGCTGAGTCTGTATTATCTTACTGCATTTTATTTGTTGCTTTACTTTCTCATGGGCTAAGAAATAAATGAGGTTAGGAAAGGGCTGGACAAGCTGCATCCTAAGCTGGGCTCTGTTGCCAGCAGACAGGGTGAACATTGTCCAGGATGCACCATGTAATGGGAGAAGAAGACAGCTTTGTTTGAAGTGGGTTAGAGTTGGTACCTGAACTTACTCACAATTGCAAAGGAATTGGGATAAGCACAGACTAATAAAACTCTGTCCTAAGCAATGTTAGGCTGCTGGGGTTCCCTGTTAGCTCTCTTGTAATGCTACTGACAGTTGTCTTAGGGCAAGCTTGGGTACAGCAATGCCCAAAGATGTACAGTTGTCTGCACAAGGACATGCATTCTGACATAACTCATGGTTTAAAAAACAAGGAAGCACTTCTAATAATGTGAACTACCACGTTTAATAACTTGCATGTAGATTATGCCTGATATGAGGGTTTAGCAGCTCATCCCCCAGAGACATTGCCTGTTGCCTCACTCGTGTATTTGAGTAAATCACCAGCGTGTGGGTGCCTGGAGTCACTTCACAGTGGTTGGTCTTTACAGCAGCTCTGCTGAGCACTTTGCACATCGTGTTCTCTGCAGTACTTCCTGCAGGATGTTTGCTCACTGCCGATTAGTGCAGCTGGGCAAACGAATATTTCACACTTGAAGACATGCTTGGGATTAAATTGACTCCTGAGACTTCATTCTGTTATTGTATAAAATAAAGATGCCTAATTACAGTCCTGTGGAATCCAGGCTGAGTATTTCTGGTGCAGGCAGCATGCACTGCTTTAAAATATGTAAGCAGAAGCCTTTTACAAGCTGAAAACCTTATCATTCCATGGGAAATTGTAGCTTTCATCCTCTAAATCCCCCTGAGTTTTGTGGAATTGTTCTGCAGATGTGGCACTGAGGTGCAGATGTGTTACATGAAGCTGGGATTGGAATTTGGTATTGCAAAATGGTAAATGATGTGCAGCCAGGAGAGGGAGCACTGTGCTACACAGTAAGAAATGTGGTTTGCTGAATGTGTCATGTACCTTGCAGGATGGAAATCCTCCCCTGGATCCCAGTGAACATTTCATGGCAGAAGAAGAAAAACTCACAGACCAAGAAAGATCCAAAAGGTGGGTGTGGAGCAGCATACCCTACATAATTTTTACTTTTTTTTTTAATTATGGGAGTGTATTTAGGGAGGGGAAAAAATAAAAGCAATCTAAAGAGAGTGTTGTTTTTTCCAGATTTGAAAAAGCCTACACACATACTCTGTATTACCTGGCACAAGTCTACCAGCACCTGGACATGATTGAGAAGGCTGCTCAGTACTGCCACACTACTCTGAAACGACAGCTGGAGTATTGTGGCTACTACCCAGTGGAGTGGGCTCGCAATGCTGCCACTTTGTCACAGTACTATCTCTCCAAGGTAATGCATTGCATGTTTTCCTGCTGTGATTCCATCATCAGTGTAACTGTCAAGTGAGACAGTTGTTTAAACAGCTGTTTAAGACAGGGCTCCGTGCTGAATTTAAAATGTGCACCTATGAAACCACAAGTTGCCTTCTGATGTGACACATCTCAGTGTTTTTGAAGAGGACACAGGACATTTCCTGTGGGTGTTGCGATGGCAACGGGGAAAATCAGCAGGGGTGTAGACATGAGAGAAGCTCTGTAGTTAATGGAGTGTTAGCAATGATGTGATGTGACATTCGTAAGTAAAGCTTGAAGGATGTAAGAATTTAATATAAAATTCTTTCTTACACTGTTCTCATATAATAAAGTTCAAAACCAAAGCCACCTCAGGGCCAAGGTATGGCGTGCTGTGTGTTTCCTAAAAGTTATTGTCCTTTGTACCTTTAGACTTGTCTAAACCTGTGTGAACATTACAGTGACTATGTAAGTTGGTAGCTATTTGCCTCTACACATGTTGACTCTAAATGACCTACTGTTAGGAAGTGCATCAGATTTATTTGGCAATTTCTATATTCAGGGCTACTCAGATGCTCTTTTCTGATGCTTAAAAAGAATTCTGCCATAGCTGAGCCAGTTAGTGCTAATTTCAATCGTAACTAGTAATGTCTGTGTGGGTTTGATGCACTGATAGCACTAATCATGTGCACTGCCAAATATGGGTAAAGGAATCCAGATCTGACTCAGGGTGTTGACTTGTGTTCCCACTAACCCCCCGTGATAGTGTTTGCCACAAGACATCACTTCCTTCACCGCAGGGAAGCGATGGTGGAGAGATCAGAGCAGAGAGAACGCTCACAGTGTTTGTAGCTAATATTATCAGCCAGGCTTGCTGTTGTGGCTGTGGTGCAGAGAGAACAGTTGGTTAGAAAACACTTGCATTCAGTAATAGCTGGGGAGAAACTCCTGTTTTCTTCCAGTGCCCAGGGGAACACGCTGCAGAGCCCCTCAGTTCTGTCATTTCCCTTGTGATCGTGTATGTTCCCTGCCTGAGGGGTTTGGCCTGGCTGAGAGCAGTGCTTGGGCTGCTCAATGCTGGTTCTGTTTCTCCAGGAATGCTTTATGGAGGCCCGGCACTGCCTGGCAGCAGCCAGTGTCATCTTCAGCCAAGCTGGACAGGTGCCGTCTGCTGAAGACAGTAAGTTCATATAAAAGTCTTGAATAAAGTTATTGGGAATTAAGCATCATTGATACATAATGTTAAAACTGAAGCTTAACAACATGTACAAAACTTATCCCAGTGTTAATTTTCTAAAATCTTTTAAATTGACAGTAAAGCAGAGTGTTTCTGAAAAGCTGCTGCTGCTACAGCTCAGGATTGGCCATGAGTAGACCCTGTGAGGAAAAACTCAAGTGCTTGTTGCTGCTGTTTCAGAAAGTACCAGAATAAAAGTGAAATTTAAACCAATAGTGGCAATAGCTCTGTTCATCCATATGGTCTTGCACATGTGCTAAAAACACAGTTTAGCTCAGTGGTCAGAAGGTAGTGATTCAATGAACCAAACCAGATGCTTCCTGGGAATAATTTTAAAAGGAGAAAACTGCAGCTCTTAAAACCTTAAATCTACAAGTCACTCGAATTGTCTTTTGTTGCTGGATGCTGCAGCCTCATCAACAGCTCTTTTTGGATTTGTAGCTCTTCTCCTTGTTGTTTGGGTATTGATACAAAGGAGCAACTTGGCAGTTCAGTGTCAACATCAATAAAAGAAATTTTTAGAGAACTAACCTCCATTTTAAGGACTTGTGGTTACATGATAGTGCCAGTGCCCTGTTTTAGACTTTGTCTTTGCTTATCTACAGCACAGCCTTTTGTGTCTGTGTCTTGGGCAACTGGAAGCCTCCAGTCCATAGAGCTTTAATTTGGGGCGAGTGAGCAAGTACAGGTCAATTAAATTTTATCCTGACTTCCTCCTACATCAAATAGGAGTAGTAATTTTCCCATCTGTTTTGGTGGAGTAAATGTTTATCCCACCTTCCCTTCCCTTTCGTGGTACAGAGAACTGGGCTGGGGACTTGCAGGAAGTTCTAACTTAGAGAAAGATGAATACACAGTCAGCATTGGCCACTCTCAAGCACATTCATTTTATGATGTTATTTGGACTATAAAAGATATTTAGTAATTGTGCCTTTTATTAGATTGGCAACAATTCCTAATTCCTCAGGAACAGCTTGATTGGCTCTGATGAAGGATCATGGGTCTGATTCTGAACTGGCTTTTTTTTTTGGTGAACAGGAATGCTACTGTGCTGTAGTAATGTCTCCTCATTGTTTAGCTCACTCACTGCCTTCTGCCTAGAGACGGGGAAATTAATTTTCTTTGAAATCCATTTGGTTTTTGAAGATGTTATCTTGAGACATCAGCAGTGCTGCTGCTTATGATAGTGGGGAGACTGCGGGGAGAAAAATACAGAAGTTGTAGACCTAATAAATCTTATGTTTGTACCAGGTAGATTAATCAAAGGCAGTTCCCCTACTTTGTTCCCTTTTTTGGTAGCAAGTTTGGGCCCATTGCAATACAAATGCTCTTATTATCATCCTCAGAAAGAGTTACTGGGCAGGCAGCTGAATCTCAGAAAATGAATTATCCTGATTTCTTTCTCTTGTTACAAAGAGGCATGAAAACCTTTCCAGTAAAACACCTTCAAGATGAAAGATCTTTTTAAATGTACATTATGATATGTTTATTGTAAGAATTCATGCATGCTGAACCCCTGTTAATCTATATGGGTTTCTACCAGAAATGACACTTTACAGAATTATTATATAAACTAACATGGAGAACATGTTTCTGTCTAATGATGAGGAAAAAGTAATTAAATACAGATATCATATTTCTTATGTCCATTCAGTAGATGAAACGGAGCAAGACCAGCACGACCTGCCAGAGAGGAAAGCTGAAATTGCAAGGTGCTGGATTAAGTATTGCTTGAATCTCCTGCAAAGTGCTCAGAAGTTACTTGAGGTAACAGCAAATCTGTTCTGTAGCTTCACTGCCTAACAGCAAACTAGGCCTGTTTTGATGTTTGCAACAGGAATCAATTCCCAGCGAGCAGCTGTCCAGTGAATAACACACCAGATGCTTGCAGTGTATCAAGTGTTCCACAGTATGCTCTGGCTTGAGTGCAGCACTGTGGAACAGGCATGGATAGACCAGCTCTGTGGTGTGGTCAGTGCAG
Organism: Scytalopus superciliaris; assembly: GCA_013400415.1. Lineage (NCBI taxonomy): Eukaryota > Metazoa > Chordata > Aves > Passeriformes > Rhinocryptidae > Scytalopus > Scytalopus superciliaris. Next base: position 158,176 of record VXBX01003488.1, read on the forward strand.
TGCCTGTACAGCAGCTGCTCAGATCTCCCTTCTCTCTGCTGCATCTTCTTGCAGCTTGATTTGATTGCAGATTGCTTCTCATTTAACTGCTAGTAAGGACATCATCTTAATATGCACCAGTTTTGTGTGCTGGTGTTCTTATTCATCCAAGCATTTGATTCATTCAAGTATTTGTTCATTCATTCAAGCATTCCTTCAAATGTTTAAAACAGCATTTGCTGAAATGCTTTGCAGAAGCAGAGCCTTTGGGTTTCTGTTCTGTCACACAGGGGAGGGAGACTGAATCATCTTAGTCTTACATTTTTACAGGATCTGTACTGTAATTTACATGATTTTTTTGGTGAATATAGGGTCTCACTAGTTTATATTTCAAAGGTGAACTCATAAATAAAATGATTCAGTGTCTCTCTCCATGAGCCACATGCATTTTTAATTAGTATGCTTTCTCATTTCAGGATAACATAGGAGAGCTGGATCCAGACAGGCAGTTGGAACTTAAAGCCCAAAGGAAAAAAGAAGAGGATGAAAAAGAGAAGGGAAGGAAAAAAGCTGTCCTTTTTGGGACAAGTGATATATGTGACTCTGTCTTAGCCATGGAAGAGAAAGTGAGCAGTGTATATCCTTTAGATTTTCAAGAAGCCAGGGAAATCTTCCTAGTTGGTCAGAACTATGTTCAGGAGGCAAAAGAGTTCTTTCAGGTTGATGGTTACGTTACTGACCACATTGAAATTGTTCAGGATCACAGTGCTTTGTTCAAGGTACTTGCTTTCTTTGAAGAAGACTATGAGAGGCGCTGCAAGATGCACAAGCGTAGGATAGACATGCTGGAGCCCATCTATGCAGACCTGAACCCCCAGTACTACCTGCTGATCTGCAGGCAGCTCCAGTGTGAGCTGGCCGACACCTACTATGAGATGATGGATTTAAAGGTAGCTATTGGTAACAGGTTAGAGAAACTAGACTCCCACACAGTTAAAAAAATTAATTCTCTGGCTCAGTTCGCAATCAAATATTACGAGCTCTTCTTGGATTCTTTGAGGAACCCTGATAAGGTGTTTCCTGAAAAGCTCGAGGAAGATGTTCTTCGCCCTGCAATGGTGGCTAAGTTTCATATTGCACGGCTGTATGGTAAGCTTATTACTTCAGATAGCAAAAAGCAACTGGAAAATATGCAGACATCATTGGAATATTACACTTTCCTGGTAGACTATTGTGAGAAGTACCCTGATGCTGTCCCTGCTGTCGAAACTGAACTAGAGCTCAGTAAGGAGATGGTGACTCTTCTTCCAGCAAGCATGGAGAGGCTAAGAGCAAAGCTGTCTCCATGTGTATAAATACTTGCCTTGGAGGAAACGGGCACTATTAAAATGGTTTTCTGTCCAAGCCAGTGCTGTCAGACAGCTCCCACCCTGACTGATAGGATAAGGTGTCTGCAGTGGCATCCACCTAGAGCCTGCAGTAGTGTAACCTTGTGAAAAACTCAGAGCTCTCCTGGTCCGTAGCTCACCCACACTAATGGTATAAAACTCTAAATGTAAAGTGTAAGTCCAGCTAATGCTTTGTACTGTTCATCCTGTATGTAAATATAAACCTTTTCTCCCTGATGACTTTTTTCCTTCAGCGTATGGTTCAGTTTCTAAATGTAGTGCTGTGAAAATAGTTTATTTTAAGAGAATCTGTTCTCTGAGAAATTTTTTTTCTAATGAACCTGAGGCACGTTCTTCCAACTAGAATGCATTTTATCTCTTGTAATGTTTGTCCCCAGGAAACTTTATCCATGTGAAGGGAACTTGTTTTCAGTATTTATTTTGTATGTTGCTCAGTGTTTTCTTCTTTTCCTTTGTTAATCAAAACCTACTTGATAGAAGCTCAATAAATGGACTAGCTTGCCTAAATGTTTCTTCAGAGTCCTTAGAATTCTGTTTCCTCTGTCTTGGTAAGATAGGATATACTTTTCAACTTTGGCCAAAATAAATGGTTGTGAAAGTGTTTCCATATGAGTGTCTTCAGTAAAAACACATGAGCAGCTGAAGTGCCAGAAGCAAGAGCAAGAAAGCAGCAAACTTTGTGATGGTGGGAGATACTCTGCTCTTCGTACACTGTAGAGAACTCAGAGGTTAGAGGTTCTGTGCTCCAAACATTTGCCTAATACAGCTTAAAGTCCTGGGATACCATGAATGGCTTCTTGCGTGGCTCAGGGAGTCCAAGGTGGGAAGATGTTTACAACAACAGAGGGCCTTGAAGGAGCACAGTCAGAAAAACTGTATTCTTCTGCAAAATGAGGTGGGGAAAAAATGATGCTTCCTTGGAGGGTGTGAGGGGAAAGCATGTGCAAAGCAAGAAAGCATGTACATCTCGAATGTGTGGTTGAAATCCCTTCTGCAGAGAGTTCTGCAAGCTAGACTGCTAACCACAAAATAGGCCAACAAATGGGTCCTGGAAATGAGTAGCAGCAAAACTCAAACCTCGCATGCATATAGAATCAGAGTTTGTGCACGTGTGTGTTCTTTCTGTTTTACTAAATTGTCTAGTCAGCCTTTAGGAGTTTCATTTCTGCTGTCAGAGCTTTAATTCAGATTTTCCTGTGGCCTCACGGTAGGGCAGACAGATTCTCAGTGTAACATTTCTCAGCAGGCTGTGTTGCATGTTATTTTTGTCTGATTTCAATTAAAGTTAGTGTGCACTTTTACCACCAACTCAAAAGTTAATATTTTTTCCCTACTAACTTCTAGTTTCATATTTAAGTAGAAGTCAATACATGTTTGGGGTAGTTTTTTGGGGTTGTTTTTCTTCTATATTTTTGTCTTTGAGCAAACTTTTTAGAGCAAGGATTGCTTCATGAAACGTTTTCTTCTGATTTGGGGAATGGTAGTTTGTGGGCTCTCCCAGCATACAAAATGATCTCTTTTTTCCCCCTGTTATTTCCTTCAAATACCAGTCTCAGGTAAGTTATCTGCAGGGTAGGCAAAGCTGAGTGAAGTGCAGGGTGATGTATTGCTTTTAACCAGCAGCTGGGTGCAGGGGGAACTCCCTGAACCCACTGAAATCCTAGCAAGAGCTCAGCAGACAGGTGGGAGGAATGTGTCCATAGATAAGAAGGCCAGGAAATAAGAGGGATCAGACTTTTTTCAGCACAGTTGTGTGATTGGCACTGTGCTTTGGAAACCTCTCTCCTCTGAAGATATCCCAGAACACTTTGGCTTTGCAGCTTTTCTTAAAATACGTTTCATATAAATGCATATGGAGTTACAGAAAATCACAGTGCCAGTTCTTAACCTCGTGGAGTCAACGTTCAAGGCCACTGCCAGCTAATTATGTTTTATTACTGGAGGCTGCATCATGCTAGATGCTCAGCACAACAGACTGTGCTATGCTTCTCTTAAGGCATGTCTTTTTAAGCAAACCCTCTTTGTTCAATGACTTGAGAGAATGAACTTATGTAAGATTGTGTATTTAGTTTAAAAAAAAAGAAAAAAAAAAGGTGGCAAGCTTGTTGGATTAGGCAGCAAAGCTCCCTTCAGGAATGTTGAGTTTTAACTGTAAAGTATGTGTGAGGTCAGGCATTTATTTCAAAGATTAATTGAAGATTAGGTTCCTGTGAACTCCATTTAACCTGCATTTCTATTCCTTTCTGTACAGCAAGAGTCTTACAACTCGAACCTCCTCTCTGTTGTTGTTCTAGTTTTTTCTCCTTACCCAGTATAAAGCAATGAGGTTTACAAGAAGTCCATGTTTGTGCAGAATTTGTATCGAGCATGAAACCTGACCTCAGAGCTAAACCCTCACTGTACTCCTTCAGATATGCTCATGAGGAGTGATTTGGTTTGATTAAAACCAATTTTAATTGATGCTTTCTTGATTCTTATGCTGGCCAGAGACATGATACATGTTATAATGGGCTGGTTGTGCTGTGCTTCAGCATTTTGTGAGAGGAAGGAATCAGTGCCTTGTTTTCTGTCTCTCCCTCTAAGTCTGTCAAAGGAGGCTCTGTTTTGTTTCTCTCCAGGGGACCAGGCTGGAGGAGGTGACAGCTGTGTCCTGTGCTGTTCTCCTGGCAGGAGGGAGCCCTCACTTCCCTCTGCAGCAGGAAAGCAGGTCCCCCGTGTTGCAAGGGGAGCTGCCAGTGGCAGTTACTGCCTCGACGTGGCAAAAGCAAAAGGCCCCCAGGCTGGTTTGCTGTTTGCTCCCCCAAATGATCCTCTCCTGGGAGTTTTGGTCCTGCCCTGGCACAGGCTCGTGTGGTCCTGGCAAGGTGGTTGGTTTCCTTCTGTAAGTGCACAATGGGGATGTGTCAGTGTCCCAGAGCAGTGCTGGGTGCAATTGCTGCTGCACTTCCACATCCAGAAACGCTGCAGGGGCCTGATGAGCCTTGACACCAGACAACAAGACTGGTGGTGTTAACACGTGGCTTTGCACCTCTCATCTTTGTTCAGTGTTTTCACTCAGCGCTGAGAGCGCAAAGATGACCTTTACTTGTGTGTTTCTTCTAAAAGACTGAGGAAGTTGGTGTTACTTAGCTGTTTTCTATGGAACTTTTCATTATAAGATGCCCAGATGTTGTCCTGCAAAGGAGGATGTAGCTGGTCTGAGAGGTCACAAGGCAACCCTTCTGTAGTCTTGAAGTTACAGAATGAAAGACTTGGTGTTAAACCCAAGTACATAAAGCTGTGGTGAGAAGCATTTGTCAACTTTCTTTCCTCTTCTATTGCAACACCTTTAGCTACATTAGAGCTCCCTACAAATGACTGGTTTGAGAAGTGCTTTTTCATCCTTCCCAGGAACCCCTTCCAAAGTGCCTACTAGTGCTTTTTCATTTTGCAGTTTGGCTGGTGGTTTCCAGCTCCTCCTTGTCATGGGTGGGCATACAATCAGTGATTTCCTGGTGAGAACTATTTGCCTGGCTGCCTTTTTTTCCCAAACCATTGTTCAGCTGTGTCTTTACAGCTGAAGAGCTGGACAATGTGCCAGACAGACTGTTGGGATACTGAACACAGGCCTTTGGCAAACGTGGTGCTTCCCCTCAGAACAGACAATGTCTGTGGTATTGAGCATTTGTTTAGGGAGAAGTGACTGAAAATGTGGTGCCTTAACACCAAAAGGCTTTAATAATTTGAGTGGTTTTAGCAATGTTTAAATTTTTAGTGCTTGAGCTTTTGGCATCTGGTACATACAAAATAGGAAGTCTTTTTACATGCCCATTGTTGCTCTAAAAGAGACTTATTTGGTGTCAGATCTGGATGCAAGGATTTCACTATTTCAGGTTTTTAATGCAATTTTCTGCAGAAAAAAAAGAGGAATTGAATGAGTGATCAGTGAAAGACAAAAAGGGCATGTGATGGAGTGAGCTGGTGTTAGTCACTCGATAGCGTAAAAGGAGTACAAATGCTTGTGTCGATGCATGGGGTGAAAGAAAAAAGGGAATTAACAAGATGATTTCCTGCATTACAGTGTCTTGGAGTGAAGCAAGAGCAAGCAGTTTCCAGGCAGGGTCTCAAACCACTCAGAGTGCTGGCCATGAAATTACTGCTGCTCTTCTAGATGCTGACTCTGGAGACCCAGTGTGTTTGGCAAACACCAGAGAAGTTTCACAGCAGCCCATGAGAGGCTGCAGCTAAGTGGACTTCCACTAAGAGCCTCCTTCCACCAGAAATCCATGACTTTTTAAATAATAAAGGTAGTGACACCCTAGAAGTGATTTCTAGTGCAGAAGCAGAAATGGTGATGCTGGACCTGATTGCCAGCACATGGTCTGCAGGCAAGGAGGGGGCAATAAAGAACAATGTAATCTCCTGCCAGCAAAGTTTATTCTGAAACCAAATATTTGCCAGTGGCTTGTGTGGACACCTAGGGCTCAGAAGTGCCAGGCACTGCTATCCATCTTGCCTGTCCACATCTGGAACTTTTGGCAAAACATCCCAAATGCTTTTTAACATCTCCACGTGCTTTGCCTTAATATGAAACAAAAATAAAAAGCACCTAAAAGCTGCTGAGGATCTTTGTCCCACCATCCTTCTCTCCCTTTTTAATTCCTTTTGGGTTTAGGGGTGTTTTCCCAACAAGCCACTGTGTGAAGGGGGCTCCCTGCCCCCTCACTCCACTGTGCAGGTCCTGCTTGCCCCGTGGTGCTGGTGCTGCTCTGGGATGAAGTTTTAAAGGATGGACAGCTGCCGAAATTGCCTCCCTAATCAGTACTTAGAGCTTGGCTGCTGTGTTGTGTCTTAACAAGTTGTCACTTTTAAACCATAGTCCTGAATTTGCCAACCAAAACGCCCTGCTGCACCGGGCTTCAGTCGAGGAAGCAGAAAGCATCACATCTCCTGGCACCAAGGAAAGCTGCTCTTTTCCACCTGAAGGACAGGCCCCTTGCATGGTTAATGTTTCTGGCAGAGAAGGGAGATTGCTGATGGGGAAAGGCCATTGGCAGCTTCCTGTCAGTCGGTGGCTGCGTCCGATCTTGAGACAGCTGTGGCTTTCCAGCAAAGATCCCTCCCCGTGGACTTGGTGACTTTAATCATGGGAAGAAACAAGGAGTTGCTCTTCTGTGTGATCTAGATGGCAGCAGGCGACTGATTTCTTTGTGATGAGCGTTAGAACTGTCTTACAAGATCTGAATCTTATCTTCATGGGCCAGGTCCTGATAGTGCCCTGGGAGGCGAGAGGCCGTGGCACGAGAGGCTGAGGGGTGCCACGTCCTGCGGTGCTGATGGGCAGTGATGCTCTGGGTGCAGGGGTGACACAGGGGTCGAATGCTGAGCTCAGATGTGACCCAGGTTAAGAATTAACTTTTATTCAAAGCTGGATTTAGAAATCCCCTTAGGTGGACCCAAATCTCCCTTTCAGGGTTGCTAGTTCTGCGCTGTTTTGAGGCAGGATACATTTTGGCTTTCAGTCACCAAAGGTTGGTTGGTTGAACATGAGCTGGTGGCAGAAAGTGTCCTTAAATCTAGCAGGGCTGCCTGCCTGAAGGGGAGCTCGCTTCTGAGGGGCATCAGGGTAATTTTGGGGCATTTAACAAGGCAGCTCATGGATTCTCCCTGAGATGGATCAGTGTGTGCAGGGCCCATTGGATGTCACAAATCTCACCCTGCCTCAGCAATGAGTTTCAGGGAAGAAACCTGTTCTGCCTTCCCAAAAGACACTATGGGCAAAACAAATGCTCCTTGTGTTGAACCCAACTGCCATTCAGATGCTCTCCTTGTGCTCAGTCTGAGCTGTACGTTTTTCTGTTGCCATCATTTTCTCTTAGCTCCTGTTTCCAGCTCTGCTTGTAACAGATGCACCAGCTGCTCCCCAGATCAGTGACCTGTACAAAATATGTATCTCCACTTTCTCAGTGGAGCAAATAACGAGCTGAGCATCACAGGCAGGGCCCAGCACTTTGGGACCCCCAGCTGCTCCCGCCATCTGCCAGCTCTGCTGCTCCACTGGGAATGCTTATTTGAGGGGTGCAGGGGTCAGCTTGGCTTCTCACAGAAGCCAGACCCAGCTCCCATGGGCTAGGGCAGGGGAAAACCTGACCCCTGGGAGCAGAGTGACACCACAGCAGTTAGGGTTGATCTGATTTCTGAGCAGCTATGAATAAGAAACTTCCTTATCAGAACCCTCCCGGCCTGGACAGATAGTGCCTTGCCTGGAGCCTTGCTGATTAGCACTGTGGGTGCCCCTGTGCTCGTGGGAGCCCATCTGTCCGTGTGGCTGCTGGGTGGAAATACAGGCTGCAGAGCAAACCCGGGCTGCCTGGGAAGGGAAAGCAGCAGAGAGAGGGACTGAGGTTCTCTGTCAGCGTTTACCTGGGCTAGAGCAGAGCAGGGGTTGTGTCCAAAGAATTCGCTGAAACATCCCAGAATGCCCCTCTGAGCTACTGCTGGGATTGTTTTGGGGTTTTTTTGCCCTACATTCCCTGCCCTCATCAGCAGAATGGCTGTTCTCACACCAGGCACTCATGCAGTGTGGTCCATGTTTAGTGATGGTACTCAATTAGCTGTGTTCTCAAATATCTGCTCCTCTTTTATTTTCTTCTTTTCGCAGACTTATTCTGTTGGGGTATTTAATCATCCAGTCTACATAGACAGGAATATTATCCCATGAATCTTCTTGCAGTTTATGGACAGTAGATTTGAGATAGCTGACATAGGTATGGTGATTGTCCTCTCCCCTGTGGATTTAAAATATTTGACTTAAAATCCTGCTTCTCTTAAACTCTGCTAGTCATGCCATGGCCTGTTTCAAGGTTAATGTTCCAATACAGTATAGTTCATGTGCTGCTTCCTGCTTTAAAAAAGTGTGTTAACTTCCAGCAGATTGTGGCCTTTAGCCCAAGTGGAGATTTTTTTCATTTGAGCTGATTATGTGCATTTTATGTCCTGAGTGGTTTGCAGATGGTATTCCTCAGGCATCCCATGACACTCCACAAAGGGCATGCTGTACTTTTAAGACTTGTTCATCCCAGACTGTTTCAGATCCAGGTCTCCAGGGCACAGACTGACCCTCCTTGCAGGCTTCAGGCCCCCCTTACGCAGGTGTACGTGAGATGGGAGTGAAAATTTGCTTTGGTTTTTCCTATAGTTACCCATTGTAAAGTGATCTCATTTCCTGGGGTGCACTGCTGACACAGAAGAAAATAACAAAACTGCGTGGCAAAACTGTCACTGCTACAAGTTCCCCCATCAGCTGATGGTACAAGACAGATAACTCAGGTCTGTGAGATCCCCCTCTAGATACAGGGAGGGGGGACTTGCAGCTCTCTCGGCTCCTGCAGGATCCCCAAACCCCCATGGTGGGCATTGCTCTGGCTGCATCCCATGGGGCTTCCAGTGCCTTGGTGGAAAACGCCATGGGGGTGGTGGGAAGGGTAAGGACAGCAGGCAGAGGGGTGCTCTCCCACGTGAGGGGTGTTTCTGCAAGCTGGAGGGGTGTGAAAACGGGTCAGAGTGTGTCTGTGACCAGTGGAAAATGAGAGGTGTTATTGCAGGGACAGTTTCCACAGCCTTCAGCAGGTGGAGGCTGATCACCTCCCCACGTGTGTGTGCCCAGCTTCCTACTGATGCTGAGCACTGCCTTAAACAAAGAGAAAAGAAAAAAAGAGTCGATGCTAAAAATACAAAGTAAAAATGGGTTGGGTAAGAGTAACAACTGCACGGGAGTCCTTCCCCACCTGCTTGGTTTGAGTTTCTGATTTTTCCTGTGCCAGAAAAAACCCCCTGTGTGCAGAGGTTCATAATAAAGTGCATTGAGGCTGAACGTGCAACTCAGTCCCTTAGTCTGGTGGTAAATCCCAGCCCAGAGGGGGGAGGGAGCTGCTGGAGGGGTCTCTCCTGCCACTTTATGAGGTTTTGGTGGAACACTGTGCCTTGAGGAAAGTCACCTCTCAGCCCAGACCCCCCACAAGGGGCCTCCGTGGACTTTCCACCACACAAAAACAGATTTACCACAGACGACTTAACACTATCAGCCTCAGCACCCGGTGAGTCCAGCAGGTAATGGTATGACTGAGAAAAACCCCCACTGCTCGGATAACATTGTTGCTTATGTAAGTTATTCTTAAGCTAACTCAAGGATTAATCACAACCAAAAAGCAAGCAAAAGATACAAAGCAGCTTCTATTTGTCTGTCTATATCAGGGCTTCCATGGCTCTCCAGACAAGTTCCTTGTGGAGCCATGTGGGGTCCAAACCCTTTGCCATGCTCCAAGGGGGAGCTCCCACCACACAATGATGATCTGGCCGAGCAAATCAACTGTGCCCTTCCAGAGAGGCACTGACACACCTCTACCAGAATATATTCTCTAGCTTAGTATATTTGTCTCACTTTTGCTGTGGATATGTAAGATCCTGCTTACAAAAAACAACCCCAAACTGGCATGAGATTTCAGAGGCAGTTTACACTTGTGGAAAAAGATGATTCCTCAGTCAGTGAAACAAGCACTGACTGCAAGTGGCTCCCTCCTAACTTTCCTGATGGGCTGGCATGGGCTTGAGGCAGGGAAAAGCACTGCCAGTGCCAATGCAAAAATGCAGTTGACTGAAAACTGGGGAATATGAAGAACTGCATTTTCTCTCTGGAGCAAGCAGCAAGTGCCCTGGCTCCCTCTGAGCATGGGGCAGGGGCTGGGTGGGGATGGCCTGGACCAGAAGCTGCTGGCAGCACCACCTTCGGTCCCGCTGGTGGGTCCCCAGTTTGCTTTTTATTCCTGGGCAAAGCTGTGGATGAGGGCAGAGGGTATTTTTTATTTGGAGTGATGAAGGCCAGGAGGCCAGAGCCCTGGGCTTTTTGGTACATGTCTCGCTCCCGTCAGCCAGGAAGCGGTGACGCAGGTTATGGGTTGGGTTTGGGGTTTTGGAAACCTTTTCTAAAAGTCGATCTCCTCGCTCCGCCGTATTTCTCAAGCGTGGAGCCGTGGTGAAGGCTGGTTTGCAAGCAGAGGGATGCCAGCCAAAATGCAGCTCCTTATCAGATGTAACGGGAGGATTTTCCTGGCTATTTGTTTAATCCTCTTTGTGGGATACACAGCACAAGGTAAAACAGGGTGGTTGTTCTCTCTGTAATCCTCTTTCTGGGCTATGCAGTGTAGGCCAAACAGGCAGCCTCTGAATTTTTCAAACTGGCCTTCTTTTGAGGGTAATGAGATCTACTCAGAAAAATCTGGTTTGCTAACATTTAATTTTCTGGAGGGAGAATGGTAAGAAAAGGTGCTTTTGCAAGTGGAGCATTTCAATGTCCCAGCTCTTATGAGAAAAGATTTCATAAAGTATGTTGCTGTGTGTATCTTTTCAAGTCTATATATTTCAATATGTATATTTTACAAATGTCCCTTTCATAATGGTCTGGTTACTGCTGTTACTCAGTTATGTAGTTACAAAGTATGTAACAGTTCCCATGTCATAACTCCTACGGTCTGCTTTCTTGGGGGAACGGGAAAGGAAACTACTTGTAAGTATGAGGAAACAAAACGGTTTATTTGGTACAGGATTGCAACACACAGCCCTAAAACTACGAAAAGGAAATGTTGATTTATGATGACATGTGCCCCGTGGATTTATTTCTTGTGAGAGAGAATGCTTTTCAACCATGTAGAGTATAATTTGTCCACAAAAAACCGCTGTGATAGTGATAGGGTCTCATTATGTATTTCTACTCAGAGGCTGATCTTTGAAGCATTATGACCTGCTCTGTCTATGTTGCTTATTTGTAAATTTTTCAGCTGCAGTTGCTTATTTTGTTGCCACTGTTATTATGAAAACCCTTCTTAACAGTACGCTAAGAGAAGAAAATAAGTATGAAAAAGGAATATGCTGTAAGAGCAGCAGGAAATTACACCTGTGAAATCTTTTTTCTCTTACAGAAGAGTGTAGGAGGCAGCTGAAAGTCATGCAGTACATTATGGAAATATATAGGGCAATAGAGAAATGTAATTACAGAGAAATGACAGAATTACAGAAACTGAGAAAAAAATAGATGAAGTGCCAACAGTTGGAGAATGTACCGGGAGGCTTCAGAAAAAAATAATTACATGAGGCTGAGGGAAAGGACAAAATGCCACCGCCTTTTTCTTTACTGTGTGATCCTTATTTTAGCTTTTTGGTATTTTTTGAAGACCCACATTTCAGTGACAGCCCCAGCCAGGCACCTGGGGAGCATCAGAGCTGTAAAAGTGGGTTTATAAAGCCCTGTAGTGTCTAGGAGACAGCTGAACTGTCTCTCCCCTGGGGATGTGCTCGTAAACCCCCAATCTGCTCCCGGGGCACACCTCCAGCTTCCGACCTCCCCACCAAGGCTCATCCCACTGAACTTGAAGGGGCAGAGCTGGAGCCAACAGAGGAAGGGAGAGCAGATGAGCCAGCTCTCTGCTGGGTGCCTCGTCCCCAGAGATTTCCACACTGTTTTCACGTACCTCCAGCAGCTTCAGGGAGAGCTGCAGGCAGCCGAGCCCGCGGGTCCCTGTGGATGTGCCATGCCCTGAGCTGGGGGTGAGCCTTGCTGTCTGTGGTGGCAGTGGTTTCCCACGGGATTTTCCACGGACTTTCCCGGTGCTGTGTGCGAGATGTGCCCGATGCCTCTGACGGCGAAGATGTCACTTAGAACATCTGCAGCCATTTTAAGGAAAAGTCCTTCGGGGTCAGTTCAGTTTTCGGTGGCTGGGCAATCAGGGCCGCACAAATTACGCTCTTCCGCTCCTTTAAGCTTTACTAGGTGCTCGTAAAGCTAACAGGACCTGGTGAATAACTCGTGGCCGATTCCACCAGGTGCTCCCATGCAGAGGGCAAGGTACAAGAGGGTGAGGTGCCGCCCTGACGCCTGGTCTGCCAACTGCATCGAGGAGCAGGGGCCCTGGTTTCACCTGCCCACTGGTGGAGCCAACAGGATCCTTCCTCCCATGGCAGACCTGTCGCTGTAAGTTCCCTTGGCACGCACTTCCCAGCGCCCAGGAGCGCCCAGGCCTGGGCAGTCCCGCCGTGGCAGGGTGAGGCCTGCTGGCTGCGGGGTAAAGCGCGGCTGTGCCTTGCAGGCTGAGGCGGTTCCAGGAGCTGCGAGACGCCTTCCCTCTCTCGGACGAGGAGTCGGGCTCGGGCCTGGCGGGAGCAGAGCCGGCCTCGGGCTCGGGGCTGGGGGACAGCGACAGCCCCTCGGAGCCGAGGCGCGCCGG
>VXBX01003488.1:171337-183626 GCA_013400415.1 Scytalopus superciliaris
GGGGAGGGATAGAGCGGGGCCGGTCCGCCATCGCCTGAGGCGGCGGCGGCGGCGGCGGCCTGGGCAGGGCGGTGCCTGCCGCGCTCCCTCCCTCCCTCGGGAAATAGGGATTTCGGGAGTGCTCGGTGCCGCGTAGGGCTGAAGGTGCCCGGTGGCCCCCGGGGCAGCCCTGGGGGTGGCTGTGCCCGCGGGCCCGGGCCGGGCCGGGCCGGGCGCCTCCTGTTTGCGGGGTGGCCGCGCCCCCTCAGGCCTGTCCGTGCCCCCTCCCGGTGTGCAGGAGCCGCCGAGGGCTCGGGGGGAGCTGGGCCGGGGTTTCGGGGCCGGGGCCGGCTGCAGGGAGCCCCCAGCCCCTGGGACCGAAGGCTGTGCGGTTCGGCCCCGCTGTGGCACAGTCTCCATCCTGCCTTTCCCGTAAACCCGAGAGCACGGCCCGGCGCCCGGGGAGTTCCTGAAAGCGCCAGTTCGCCCTCCGCTTTCTCTGAAGCTGGAACGTAACAAGCTGCGTGATGGCTTCTTAAAATACTTGTTGTTTTGCATAGTTTCCCCCGCAGCGGTACCTTCGACAGCGACTGGGGGAGATGCCAGGTGTTGATTTCTTTATTCGGTGTGTTCCTGCGCTCCCGGGAGGAGATCAGAGCTACTCTGGAGCGGGGATTGTTGGGATACTCGCACACAGCCCCTGAGAAGTGATGTGTTAGCAGTGTCAGGGCTGGCTGGCTGTTTACGGCTTCGTAACTGGGAGGCACCGTGAGAGCCTCGTGTTTGCTTAAGGGTGAAGTGCTCTCTTGTTTTAGTTCAGGGGAGTATAAGGCCCGTCTGGAAAGAGGAGTACATTTTCTGAGAAAAAAATGTGGGCATGCTCAATAGTGTCTTGTGTTTAAAAGAGTCTAAAATTTGGGATTCTTCTTGGAAATTTTTTCTTCTTCTCTTGCCCTTCCCCAGGAGCTAAAAAATCAGTAATGGTTCTGGTGTGCAGTGTTTAAAAAAAATAATTGCTTTTTTGGCAAACCATACAAATCTGCTTGGCAGAGACTTGGGAGACTTCAGTCTTGTGTCTGACCACCTCCTTGGTACTCTGCAGCTTTCCCCTCAGAATGTGAAGCAGATACAGCTGAGTTTCAGTTAGTTCTGTACATCTTTGTGCATTAAATTAGGGCTGATTGTTGTCTTTACACATGCAAAGTCAGTTTAGTCTTGTGTGAGTCCCGTAGCTCCAGCTTGCACCGTGTCTTTGCTTGGAGTGGTAAGCACAAAGTCACTCAGGTGTTTGCACTTGGTAGATCAAACTTTCCTGCGGGCTCGTTGTTATTAATGCTGCACTTCAAACCTCAGGTCCCCAGAATGTCTTGGAATGTGTTCTTACTCAATGTTTTATGTTAAATTGGTGAATTGAGAAGGACTGTGGTGGCTTAACCCCGGCTGGCAACTAAGCACCAGGCAGCTGGAATGGGGAGGAGGAGCAAAAGTAAAACTTGTCGGTTGAGATAAGAACAGTTTAATAATCGAAAGGAAGTAAAATATAATAATAACAGTTAATAATAAAAAAGCAGACAAACAAGTGATGCACAATACAATTGCTCCCCACCTGCTGGCGGATGCCAGACCCTCGTCAGCCTCTTCTGGGTAACTCCCCCAGTCTCTGTACTGGGCAGGGCATTCTAAGGTGTGGGTTACCCCTTTGGCCAGTTTGGGTCACCTGTCCTGGCTGTGCTCCCTTCCACCTTTTTTGTGCACTTCCTGACTGGCAAAGCATGAAGCACAAAAGAGTCCTTGACTTGGGATAAACCCGACATAGCAACAACTGAAACATCCGTGTGTTATCAACTTTGTTCTCATTCTGAATCCAAAGCACAGCACTGTGCCAGCTCCTGAGAACAAATCAACTCTAGAAGAAATTCTTTCTAGAAGAAATGAGCTCCAGCTGAAACCAGGACAGGCTGTTTCGTGTATACCAAATTCATCCAGTTGAAACAGATGTTTTTGTGTAGAACATAGTGTAATTTCTCAAAAAAAAGCCCAAATCGTGGTGAATTAGTGAAGTGTTGTCTGCTTCAGTACATCAGAGCAGATTAGTGCCTAATTCTTGGGAGGAAAGTGTTGGCTTTCGTACTAATCTTGCTGAGTTTCCCATAGAGGCACTAACATGTTTTGTGGCTCGTTGTCAGCAGTGTTTGTGCGAGGTCAAAGGATGATCTCTGGGAGGGTCTTTTGTTTGGTGCTGGTCAGAGTTGGAGCCTGGGGAGTGTTGCGGTGAGCTGAGCACAAACCTTGTGTCTGGAGCAGTGCTGCAGGTACACCTGTAACACCCCCCTGCCTGCTGGCAGAGCTGTGGAGCTGAGGTGGCTGTGTGAAGAGCTGCTGTCTCTCCAAGCTGCTGGTGCTCTTGTTGTTTGTTAAGAGAACTGTGGGGTGTAGGCAGAGGCAGCAAATAAAGCCCCTATTCCCCTTCCCCAACCAGGAGGATGCTTTAGGCCCTGCATTATATCCCACTGTTGTTTCTTTTCACTTTTCTTCTAGTAGTTTTGGTTTTAGTAACAGTAATGGTAATTACACTGTGTACTTTTTATAAATGTTACATTTTGCAAGAGCTGTCGCTGCTTGTTACTGAGATGATTTCAGTTTATTTGCTGGATGAACAACTGTTCTTTGTCATCACTATTTCTTGGGTCTCTGATACATTATGGCTTTGTGACTTCATGGAAGCACAAGTAGTTTTCCCCAGTGTATCGTGCACAGCTGCAAGTAAACATCACATTTAAAATGGAGTGTCCACTCTGTGGTAACTTACCCACTTCTTGTTATTCCAGAGTTTTCTTGGAAACCTTTTTGTTCCTGTTTGTGAGATTGATGTTGTTCTTAATGATGCTGAAACACGAAAACCAGCAGAAATCAAAACAGAAGATGGTAAAGTAGAAAAGCATTTTCTCTTCTACGATGGAGAATCTGTTTCAGGAAAGGTAAATTTTTACTTAAAAGTGATTGTTAATTACCGTACCGATTCTGGCATGCAAATACGTATGAGAAGGTAAATGAAAAACTGCTGAAAGACCTGCATTTTCAGGTTGTACTGTTATTCCAGGAGGAAACAATGTTTTGCTCTATGTGGTCTTTTTAGCCATAGTCATTCAGGCAGCTGATAAAACCAAACACTTTTGAACAGTAGCTGTTAATTTGTTTCTGGTCACCCTGTGTTTATGAATAAGCTTCTTGTGCAAAGATGTGCAATCCTGTCACTGCTTCTGATGAGAAAACTGTTCCAGACTGGATCCTTCTTCTTCCCCTTGAACTCCAGAATTCACAGTCCAGCAATCTTTGGCTGGTACATTCAGCCTGCTTGGCATACCCTGAAGATAACCCTGTGTTTCATGCCCTGAAGTGGTTTCTGGAATTGCATCAGAGGAGCAAAATATGAAGTTCACCTGGCTGCTTAATCAGCAAGAGTTTTTCTTACTGGAAAAAAAGACCATGAAGTTGAGATTACCAGAGGGATTTCTGCACTTTCAGTGTTGCATTTATGAACTCCTTGCTGTTGCTGTTTCACTGGAGCCATCCTCACTCCCTAAATATTCCTGTTATGATTCACTTTTCCTCCAAACATCTTGATCTGGGTATTGGGTTCTGAGATTGCCTTGTAGATACTCACTTTGGTCTTGACTGACCTGTTGTCAGTGGGCATCTTCCTGCTCTGGAGATACCACTCCATGCAGAGATCATGGTTTCCTAGAAAGTTCCTTCTGGGGATGTGAAACTTGCATGAGACTGGCCTCAGACTTGGGAAGCTGAGGGAGAAGCTTATGATCCCTGGCTGGAGCACTGCTGGCTTGTGCTGGTGATGCATGAGAAGGTGCCTCCTGAGTCGTGACTAACACAGGCACAGTGGGATGAGGAGGTCTGGAACACCAGTCAGTTATTGGACAGCTTTCCTCTACTCCTTCTGTTTTTTCTCCACAAAGATGGATATTCAAGTGGTTTATTTCCTGCTCAGATATTGACAATGTACTGGACTTTAAAGCATGGGAATTTCTCTGGTCATCGCTGCCTTATAAGAAAATACCATATATGCTTAATTTTTATATGTTTCGATAGAAAGTAACCTTGTGGAGTCTTTTCTTGTCTGTGAGACTCAAAGTCACAAGTGAAGGCCTTTGTAGTAGGTTTCATCATCTGCTGTTTTTCATTGACTTCTCCAACACCAACATTTAGCTGCAATCTGCTGAGGAAGGGACTGAAGCTCACTTAACTTGAAAGGAGTGCATCTCGTGGCAGTTCTTTTTTGGACATCCAAATGTGACTGTCAGAAGATGCTTTGAAGCTCTCGGCCTTCAAAGATGGCAAGAGGATCACGACTGGCTTATGTGAACTCTGCTCAAGCTCTGGCTTGGGTTCTTAATTTTGGGACTTGAAAGTTTCTAGCTTAGTTATTAAATTCAGCCTCGTGGACTTTTCTTGAATGCTTTAGTGGTGCCTTGGAAATGCTTAATTATCATAATCAGCTGTTTGATTTGGCTGCCTTCAAATTCAAGTAGGGCCATTGAGAAGAGGTCCTAGTTTTCATAGGCATGTACTAATACTTTTTACTGAGATCGTGTTTTAGAGTGAAAGTGTTGAAAAAATTTAACTTTGGTTATTTTTTTTCTTTTTACCTTGGTAGGTGAACGTCTCCCTTAAGCATGGGAAGAGACTAGAGCACCAAGGAATTAGAATTGAATTTGTAGGACAAATTGGTGAGTTTGAGCTGTAAAGGGGATGTCGGGTACTTGTTGTTTATGTAACTTGGCAGTTGTGACTATCAGCAGTTTGGCTCAGAAAATGCAACCTGACTGTATTAGTGGATGATAAATGCCAAAGGAAGGTTCTATCCTTATTTTAAAGGAAATGATCTACTAATTTTTGCTAGTCAGAAAGTCATTGGGAGAGAGATACATGTGAAGGAGAATGGTGAATATTCAGTCTGTGTCAGACTAGTTAAAAGTTTGATTAACGACCACCAGAGATTTCTGAAAACTAAACTTGTGGTCTTTCTAGTTATGGCTCTGAAAAGGGAAGAGACACAAAAGAAATGATGGGGCAGCCTATAGCAAAATACTTTTAAAAATTCTATGGTACTTGGTTCTCTAAAACCTGGTTTTATACTGTTAGCACTGACCACGATTGATGCTTCAGAGGTTCTCTGTGCTTTTTACCAAGATAATGTGGTATTGACATTAAAAATGTAAATTTCTTATGACTGTACCTAAGTCTGCTTAGATTTGAACCATGAGGGATCTTTATTGTATTTAACTTCTTACCAGTCAAGGTAATATTTCTGCACCCTTATGATGCTAAATTCTTTCCCTCTTAGAGGGCAGTCTGCATTGTTGTCCTCCATGGAAGTAATTCCTTGAGTTTCAGCCTCACACAATTGACTTTGCTTGGGATTTCACAAGTTCTCTATTCCTGATCAGTCAGTAGGCTCAGTACCCTGTGTCTGAACTGCTGTGGAGTGGGTATGACTGAGACCTGCTGCTTTATGCTTTGAGGTTTTGCTCAGGGGGCTGTAAAAGCAAGCTTTCAGAATAAAGCAGGAGTGTGATGGGAATGAGGCATTTAGAGACAGGGGGAAAAGGCAGAGCTCGTGTGTGTCAGCTTCATTTAGTCTGTTGCCCTCTAATAGCTGTACAGGTTATTTTTCATTGGCTCTGATTTATAAATTCTCTAAATTACTTTATTTTGATGTAGTGTTCCTTGAATTTTGTGTGTTTCTGGGACTTTGCGTTGTTACCACTTAGAATCCCATGCAGTTATGCAGAAGTGGTTTAAGCTACTCTTTTTATGCTTGTCCATGTTTTCTTGCATCCTTCCAAGTTTTAATACAGTAATGCAGAAAGTAGCCCAGTACTGTGATCTCTGCAGTATTTGGAGACTGACTCCATGTCAAAGACTTACTTTAAACCAACTCTTCAGAGTACAGTTTTCCTGACTGGCACAAAAAGTATTGGATATGCAGCAGTAAATAAACTCTGTATTAGATAAATGCTTGTAGTAGCAGATCAGGTACGTCTTAGATAATTTGTGGGTCATATTAGAAAATAAGAGGTTACTAGTTTGTGTCAGTTTCTATCAAATTGGCCACAGTAAACTGTGGAGTTGGTGTGTTTAGTTCATTTACTCTTTTCTGTAAAGCTTCAGTCTGTGTAAAACCAGCTACTCTTGATGTTCAGTTTTGAAGCTTATTTTTAGATACTGAAGTGCTTGGGTTTGGATTTTTAGGGTAATTTTTATGATAATTCTCAGTGAGAATTGCCTGGCAGAGATGTAGGGATGGACAACTCACACTGCTCTGGGGGCAGGAGATGCTGTTGCTGTGAAGCTGCTCTGTCTATGCTCATGTGTTAAGAGCTCACTTCTAAATGACTGACTTAGACCAGGGGTCATAATAAGCCCTTTGATTGTAAACTATTAGTAACAGTAAACCCTTTGATAGGTGCTGTTAATCTGCAGGAGAACAGTTAGGATCACTGGCCTGTCTTAAATGAGCCAGCCTTGACGTTGCTTTGTCCCTGCAGCAATAAATGCTGGAAGCCAAAACCAGGCAATGCTAATTACAGAGCATGCAAGGCAAGAAGTACTTATTAAAGCAAGCTAAACTGTCATTAAAAAACAAAGCTATGCTAGTGAAGCTTTGAATGTGCTGTGTTCATTGCAGTTAGCTCTTCAGGAATTCTTCCTGTAGCTTGCTAGAACTGGAGGTAATTTGAAAACCTGGACAAAACATTTGGTCAAATATGTGTATTTCAAATCAGTTGCTTCTGTTGTACTCTCCCACCTGCTCCTGCCAAATCACAGTTTTGTTTGCTAAAAATGAACACTGAAACATGTTTTCCTTTAACTTTCTAACTCCAGAACTCTTCAATGACAAAAGCAATACCCATGAATTTGTAAACTTAGTGAAAGAACTGGCCTTACCTGGAGAACTGACCCAAAGCAGAAACTATGACTTTGAATTCATGCAGGTTGAAAAGCCATATGAATCCTACATTGGTGCCAACGTCAGACTGAGGTTTGTAACTGTTAAACCTTCTTTCCTCCCTTCCAGTGCAGAAAATCCATAATTAGCAGTTATGCTGCTTCCCCTTCCTCCTTTTGGTTATTAAAGGAGACATGTATTGGCCAGTAATAGTGTGTCTTGACTGGAGTTGTGTGGATCATGTTTTAATGTGGCCTTATACTTAATCTGGAATGGTTCAGTGCTGTTTGTATAAATAAAATTCTTTCAGTTCAGTCAAGGGAAGACAGTCCTTGTTTCTCCTTTTAAAAAGAACAACATACCCACAACTGAAGAAAACACTTCCACGTTTCTACACCTGAACGTTTTGTCTTGTACTCTTGTGTCTTATTCTTTACTTGTTCATGTGGGAATGTCCACTGGTCTTTCAAAGAATACCTGTACTTCAGAACACAGGGGCTTTTACTTAGTAATTCTGAGTCGTTTTGGGTAACTCTGTGGCTTTTTTTAGGTATTTTCTGAAAGTGACAATTGTGAGACGGCTGTCGGACTTGGTGAAGGAGTATGATCTGATTGTCCACCAGCTCGCTACCTACCCAGATGTAAACAACTCCATCAAAATGGAAGTAGGCATTGAAGACTGTCTCCACATAGAGTTTGAATACAACAAGTCAAAGTAAGTGTCGGAGCAAAACACCTTTGAGGCAAATAACTTGGGATAAAAGGGCACGGTGTGTAATATTTGATGAACGGCCTTGGCTGCTGGAGGCTTAAAATGTGAAGTGCTAATTACACAACGGCCTTTTTTGAGAACCATTTGTCTGTTGTGCCTGCAGTACTAACAGGAAGGTCACTAGCAAATATTTGAGACTTGATTTTTGTGTTTATGCCTTTTCAGTATGACTGCAGCACTTCCTTTTGCTAATACTGCAATGATGGGATTATTCTAGTTATGCTGGTGTGGCTGAGGTGCTTAGCTCAGGGAGAAGTGAGCTCCAGGGAGTTAACAGGCAGATAACATAACTGCCTGTGTAGCTTCTATTCAGGAAAGTGTGAAAGTTGTATTTATTCTTTAATGAAAACCCCCATTCTGTTCTTTTAAAGGTATCACTTAAAGGATGTGATTGTTGGAAAAATTTATTTCCTCTTAGTGAGAATAAAAATTCAGCACATGGAGTTGCAGCTCATCAAAAAGGAGATTACTGGAATTGGTAAGAGAAATGAAATGCTGCTTGAGCCTTATGCAGACCTGGGTAGTGAAGTCAGTAGTTGCAGCTTTGGCTAAGCTGGTGCTCAAGTGCCACTTTCTCACTGGTGTTTGACTCCCATTTGCATTTTGTGCTTTGGTAGTAATGCTTAGTAGTATGCTTGCTTTGGCCATTTGTAACTTAGATGCAAGATAAAGGCAAAAATGCAGTGCTGCGTTCATTTAAATGCTGCAGAGTGGAAATTGTGTGGTAAAACTTTGTAAGTATTTGAGATTGATGTGTGTTCTCACAGTTAAAACTTGTTTCACCAGGACCCAGTACCACAACAGAGACTGAAACCATTGCAAAGTATGAAATAATGGATGGTGCACCAGTAAAAGGTAAGTAACTGTGCTCACTTTAAAGGGAGAACATTTGGTGTGAAAACTGTATTTGAAACATCTGGGGCAGAAGAGATGGCTTACATAATTATATTTTTTCTGCAAAAATCACACTTCCCCTTAGGTTGCTGAAATGATGGTGGATTTTTCTGTTCAAAGCAGACATTTTTATTGCCTGAGGTCATTTCACTTGGGATCCCAGAAACTTTTATTTACTGTTGGAAATTATGTGCCTGATCCTTTTATCAAACCTGACTCTGTGGTGTAGGCCAGCATTAGAGAGTTCAAGATACTGATCCTTCTGCCTTTCCTGGCTTGCAGTGAGGAAGGGTTCCCACTTTTCATTTCATACTTGTTTCTGTGCTCAGTGTTATGTTTGTAGTTTTTCTGGTGGTTGTTTTTTCTCTAGTCTTTTTTATTCTATTTATTTGATTTATTTATTTTTACTTTTTACTGCATTTTGGGGGGTGGTGTGTGTATTTTTCTTCTTCAACCGAAGAAGGGGCACAGAGTGCTTGGCAAACTGCCTTTATTTTGCACGTTTTTCTGCAACTCTTCATTATTCCAGTTTTGAGGAACTAATTTAAGGGTGTGTTTTTGTTTTTGTTTGTTTTTTTTTTTTAAGGTGAATCAATTCCTATAAGACTGTTCTTAGCTGGCTACGACCCAACTCCAACAATGAGGGACGTGAACAAAAAATTTTCAGTGAGGTACTTCTTAAATCTGGTGCTTGTGGATGAAGAAGACAGACGATACTTCAAACAGCAGGTATGGTCTGTAGCAATCTCGTTGCAGAATTATCTGGGCTGTTGTACAAAAGACTCTGTGGGTAAAATGAAATGCAGGTGCCTTGGTTTGCTTGTTTTCTTAAACTGCTGCAGAGAGAGTTCTCCTCTCAGCATTAGCCCAGGTTTGAATCTGCAAAACTGTAATAAGGGTGAAGACATTTGGCCGAAAATGTTACAAAAGATGAGGTGATGCTGAGGAAAGGAATAACCTGAATCTGATAAAACCTGTGTGGGTTATGTCAGAATCTTCCTCTTAGAGTAGACAAGGCAGAATAATTAGACATGGAAAATAAGAGGTAGCTGGAGCACACAGTGGCTATGATGGCTTTGGATTTTGAGAAAAGGAGGAAGAAAAGTTTCTTGAACCCTTTAATACTATCAAAGTTGACAGTAGGATAGCTAAGGAAGAGGTGACTGCTCAAGATGGCAGGTGTTCAGGCAGTAACTAAATATGCAACCTTAATTGTGTTCTTTCTGTTACTTTCATATGAACTGCACTGTTAAGCAGATGCAGAGTTTTTTGTGGGGTGTTGTCCTTGGCTATTTTTTTAATTTCCCCCAAAGTATTTGTTTATCAGGGACTTAATATACTTGATGCTGCTGCCTTAATGGTAAGTGGTGGTTCCAAACCAGTTTTTCTTCTTCAAACAGGAAATAATCCTATGGAGAAAAGCTCCTGAGAAGCTGAGGAAACAACGAACAAACTTTCACCAGCGATTTGAATCTCCAGAGTCACAAGCATCTGTTGAGCAGCCCGAAATGTGAACTGGTCGAAGGTGAAAAACTTTGCAATGCTTCAGCAGGTTAAAGATGGCAGCAGCCTGTGGGAAAAGAAGGCCACAATTCCCATTACAACTGTCTTCCTTCATCTGGCACTGCTGCGTTTCCCATACTACTAAAGCATTCTTCAGTTAAACATTCAAGTATGTATATACATTTAAAATAAAGTGCTTTCTCAAACACTGGAACTTTCTTAAGCTACTATTTTATACTGCACATTTACTTTTATTTGATAATGTTATATGCACTTGGATATGTGTAAGCTTAAATCTAGTTATTTCCAGGCATGGTAGGCTGCTGTATTTGATTTTTGCTGCTCACCTCTACAGTGTAGACTAAAGCATTTCCCTTCTCTCATGTTGTTTATTGCATTGCATGTTTCTTTCCAATGTTGCTTATTTGCATTTGTTTTATTTTGAAAGTGCAGTAAGACACAATTGACTAAATCACACTAAAAATCGAGGTTTACAGTGAATTTGTCCTAAGACTCCTAATCACTGCATTAGGCAGGGTTTAACTGAAGCTGTATGTACATGCACTGTGACTGTGATAACTGGAGCCTTTCAGATGCCTCACCAAGGGTTCTAAAGAGGCTTTGAATCTGTCGGTAGCAAAGAATGGAAGCATCTTTGCCCTCACTCCCCCATTTCTCTCTCTACCAGTTTTTTCAAAGCCTTTCCCATGTGTCACTCCTGACTTTTAGGGGGTTGTTGCCCAGTAATTAGTGACTGTAGAGATGTCATGAGTTCACCCTCAGGTGGTGGGTGGTAAAGTATTTGAACATAGTTACCTCTTATTGATGAAATAAATTCTGGTAACATTGATTATTTTGCAAATACCTGAAACTGTGTTTCCTCCTGGCTTCATGCTTCCACTGTCTTCACAGTCTGTCTCGTAATTGTCTGACAGGAGAGGTGAAACGTCCTCAAAGAGCATCCTTCCAGGCCTCTTGGAGGGCAAACAAACCTTCCGGGGTCTTCTGGAAAGGTATTTTGAAGCCAGGCAAGCCTTAAACCTCAGAGGCTTGCCTGGCACAGTGGGTCGTTTGTCTTTATCATCATCTCGTGGGCATTTAGTGTTTGAAGAAGTAGCTTTAAGGAGTTAGCCAGCCTTCCTGTGCTCACAGCAGAGCCTGGGGTCTGGGCAGAAATCAGAGCCTGCTGTGGGGGGAAGGCGACTTGCACTTGTGGTTCTCTCGGCCTTTGAGCCAAGGCTCCTCAGCCCCGGTGCAAGTGTCATTGGTAACCTTACTTTATGAGTAAGTAAATAATCGAATTACATTTCTGTAAGAACTGTTTTATTACTGCGGCACTTTGATAAAGCAAAGACTCTGTGTACCTTATGCTAGGATACTCCTAACGCAGATACCTTCGGCCGAGAGCAAACCCCACTCCCTCATGTAAGTGCCTGTTCAGAAGTTGAAAAGAATAAAAAAAAACAAAAAAAAAGCCAAATATTTTCATGGTCCACTTGCATGTCGTGCACCTGGGAAGGGTGATTTTTGAAAAACCTGATTGTATTTAACCAGCCTCGGATCGCGGAGCCGTGTGTACCGAGCAGGGCGGGGAGCCCTCCTGAGCTGCTATTTGAACTATTAAACAGCTGTTCTTCTCACTCGGTGTGGGTCTGTGTGTGTGTCCGGCGGGCCCTGCCCCTCCCTCAGCGCACCCGGGAGCCTTCCCGGGGTGCTGTTTGAACTTTTAAAGGGTTTGTTTCTCTGGCAGGTGTTACCCCTCCCTGAGGGCACCCGGGAGCCCTCCCGACCTGCTGTTTTAAGTTATAAAGAGCTGCATTCTCACCAAACGGGGGTCCGTGTGTCCTGCGGGGCTCTGTCCCTCCCTGAGGGCAACCGGGGGCCCTCCGGAGCTGCGATTTGAAGGGCTCGCGCTCGGGCATGGCCGCCCCGCCGCGGCCCCGCCGCCTCAGCCGGCATCGGCATCGGCATCATCGTCCTCCTCATCCTCCGGGGAGGGCGGGTCCCGCGCCCCGGACACCTCGCTGTTCGTGCCCGTGCCGCTGAAGCCCGGCCCGGGCGGCGCGGCCGGGGAGGATGTGGGAGCGGAGCTGACGCGGCCCCTCGACAAAGGTGAGCGCCCTGAGGGGCCGGGCCCGGCCCGGGAGGCGGGGGGGGGCAGACGGTGCCTCGGG
>VXBX01003488.1:183662-269320 GCA_013400415.1 Scytalopus superciliaris
GTCCCCTCCGGGATTCTCGGTTCGGGAAGGGCAGCGAGGGGCTGGAGCGAGTGCCGAGGGTGGGAAGGGGCTGGAGGACAGGGATGAGCTGCTGGGGGTGGGTGTTCGCCCTAGGGGGACCTCCTGGCTCTGTGCGGCTCCCTGACAGGAGCGGGGGCCGGGGCTGGATCGGGCTCTGCTCCCGGGGATGAACTTTTAAAGGGTTTGTGTCTCTGGCAGGTGCTACCCCTCGCTGAGGGCACCCGGGGAGCCCTCCGGAGCTGCGATTTGAACTTTGAAAGAGCGGCGTTCTTGCCAACCATGGGTTTGTGTCTCGGGCGGGCTCTGCCGCTCCCTGAGGGNGGGCTGTGCCAGGGAAGGTCAGGTTGGACACCAGGAGGAATTTCTGTACAGAAAGGGTGATTAAACACCAGAAGGGGCTGCCCAGGAGGCCGTGGAGTGTCGCTGTCCCTGGAGGTGTGGAAGGAAAGACTGGCCGTGGTTTAGCTGACATGGTGGTGTTAGGCATAGGCTGGACTCTGTGAGCTCGGAGGGCTTGTCCAGCCCGATTGATTTGACTCTGTGACCCTCCTGAGCCGTGCAGGGCTGGGCCCTGCTGAGGGGAGCTGGCCTCGCTGCTCTGGGATCCCTCCCTGGAGCTGCATCCCCGGGGACCAGGGGGAGAAAGGCTGGGGGGTGAGGTACCCCCACTGGTACTGGGGTTTTACTGGGCAGGCCTGGCCTGGGCAGCGCCAGGAGCTGGACTGTGATGATTCTCGTGGTTCCTTTCCAGCTCAGAATATTCTGTGATTTACCAGGGCTATTACCTGTGCCCTGTGTGGAGGAAACAACCTGTTTAGGAGCAGTCGGGCTAAAGGTGCTCAACATGGGGCAGGTCCTGCAGCTAAACTGGAGTCTTGTGGCATTCCAGAACTGTGACTGTATCTGAACTTAGAAATCATAGTTTTCTCAAATACTGGTGTTACAGACAGAGGAGCATCGTCTTGTGTGTGTGAATGTGCCAAAATCAAAAGGGGCAAAGTGCAGTGGCAGGACCAGTGGGAATGGCTTCAAACTGACAGAGGGCAGGGCTAAGGTTGGATGTTAGGAAAAATTTCTTCCCTGTGAGGGCGGGCAGGCCCTGGCACAGGTTGGGCAGAGAAGCTGTGGCTGCCCCAGCCCTGGGAGTGCCCAAGGCCAGGTTGGACAAGGCTTGGAGCAACCTGGGCTAGTGGGAGGTGTCCCAGCCCATGGCAGGGATTGGAGCTAGATGAGCTTTAAGGTCCCGTCCAACTCAACCCAGTCTGATTCTACAACTCTGATATCTAAAGATTTGATAAACAAGAAACAAGTTCATGATCCTTTTAGTGTTTGGTGATCTCAAAGCATTGAGGGTGTAAACAGAAACTTTTTTCTTCATATCTTCTCCTAATCAGGTATTCTGATGGCATATTATTTGTATTAACTCCAACGTATAGGAAGCATGGGAAAATGATCTTAATTGTTCAGATCTGTGGAAAAACGAATACCTGGCCCTGAAAGCTAAAAAACCCAAGCTAGGAAGAAGAATCGTGAACAGCTGAAATACTGAAATCTATGTTGTTGTCAGACTTGTCTTTCATATAAGTAGGGCATTCCTAAGGTGCCAGTAAGTATGAATAGTGGCATCTTACTTGTGTATTACTTACTGTCTCATTTATTAGAGAAGCGGTTTTATTGGTTGTGTTCAAAGGTACAACTAAAATGCTGTGGGAAAATAAGCACAGATTCTGTCTGGACTCTGCTAAGTTGCTGAGAGAGAACAGATTGGCTAAAATTGTGTGTGTTCCCATGGATGAAAATTAAATACTTCAAACAGCCTGAAGTTCTTTCATGTGAGACTTGGAGGGAATACCAGCCAGGTGACCAGGATGGTGTTGGCCTGTAGTGCTCTCTGTTGCTGTCAGCAATTTTGTATTTTGAAACCAAATAATGTTAAAGAGGACACCGAGCAAGACCTTCCTAAGCAAATACCTGTTTTTAATAATTAAATAACTAGTCTTCCTCTGCTTTCCCCCTCAGGTTCTGACTGCACACAGTATTATGCATCTGGGTTTTTTGGTATTTTGAACAAATATGCTCTGTCAGATTCTACTGTCAAATACTAGATTGTCTACAAGTCAACTAGATTTAATAAAGAGAGATGTGTATTTGCAGCCTTTCTGATTCGAGCTCGTTGAAGGAGCTTTGTTAGTGAGACAGCTCAGTGTAATTCCAGTGTGAATCATCCTGTTAGCTTGTTACTCGCTCAAGTGAGAGTGATCGTGGTTTTCACACTAGTCAAACACTGTCAGCAAGACAAAAGCCTTTTCTGGAGCTCACTTTTGCAAAGCCAGTTTTGTAAAACCTTCATATCAAACCTGGAATTAATGCACAACATCTGTTTTCCTTGACTTTTACAGGAAGTGTACCCCTGTGTGTGCTGATGTGTGCTTTCAATTCTGGTGTATCTGGTAGGCTGAACTTAGAAGGAGCTTCACTTTTGAGCTTTTCTTCTGAGATTATGGCAGGATATCTCTTCCTGTAGCATTTCACTGCTTTTAAACCATTCATTGCTGTGCTGATACATTTGTGAAAGGCCCAAATGCAGCACGTCATAGGAAACAGTAGCACAATATGAAATTGCTGTAAGAGGTGGAGTGATCTAAGTGGTGTTTGCCAAAGCTCTTGCATGATTGTCGTATCAAACAAGGCGGTTGGTGAGTGACTGGGTGACATGGGAGCATATTACAGTGAAATATCTAAGGAGTAATTATGATAAAAAGAAAAGGAAGGGAAAAGGAACAGTGATCTTAAACATAGGTACGAGGGTGAAAGGGAGCAAGAGGTTGGCTCATGCATGTAGTGTCAGAAGAAAGGAGTGTTAAGAGCAATGAGAGATGATAGGAGTGACTTAAAGGAATTTGATCTGCTGTCAGTACAGAGAGAGAAAGGTTGGTACCTGGCTTCATGACCTTCAGTATGAGGCCTGAATATTGCCAGGTCAGCACAAATTAGGTTTGGTTTGACTGCTGACCCTCTGCTATAGAGATGCCCCATTATCCGTTTTCTAAATAAATGTAAATAGCATTCGTCTGTATGAAGCACTTTGTGCCATGTGGCTTTGGGACCCCTGGATATGGGTATTGATTTGGAACCCTTATGCTCAGTTGTCATATTGAATGTCAGTTCTGTGGCCTCAGTTGTGAGACCACAGGGCTGTTCTTATTGGTGGGAAATGCCAGGAAAGACAAGGTATTGGCAGCAGTTCATGTGTCAGAAACAGGAGGTGTCTGGACAAGGGATTTTGCTAGGTGTACAGGCTTACTTGGACTGGACAGTGGAAGTCTAATAGTTGTGGAGGAATTGTAAAATCAAGCAGTTCAGCTGCCCCAGTGGCAGCATACAGCCTGACTGAAACACTGTTGTCATCAGAGATACATGGAAATGACTCGAAAGTCTTCCTGCAAACAGGGCTGAAACATCTAAATAAATCTGGTACATTGGAGTCTGTGTACTTTCTGAACGTAACTGCAGTCAGGCTGTCTTTTTACACAGGACCTTAAAAGTGCTGCTGAGAAGTCAAACTAATTGAGGAGTAAGAGCTAAAGCACAATTCCAGAATGAGAAAATGGTAAAGAAGGGGGAATTTCAAACTGGGTAACCAATGCCAGCTTTGGTTTGTTGTGGTTTACCTTATTGTTTAGACAAGTGTTTGTGCTCAGGAGGGATCATGACCTTGGATGTTGAGAGCTGTGATGGTCCCAATGTCATGTTGCCTTGGATAGTAACAAGTGTTTAGGCACTGACCTTTTCATCTTGTGGTAAGAAGGCCAGTGGGCTGCGAACTGAGCTCTGTGGCTGATGATGTGGTAACTGTTAGAGCTTCTTAGGGGAGCTCTGAAGAGAAATTAACCTGTGCTTTCTTGTTTTCCAATCTGTCTTTGCTTTTGGGGCCCTTAAATATTTCCTGATGAGAGTGTGGATGCCTGTGTAGGAAATCTAATCCTGCTGGCAGCCTTGCTTAGTTGCCCTTGGGGACATTTCATACCGTGAGTGAAGCCATCACCAGACTCCTGTAGCCATGCACGGGGTATGGGATGCTGCTGTTGCCCTGGAGCATCTCCATTTGCCCAGATTCTTGTCACTTGGTGGTTTTCATTATGGCAACTGGACTATCTCTGTTACATAGCTTTTTTAGAGAGGCAAAGTTTCGGTAAATTAAGGTTGGTCTCAGGGAAGCTGTTCGTGTCCTGGCAGAGTGACAGAGTTAGTTGCAGAGAGCAGAGCTTGACAGTGGTGTCTTCAGTGACTTGTGCTGGCAAACCAGGGGTGTGTTGCATTATTATCATTCCTAGCATTTTATAAGACAGGGTTCTTAGACTTGAGTGTCATAAGTTTATAAATAGGTGTTCGTGATATTTGCTAGAATTTTGTGAATTTCTGATCTGCTATAGATGGAGAAGGGACACATTTTGCCACTGTGATTTAACTAATCAATAAATTCAGAGTGTGAGCAAATACAATTTTATTACAACACTGAACTTGTCTTTTAGGGAAGGGAAAGGTTTATTAATAACTTTATAAGAGATTTTATATGAACAAAGCTGAGTAATTTGTGATATATATGAAGAAACTCTGTTAAGTTTTATTCTTCCCTCCTTTGTTTAACCTGAGAAAAGGAAGAATACTGGGTCTGGTTTAAGTGATCTTTCTGGAGAGTCTGTCTTGGAAGCAGGGTGCAGGGAAGAAGGTACCTCAGCATGCTTAGTAAAACCTGCCACCAAATAGTTTAAGCAGATTTGCTTTTCACATTGAAACTTGTTTCCTGGTGGGTGCTGATAAAAAGCAAACAAAAACCCACACCAAAATCTTAGTTTGTTCCATAACATGTTGGCTGCAAGTTCCCACCTTTATGGTCCATCCTATCAAGTACCTGGGAGAGTGTCTCAAATGCTGCCCTCACCTTCGTGGCACTTATTCTGCTGCAGTTGAGGATGGTCCTTCTCCACAGTACTGTCAGTCATTGATTGTGTTTAATTTGGGGAGGATTCATTTGAGTCTCTTCAGCATGGCAAAGATTTCCTCTCCCCAGAGTGAGGAGACTATAAGCCAGGGTCTTTGGGCCAGCAGAATGTGATTTAATTTTGAGCAAACTAAAAAAAAGTTACTCTTTTTCTGCAGGTGAAGTTCTAAAAAACTTAAATAAGTTCTACAAAAGAAAAGAAATCCAAAGACTAGGAGCAGAAAATGGATTAGACGGTAAGAAAATGTTCTAAGTTTATTTTTAATGTGAAACCCGTTTTAATTCAGATACAGGTAAAGCTCATCTTTCACTGAGTCTCACAACAGTGCTTATTTATGTTGTCTCTGTCACTGGGTTCAAGTAACCTTTATATTTACATTTACTTTTAATAGCTTTTAAAATAATTTTTAATGGACTGTTTTGTTGTTTTTGGTTGATGTTTACAAATACAGCTTTCTGATCCTGGTCACATTCGTTTTGTTCCTTGTTTTTGTTTTTTTGCAGCTCGCCTGTTTCACCAAGCATTTATAAGCTTTAGGAAGTATATCATGGAATCCAGCTCTGTGAGTGCTGATTTGCATATTATTCTCAATGATATATGCTGTGATGCAGGCAAGTATCTGGAGTGCTTGTAAAATAAAATTTTGCTTTTTTTCCTTGTTTTTGACCCGTATGCTTTACCTAAGTACCTGTGGACCCCTACTATGCTGTCAGAGAGGTTAAAAATCCCTGCTAGGATTTGTGTCCATCCTAGGGAGTGTTCTGTTCTTAAATCTTCTGGAGTGGAAACGGGAGATGTGGAGGTGTTGGCAAGAAGCAGCCTGTTTTACAGCATCCCTTCAGGCTGAAATGGAAACGGGACTGTTGTGTTTATCCCTCTGAACAACCCAGTAGTCACTAGGGGGCACTTGGAGAGCTCCGTCCTGGCCAGGTGGCTTTAAGGATCGAGAATACAGCTCTGACAGTGCCGGTTCCCTGTGGCACTCACGGAGTTGGGTGTTTGCTTGCTTGGTCCATCCTGTGTTGTCATTAACAGCACTGAGAGGTGATGCCACTGGGGACAGCAGAACCAGCCTTTTGCATGGTTTGAGCTGCAGAACTTTGGCATAGTATGTGTGCTTTAACAGGGGGAATTTAAGGCTTACAGTGGCCATTAGCTTTGTCTTCAGATGTAAATGTGTATATCTAAATGTTGGCAGTCTTAGGAAATTGTCTCTGTATTACTTGTGCATAAAACCTTCCACGGGGTTTTCTTATTTCCGTTCCGTTTAGTTACATATAAGCATTGTGTATATATGCCTTAAAACTCACATATATGGAAGTAAAAAGGGTTGTTTATTGTGGCAGTTTTGAAATTTTTTTGAGTTCTGCTTGTCCAAAGGTGGCAATTGAATATATTACAGTTTTTTTTTAAATTTTTATAACAATCTTGATTCGTTGAATACTAATTCTCAATTTAAAAAACCCCAACAATAAAAACAACCACCCCTCAAAAAAGCCAAACCAAAACAATCAAACCCAAACCACTGCTTTTTCTTCTTGTGTGTGTTTGATAATAATAACTTTTTAGATCAGTATAGTTCCTTGAAGTCCTCTGAGAGCTGGGCAGTAGGATTGTGACCTGAAATGAGACCTTTAAGGCCACATGTCTGCTCTGCAAACATTCAGAAGAGTGAACCTGGATGTCACTTCTGAGTTGATTTTTCTGTTTTTGTTTTCTCACCTAAGGATAGGAAACTCTGAATTTTTAACCAGCATCCTACGTAGCTTAGGGAAGATGCACACTATCCTGGTTTTCTCTGTTTATTCACAGAAGTGTTTTAGAAGCTTTTATTTTGTTTTACTCCAAGGCAGCACACGAATTTAGGAAGAAAAGGTTAAAATCTTCTTAGGACAGAGAAACTCTTTCTCATCCAGCTTTCCCACAGTTTCTCATTTTATTCTATTTAGTTCTCTAGGCATGTAGGCTAACCAGAGTGAACATTTTTTTCATACTATTGTATTTGAATTATGTTGCTTAATGAGCCCACGTTAGTTAACTGAGATAATTATTGGACTTCGTAGAGAGCCAGGAGGGGAAAGAATTAGATATATATGTGTGTGTGTGTGGTGGAAGTAGTGGAATTTTTTTTCCCCCCAAGTTTATGATGATGGTGCACACCTTCAGACAAGCATGCAAACTGAGAAGGGTTTGTCCCGCAGGCCACGTGGATGACCTGTTCCCGTTTTTCCTGAGGCATGCCAAGCAGATCTTCCCCATGCTGGACTGCATGGACGACCTGCGCAAGATCAGCGACTTGAGGCTGCCGCCCAACTGGTCAGTGGGGGCAGGGGCTGCACTGCTTTCTTTTCTCAGTGTCATAGAACTTCATAGTCCGTGGATTTCAGCTTTGTGATGTGTGATAATGCTGCATTTTCGGTTCCATTTCTCTGTTTTTACAGTAAGTTGTGCCAGGAATTCTTACGTTTCTTTTTACAAGCCGCATTGGAATGAATTACAAGGAAAATAGAGTTGTATCAGCTGTTAAAGTCACTGGATGGCCTTTCAGAAGGCTCTATATTTGGAAGGTAGCACACCAGAACATCAACATGTTAACAAACCAGGGACAGAGAATTAAGAGGAGTAATGATAACTGTTTTGAACTGTGTGAATCTCTCTCTGAATCTTTGAAAGCATTGTATGATTTAGAAGATGAATGTATAAGACATAATAATGTTTTTATACTGTCTCTACTTAAGAAGTTGATCTTCCTGCTTTCAACACACATTAAAAAGTCTATTAATAAGCTCATTTCCAATTTTTCCTGAATCAATATCCAGAACACCAGATAAACATTCAACAGATCTGCTTTTTTTGTGTATTTGTTTTAGGTATCCAGATGCCAGGGCTATTCAGAGAAAGATAATATTCCATGCTGGTCCTACAAACAGTGGAAAAACTTACCATGCTATCCAGAGATTTTTGTCAGCCAAATCTGGAATATACTGCGGACCACTAAAACTTCTGGCTCATGAGATCTTCCAAAAGACTAACGATGCTGTCAGTATGTCATATTGCTTCCCAACATCCTTAGTACTGGGGCAGTCTCATGAGTGCATGTCTGTAAAGTCCTGTAGCTGCTCCAGGAATTCCCTGGACCAGCGTGTGTTTGGACAAGTGCCTTTGCTTTGCAGCAGTGCCAGCTCTCATGGCAATACCAGTTGTGCATTAATGCTGTAGGTGAGCAGAATGGAGCATCATTTGCCCAGATGGAACAGCACTGTCCCCAGAGCACATGCTGTGCAATCATCCCTGTAACCTCTCTTTGCCTGTGATTTGTTGCTCTCCAGGTTTAGCCAGGCTCTACTATTAGGTATTTCAGCATGGGAACCATGGCTCTTTTACCCATGACCTTTATTTTAGTTGGTACACAAAAAATTACCCTTGCTTAACTCTCCTCAACCTTCTGCTTCAGTGTTCAAATATATTTCACTTCACCATCTATGAAAAATTCTGCAGACTCTGATGTGTTGAGTTGAAGAGCAGTGCCCCATATCAGGTCCCTAGAGGAAATTTTCGTTAGTGTGGGGGGTTTTTTATTACTTCTGGCATATTTTTGGAGGCTTCTCACCACTGTGTTTCCAGCTGCACAGAACCAGTCCTGAAGCATCAGAACCACACATCACACATTAATGAGCACAGTGTGTGTGTATGGTAGGGTTTTAAAGGATTTTGTGATTTATCTGGTTTTGATGTAGGAATTGTAATTCCTCTTACTGGTTTATCAATGCCACACATAAGAAAGACTGGCTTGTCTTAGGAGACTAGTCCTAGGTAATGTGCACTATACAGGGACTGTTGGTACCATCAGTGATGTTCCCTGTTGGTAGTCACTGCACTTTGTTCCCAGTTCCCATATGTACAGTGTGTGTGAGAACAATCCCCAGATGACCTGGGGGAGGCTGGAGCTTGCAAGGCTCCTTCACTGCTAGACCTTGCTTTATGAGCCCCTTGTACTGCAGCTCTTCTGACAGTTCTTTTGTTGCAGGTGTGGCAGCTCTGAAATGCTCAGGGGAAGATGTAGTCTCCTGCAGGCATCTAATTACAGATAGTGCCTCTTTATTATACCTCCAGTCTGATAGGACTTAAATACAGGGCACAAGTCTCAAAGGGCTGGGTAGTTATTTTCTGGGTAGTTATTTTCTAGATAAGCTTCTGCTATACTGTACTAGAAGCTACTGTAAGAAACTGATTTTCTTCCTCTTTGGAAAGGGGATTCTGTTGTATTTAAGAAACTTAACCTGAGTTTTCTGAATTCCTTTAGAACGTGCCATGTGACCTGGTGACAGGAGAAGAGCGTGTCTATGCCAATGAAGATGCCAGACAAGCTCCTCACATTGCCTGTACCATTGAAATGTGCAGCACTAATATACCCTGTATGTAAACAATTGTGTGTTTCAGTCCTACCAGGGGTATCTTCATGTGTATTATTGCTTGGACTCTAAAATAGCTTTCACCCTTTCACTCTTACAGCAACGATTTCTGTGTTAGAGCAGTTCAAGAAACCCAGATCATCTCAGAGTAGCTTTTTGGTGGTAGAGGATTAACTTGATTTTAAGCAACCTTTTAAGTCCCTTCATGTGTTGTATTGCTGTTCTAGATGCTCTTCCTTGGTGCATCATGTTTTTCTTTTTTGTTTTAAGATGAAGTTGCTGTGATTGATGAAATTCAGATGATCAGAGATCCTGCCAGAGGGTGGGCTTGGACAAGAGCCCTTCTAGGTAAGCTGGTTTGTGTTGGCAATGAACTGCTTTAATGGGACTGTAAATGGCACATGAAATTCAAGCTTAGCAGTTAGTATATTCATAAATTGTTACAGTATGTGATGCTAAGTAAAAGTTGAATATTTTTTTCTTCATACATCCTCTCACAGCAAGTTAGAGAGATACTCTGCCCCAAAGGATTTGTCTGCATGGCAGCAAGTTAGCTGTCATGTTTTAATAAATTAACGTTTTTTAAAAAAAAATTTATTCACATGCTTCTTTTAGTTTTGTTTTCTTGGGTAATATGGAGTCTTTGCTACATCCTGCTGTCTGCTGTCCTTTTACATTGACTATTTTCTAGAAATATGCTCTTTTGTTCATTTAACACCAATTTTTCAGGGATTGCCTTGAAGAGATAATATTAAATATATGTCAGCTTTAAATATTTTAGTGTTAATTTCAAATGGCTCATAGAAGGATTTTTTTTTGATAATTTTAGAATTTTTCAAGAGGAAATTTTGCAACAGTTTTCCTCATATTCTGAACAGAAGTTCGGAATCCGAGTCCTTCTGCTCTTGTCCCTTCCCTTTGTTGCTTTTGATGATGAATTCAACAGAATGTTTTTTCACACTTCCTCTGCCTCTGTTTTTTTCCCCGTTTCTCTTCTGACCGTATTAGAGGTGAATTCATGCAGAAAACAAAGATCCTCAGTTCTGCTGGGGTTTGGGAGTTCGTAAAACATTAGTAGTAAATAAAAGCTTTGCTCCATTGGTTCAGGGACTGAGGGTACCTTTTGTTTTGGCTGAGGGTATTGGCTGCTCCTATTACCACACTAATGTGTTAGATGTAATTTTTGGGTAACTTAAGATTCAGCTAAAGTTACTCTTGTTCATAGATTCATAGACCATTTTGCTTTTTATTTCATGTTCAGGCCTCTGTGCTGAAGAAATCCATGTTTGTGGAGAAGCTGCTGCTATTGACTTGGTGACAGAGCTCATGTACACTACAGGGGAGGAAGTTGAAGTAAGTCTTTTAGTTCTGAGAAGCTAAGGACAGAATATTAGGTTCTCCTTGCTGTAAAACAGGCAAAAAAAATGTAGAGTCTTTTAGGGTATCCCTAATCAAAGTTATCCTGCAGGAGCCACTGTTATGTTTCTCAATTTCTGTAAACAAAGGAGATGTTGCAAAGTTCTTTCTTTTTAAGTAGCAGTATTGTTTTGCTGAAAGAAGATAAGGGAATTCTCCTCAGGGAATGTTGCAGTTGCTACAGCTGTTTGGGGGCTTTCTTTACAGTTCTGATCTTCCTGGAGGGCACAGTGCCCTCAGGTTTGCTGACTTTCCTGGACTGGTTGATAGTTATTCTCCACATGGTGGGGACAGGACTTAAGAGGTAATGCCTCCTGAAGAAAGTGATTGAAAGATCGCTGAAACAAACTTTATTGTCATAAATATGGGGTTTTTTTTTCAGTTGGTAAGGTTCTTCTGAGAAGAGTATTTAAAAATGTAAAATTTGGTCCCAAAAAAGTCCAGCCTTCATGATTTCATGGTGAATTAGCTGTAGGTTTATATGTCTGTGTGTGGTGGGCTGTGTAATTCTGAAAAGGAGGGGACCCATGAAAACATTCAGATATCTGAATGAAAACACTTGTTTTGTGATAGAAAGGGGTGTAGCCTGTATGCTACCGTTTTTGAATCTAGTTTACATGTAAAAATACATAGTTCTTCCATTTCTTGAAAAAGCTGTATAGTTCTCAGCTTGGGAAGTGCTGCCAGTATGCAAGTGCAAAGTGTGTATGTCACCCTTCCCCTTCAGGACTCAGAGAGGTCCCTCAGTGTTACAGTCAGTTGTGATAATAAACATGCTGGTTGATCTTCCACAGGAAATTTTTAATTTACAAGAATATCTTTGACAACTTTGATTCCAGGTCCGAAACTACAAGAGACTCACTCCTCTGACTGTGCTGGATTATGCCTTGGAATCCTTGGATAACCTCCGTCCCGGGGACTGCATTGTCTGCTTCAGTAAGAATGACATTTACTCTGTGAGCCGGCAGATTGAAGCCAGAGGATTGGAATGTGCTGTCATATATGGCAGTCTGCCACCAGGTAAAGCACTCTTCCTTTTCTCAGTAAGGGAATGCTCTGCTTCCTGCTGCTTTCCTTAGGAATAAGCCCCTGTACTGCTGTCTTTATTTAAAACAAAGCCGTACAAGTTTCCTAGTTGTGCTTCTCTATACAGTTAAAGAAAGTAATCTGCTTTCCTTGACTGGTGTTTTAATCTTGTGATTAGACCTTTATTATGTACTTAATTTTGATCTTCAGATAGATATAATTAAATGAGGTCTATCCACAGCTCTGGGAGTAATTTAAATACCTCCTGCCCCCTTCCCCCAAAACAGCCAAATACCAATTTTTTCCCTCAGTCTGTTATAATGGCTTTGGGCTTAGTGGTGCATTGTCTTTGGTTTGTAAGAGGTTTGATATGTAGTGTTCTGTCATTCTGTTTTAGGAACAAAACTTGAACAGGCAAAGAAATTTAATGATCCTGATGATCCATGCAAAATTTTGGTTGCTACAGATGCAATTGGAATGGGACTCAATTTGTAAGTACTTGCAGCAGGTTATTGTATTTTTTTTTTTCCTTTGAGTGTTAGGCTCACATTAATTTCCTTGCTTGTTTCTCCCCAGTCTGGTTAATTTGACTAAAGATCTACTATGTCTAGATAATACAACACATATTTTAATTCTGAAGTAGTGATCAATTTGGTTATGCAGAACTAAGCTTTCATTTTAAAACTGATTCCAAGAATTAAATGGCTCCCTTGGGCTAATTCTGTGTGATAGTGGGTAACAGTGCCTACTGGATGAACAGGAGTCACATGTGTTAGGGTGTCAGAGTTACCAATCTCTTGCATTTCTCTAATACAGAGCAAGTTCAGCACAGTTTCAGGTGTATTCTGAAGGTGATGCAGTCACATTGCTCTAAACTGCTGAGGCAGGGACCCTGCTAGAACATGATTGATGTGTGCAGGGATGGTGATTCTCCTGGGACTAACCAGGAGTCTTATCCTGCCCTTTGGAATATGGTGTACCCATAGGTAGTATCTGTGATACCTTAATTTATAGAGGAGGAAAAAAAGCTCATAAAAAAAGAAAAGGCTTTCATTCTTTGCATTGAAAGCAATTTGCAAAAAAGAATTCCTCTTTGGTTTTGTTCAAATGTTCCAGGTGCATAAGAAGAATAATCTTTAACTCTATAGTGAAGCCAACTGTCAATGAGAAGGGAGAGAAGGAAATAGACTCCATTCCCACCTCCCAGGCTCTGCAGATTGCAGGCAGAGCTGGGCGTTTTGGCTCATCCTTCCAGCAGGGAGAAGTCACCACAATGCACCGTGATGACCTCATGCAGCTGAAGGAGATTCTGAGTGAGGCTGTGCCTCCTGTGAAGGTGAGAGGCTCAGGGCCCAGTTAGGGCAGATGTGCTCTGGGGCCAGTTTATGGTGTTCTGATCCCAAATTATTTTTCCTTGTGTCTGTTTACAGTGTAGTAGTAAAACTGGATTGTGTCATGACTTTGGATATATGTCCCATTTGGAGGCTTGCAATGGTGCATTTATATTGAATCTGCTCTTTTAAGAATTAAAACCTCAAACACAAAAGTTTCTAAGTTTCATATAAGTGTGCTAAATAAACTGGAGTCTGTGGGGTGCTTTGGTTTTTTGCATTATGTCTTCCTCTGTTGTTTCTGGTGCATTAACTTTAAAACAGTATTGAGAGTTAATGGAATATTTTTTCTTTATTTTCCCTTTAGGCAGCTGGCCTACACCCTACTCCTGAGCAAATAGAAATGTTTGCCTATCATCTTCCTGATGCCACTCTATCCAATCTAATTGTAAGAACGATCAAAACATCACCTTTTGTTTAAAAAGGAAGCGTTACTTATAGTCACTACTTCTGTACAAACATGCACTTTGGGAACCTGACAGACAGCCTTGTGTAGTTTTTTGTTGGATTCTTCTCTCTGCCACAGCAGTGACTCCAGATGAGTTTAGGATGCTTAACTTTTCTATGCTATAATAAACTTGAAAGCTCTTCAAGTGTGTAAATATTTTTACACGTGTTGAAGACTGTGCAACAACCTTTTCATTTCACCTTTTCTGAATTTGAAGTGTAGACATTTTGGTCTGAGGCTGAAAATATTAGGGATTGAAACGATGATAAATTATTTTAAAATTCCTGGGAAACTAGGCTGGTCATGTCAGACTGCCATATATCTGAGAGCCTTATTTCTTTTTTCCTATTTCCTTGGATTTTATGGTAAAACAATGCTTGTGTAACTTTGAGAAAACAGATTTTGTGAAATCTACTTGCTCTCGTCCTTAGATGGACAGTAGATCTTTTGGATATGCCTAAACATTTAAAAGTAGAAATTGAGCCTCCATTGCTGTATTTAAAGAATAGTGTCACAGCTTTTAGTACACTGAGAAATTGTTAGCAGCTTTCATGGATTTAAATGTGCATTATTGTTCTCTGCTAATGTGCTGTTATGGGGCAAAGTGTATAATTACTAACCTTGAGAGAAATGATTATACCTGGAGACCTGGAAGGCTGGTAGGGTAACAGCACCTCTTTAAAATTTTGCTATTAATTATTTCTGGCCTAGCATAGAAGTATGAAGATAAAAACCCTGTGTTGCTATTGATCTCTTAAGTACTCAGTCACAGACTTAATTAAAAAAACCTCAATGTTTCTTTAAAGATGTTTTTAAAAACTCTTTGAAAGATTTACACTAGAGAAATAATTTGGGGGCCCATAGACATTCACCCTGCAGTGTGCCCTGGCATCTCCTCTTTCTCCAAACATTGGATGTGTTTCAGGTTTTCTTTGAAGTCCTCTATTGCAATACTGTATTTATCCTGTGTTTTCTTTTTTCCTAAAATAGATCTGATCCTGACATTGAGCTAAAAATATCTCAATTATTGAATTTTTTGCAGTAAAGTTAGTTTTTTGGGTCATGCTAAGTGACAAACCAGGAGAAACTTCTAAACATAGTAGTAACTGGTTCCTGGTTCTTTGTGACTAAAATGTACAATTCCAGAACTTTGTTATTTGGGAGACTTAACTGAAAATGTTTAAATGAAGTGTAGTGTGTTATGTCTTCCCCTCTGATCCTGTGCTGAAGAATTTAATGCAAATTCTGCTAAAAGAGCAGAGAGAACTCCCCTGCCTCTATTTTATTACTGTGGTCAAATGTAACCTTTTTTAACTGTTCTGATACAAAGCTTAAGAAACCCCTCCTGTAATAACATTCTTTTCATTCGGTTATATTTTTACAGGATATTTTTGTGAGTCTCTCACAAGTCGATGGGATGTACTTTGTCTGCAATATTGATGACTTTAAATTTCTAGCAGATATGATTCAGCACATTCCACTAAATCTGCGATCACGATATGTCTTCTGCACTGCACCCTTGAACAGAAAAGAGCCTTTTGTGTGCACCACGTTGTTGAAGGTCAGCTGGTTTTTTTTCCATCTCAAAAAAAAATGTGATGTTTATATTGGAGCAAGTGGGTCTTGGTGCAGTGAGACTGTGTCTACCTGCTGTCTTGAGTTTGTCATTAGCTCACTGGAGGGCATTCTTAAAGTGCTCAGAGGTAGAAATACAACATAGCTGGAGATGTGTTTTTTTCCTAATTAGATTTTTATTGACCAAAGATTTTAACTCCTGAGAACTGGTTCTTATGGTGTAAATTAAAGTTTGGGCAGCTTTTCTCCTGTTTGCCTCAGAGAATCCTCCTGCTTGTCCTTGCAGGTGAGCTCTGAACTGGGAGAGATCACTTGTGTTCCCTAGTCCCTTGGGCAGTGTTAAGTTTTGCAGCACAGTGTGCCTAAAAGTAGCCATGAAAACCCAAGTTACTGCTACTTCAAGGTATTAGCTTGTCAACAAAAGAGAAGG
Source organism: Scytalopus superciliaris (assembly GCA_013400415.1). Lineage (NCBI taxonomy): Eukaryota > Metazoa > Chordata > Aves > Passeriformes > Rhinocryptidae > Scytalopus > Scytalopus superciliaris. The sequence continues at coordinate 199,385 of VXBX01003488.1, forward strand.
TGGTTGCTGGTGTTGGAACAGTTGCACAGAACTAGAACCCCAGAAAACACAGTGCTGTAAGTTGCTCTCAGAATTATGTCACTTCACTTTTCAGGCCTGGAAGAGTTGTCTGTCACTGTGCCCCCAGAGTGATTATTTTGAGGGATTTGTAGTCAGAGGATTTTTCAGTTTTTCAGGATTAATAATTTAATTTGGGACTGTGACTTTGCAGTATTGCCTTTGTTCCCTTTTTAGAGACTGCATTAAACTTTTCTAATGAAATAGTGTGAAAATGAAACTGATGTGGTGCCCTTATGCCACACATATTAGACCTCTGCTTTCATAAAGGGCTAATAATCTTCCTTAAAAATTGAGTGACTGATTAAAGAGTTGAAATAAGTCTCTCATTAAGAAAATGCTGAGCATTCAGATCCCAAGGAATGAAGGTGCAGAGGGGCATAATGTGGTGTTGGAGGGAGGTAGGATGTCATGAATGCTTGTATGAATTTAAGCCCCATTCCTTGGCCAAAAAAACCCACTTGTAGTGTCAGCCATTTAGGAGCAGTTCCAAGTCATCAATACTCTGGAAAAGTTTAGACTTAAATCTTATTTGACTTGTTTTTCTCTTACTTAAAGGGCTGAGGTGTTTGAGTTTCAGAAGGGCTGATTAGTAGTGCAGATTAGTCTGTTTGGGTTGTCAGTAGTGTGTTTCCTAATCCAGGGAATACATTTAACATTTTCTCAACCTGGGGACTCTGAAACAAGATAATTAACCAAATAGGAGGAGGAAGAGGAGAGTTAAAAAAGGCAAAGTCCATCTGCTTTGTTGGACGAAATCAAATGCCTTCAGTGTTATGGTTTTCTGGATAACTCTGTGCCTTTGTTGCTTAACTCTGTGCATGGCCCATGGACAAATTGTGTTAATGAGGCCCTGGAAAGGAGAGGTGACTCCTGTGTTGAGTAATTAAGTAAAAGAATGTGTGGCATTTGAGTTGTGTAAAACAAAGCAGGTATTTTCCCCGAGTATTCCATGTATACAGACTCCAGGGAGTTTAACTCTTTTGGGATTTCTTCTTTGCTGACTAACTGAGGGCTTTGCCTGTGTTTCAGTTTGCACGACAGTTCAGTAGAAACGAGCCCCTGACGTTTGACTGGCTCTGCAGACACACCAAATGGCCCTTGGCTGCTCCAAAAAACATCAAAGAGCTGGTACACCTTGAAGCTGTTCATGATGTTTTTGACCTCTATCTGTGGTTAAGGTATTATCTTTGTGTTGGAAAACGGTTTTTATTTTCTCCTGATGTTTGACATACAATCCTAGGAGAGCAGTGTCTTCAAGCCTGTGTGTACATGGTGCAGGATGGGCCTCTTTCCCTTTAGACAAATGCAGTGTTGTGGGAAAGAGTCAGGGCTCTATAGAGAGCAGCTGGTGACTGACAGAGAGAGAAATGTAGAAATAAGGTGATCCTGGACTGGAACAGCTGAAATGCAGCTTAAAATACAGTGGCCTTCCCATGCAACACGTAATACGTTTTTTCTTACATAGTGTGTGTCCCATTTTTTGTGCCAGTCAGCATTCCTGTCGTGGGAAGGCTTAACTGTGTGTTGTTTTGCCTCTGTCAGTTACCGCTTCATGGATATGTTCCCTGATGCTGCCCTGGTAAGGGATATTCAGAAGAAACTGGATGACATTATCCAAATCGGTGTGCGCAACATCACGAAGCTCATCCGGGCATCCCAGTCTGCAGCTGCTCCTGGCACAGCAGAAGTTGTGTCCGAAGACTTTCCCCTTTCCAGGACTACGAGGGATGCCAGGGTGGCTTCAGACCGTCACGGTGCCAAGTCCCCAGAGGCACTGTCCATTGCAGTGGAGACTCCAGCACTGAGGAGGGCCAGGAACACGAGAGCCTCTCGCTCTGGGGTGAGGCAGGAGGATCTGAAAAGCTATGGCCGTGGATCCCTTGCCAACAGACTGCTGCGTGAAGGACTTCTGACACAGGAAATGCTGAGACAGCTGGAGAGTGAGTGGCAGGATCAGCACAGGAATGGTAGATATGGCTTTGGTTCAAAAAGAGATGATCAGCATAGTTCAAAGGAAACGGGGAAAAAGCGAAAATAGAACCATGTCCTAATTCTGTTTAGTTTTTATTCATAAAATAAAATACTATTTTAATAACTTGTTTGGCATTTCATGTTTACGCTGCTGCAGCTCCTGGATGTTTTTCCTTCTCCCGTGACCAGTAATGTGAAACACTCAGAGAAATGGACTCTTAAAGCTCAAAGGCCATAGGTTTGCTTTTACCACTCAGCTGTGCACTCTTTCAATCATGGTGTCCAGCATAAGTGTATGATCTGCTGCTATGTGAAAATTTGAACCCATGTCTTCTTGCAAGATATCCTCACATCATTAATAAACATCAGATATTTCACTAGTAATGAATTAGCTACTCATTCCATCCCTTCCCAAAGGTCAGAGTTTAACAGACGACAAACAAGTATTGAACAACCTGTAACAAAATTGGCTCAGAATGGTGATGGGAGTCATGTACCTCTAACCTTTGTGTCCTGGGAAAATGTGGAAGAAGGTGAAAAGCATTTGTGCTAATGTGTTGGGGAATGATGACATTCTGGCCACAAGAATTTTTGAGTTAAGTTTCAGTTCTGTCATCTGAGGGGTAATTACTGAGACAAAGCAAAATCTGTCCTTGCTCTTTAAATTGTCTTCTTCTAGGGAAAGCTCATCACACTGATTCAGGCAAAGTCTGAGGAGAGGAAAAACTAAAGAGTTGGATTATGGTTTTTGGAGGAAAGGAGGAAATGTCAGAAGCATAGGTATAATTTATTTACTTTTGAGAAATTCAGATGTTTGTTTCTCCTGGACTCTTCTAACCCAGTTTCATACAAGTTACTTTGTTTTCTTGCACTCCGTAAATGCTTTTTTTGCTTCATGTGCCAGTTTGTGATACCTGGATTTTGAGAGAAGTGTCCTGGTGCAGTGTCCCTGGGTAATGGTAAAGACAGTGCAGTGCCAGGCTGTGCTTTCACAGACATGCAGGGCTCTGATTTTTTTTTTTTTTTAGTGTGAGCAGCTTCAGGGTATGTTTTTGAGCTCCCACTGGAGAGTGGAAAGATTCAGATGCTGCAACTGCTGTGCGTTCACAGAAGTGGGTTTTAGTGCTGGGACATGTTACTGGACTGCCCGAGGAGAATAGTGCTGCACTGACCATGTTTCTGGGGTTGGCTGTGTACAAGTCTGCACAGATCCTGTTGGTGTTAGTGTTGGAATCCCTGCAAAAGCCAGGTTGAGTTCCACTGTATCAAATGCCTGACTTTCTGAAATGATCAACCACATACCTCTGCCGGATGAAAGTTTGCTCTGAATCCTCTTTTCCTCCTACTGGTATCAGTCCTTTATGCTGCTATTAAACAGGCCTGCAGCAGTTTGAAAATTGTTTTCAATAGCTGTTTTCACTGTCTTTCGTGTACTGTTTCTTCATTGTTTCCTAAAAAGCAAGCAGTGCATAAATGTTTTTAGTCCACCTAATCCTCCTTCTGGTTTCAGTGCAGGACTGGTGGGAAGAGAAAGTTTTATGTCCTTCCCCTGCTAAGCTCCATCCTTCTTTCCTCCCCCAGGACGAACCAAGCAGCTCTGTGTGTGTGGCAATGCCCATGTGAGTGTTGTGGACTTGCTGTTCTGTGGATGAGTAATTCAGCTTTGCTTTCCCAGAGTCCTGCTGAACAGCAGCATGACCTGCACAGAGTGGGAGCTGGCATTAACCCTTACAAATGGGTTCCTTTTGATGCTATTCACACAGCTCTGGTTGTGTGGGTTGTGTGGCTGAGTGGTCTTAGTTGCCTCCTTGTTCCTTGGCACTCAGCTCAGTGGAAGGGAAGTTGTAGCTGCTCAAGCCTGCCAAGATGTTTTGATCACGTGTGTTGTCCCCCTTCCCTCTGGGACTGCACACTCCATGGTGGATCTGCAAACTACTGTTGTAAAACCACCTTCTGCAAGGACAACTCCCCTGATTTATCTCCCCAGAGTGTGTGGGGTTGGGTTGCAGGAGACCCTCTTTGATACTGTGCTTGGCTTCTAGCCTGTTATGCTAAATTGACTCTGTAATTATATGCTAAACTGCGTACTAGTGTATATTTTTGAGCAAGGAAAGAGTGTCTGGGCCATGGGGGTGTAAGCCAGCCTTGTGTTTGAGCAGCAAGCCTTGCAATAAGGAAACTAAATGACTATAAGCATTCTTTTTTGTATTTTGCTGAGATTAGCACTTGGCTTAACTCATTGCTTGTTTCCATAGCGACTCCATAGTAACTGTTTTAGGAGCTCTGAAGTTTATTCAGGCGTTTCCAGGCTGACTTTATGAAAGTTTTCTTTTCTTCTGAGCTAATGGTGTGGCTGTCATTGACTCCCATTAGAATGGCTGCCAGATTGATCCCATGTGGTACAATCCAGATTGATGTGGGGCAGAGTTATCCCAACCACTCATTTTTTAATGTGCCTGGTGGGGCTGTGCTGAAACTTTTTAAGCAACATCAGTAATATTGTTCACTTGATCTGGGAATGGCATTTGCAAAACTACGTCAGGTGTTGATGAAAAGATTAATTTCAGGCATTCAAGTTAGAGATGTTTTGAAGTTTATTCACTTACTGTTTATTTGCTGTCCTTCAAATGTAAAATGATGATTGATGCATCACTGTTTGGCTAAAGTTTTCTGTCTCTTAAGCAAACGTGCTCTTTTTTGTCTGTGCTGTTTCCACCTCTTCTAAAGGGTGTCTATCCTTGGATTGGATTTTCCAGTCAGTCCCCTCAGGTGCTCTGCCTTACTTTCCATCCTGATGTTGCCCTAGAAAGGCATATGCAGCATGAATGTAGGGACCCCTTTCTGTTCTGAGCTTTGATGAACATTTGGGAATATACTGGGGAATGAACCTGCTGCTACTTAGGGGGGAATATATTCTAAGGGTTGGTCTTGGAATAATAAGCTGTAATGAAGAGGGATTTCTCCTGATTACTCACTTGTAGCCTTGTGCATTGTCTCCTTGTTAACCTGGGTACCAGACTCAGCAACCAGCATTGCCACTGCCTTTGGTATCTCACCAAAGATGGATGTGTTTCTCCCAAAATAAAAGGCCTCTTTCTGGAGGTAAATGGCACACCTTTAACTGATGTACTCAAGGCATTTATCTGAATTTCCTCATTATAGCCACAAGCTCCTTTTCTCTGCAGGCCTTTGACTGCAAGACTGTGGGAGGCAGATGAGCACGAGACTCCAGATTCTCTGTTTTGCCTTGAGATGGGATTTGGAGGGAGAACTGCAGGAGAAGGAAGTAGAGTGAGAGGTATTACAGTTCTGAAGTTATGTTGGCCCTTGCAAAGGGGGGAGGGAAGATTTGTGAGTAACTTTTATTTGGTGCAGCTCTATCAAAGGGGAAAACCAACATTGCCTCAAGCCTTCAAGCTGCATGTGATTGGAGCTGATCTGCTCACTTGGGCCTGGAGTAGTTCCCCCGTTCTGACCAGGATCAAAATGGCTGTAACATTTTTGGGTTTGGGCTCTTGGTGCATCGAACTGCAGTCTCTGTGGAAATGAGATCATGTCTTGTCTTTTCTTGCACAGCAGAAGCAAACCGGGGCCTGGGATACACCAGGGATGAGCGAAAAGGTTACGCAGTGATTCTGACACGTCAGGTATTTCACAGAGCTTGCTGCCTGTTCAGGAACATTTAGATCTTTGAGACCCTTTTCCAGTGGTGTCTGTTAGAGAAAGAAAGGAGAGAAAGAAAAATAAATCTACTGTATTACAGACACAATGAGCTCTGGATCAAAGTGGGATGGAGCTTGAAAGGTGATGTTTTGAATTTTGCTGGCCAGAGGGGTTGTGACTCGGATGGCATGGGTAAACAATGAGGAGAGAGACAGTCCCTCTGGGAGTCAGTGTCTGACTTAACGAGCCAGCAGTTATTAAAAGATGAATAGAGGAGAAGTGAACCGTGCTTTCTGGCTGGTAGCGTGGCTTATTTTCTTCTTTCTCTTCTCCCTTTCTCTTGAAGATCAAAGGCCTAATTTTAGAACAAGCCCTATTTATGGACTGCTCAGCCACTTTGTCTGCTTTACTCTTGTTCTAGAATAATGGAAAATAAATAGAGCTGGCGGGATCTCCCAGTGTCCAGAGCTCATCCCTGATGCAAGGCAGGAAGGGGGTGGGGAGGAACCTTTCCTAGCAAAAGTTCTGTATAATTTGTCTCTGCAGAGGGAGTTCCTCCCTCAGCTCTCTCAGTCTTTCCTCGTGATTAGAAGCTGAAAAAATGTGACCTGTGAGTGCTCCTGATGTTCACCAGAGCTAACTCCTGATCTGTTCCTTGACGTGCCAGAGCTGCCAGGACTGGGCAGAGCCCTCTTCCTTGAGACTGGTACAGAGGATGGAGTTGAGTTTAGTGCTGTGTGTCTGTGGATTATACCTCCTGTATGTACAGCCCCCCATGGTGATCAGTTGTGCTTCCTTTTTACAATACCATGAGATTCTTGGGTCCACTCTAGGCTCTGAATTGATGTAGTCACACATCCTTTTCTGCTGACTGGCTGCCTCTGCCCCACTTTGGATCTCCAGACCTAGTTTTCTACTGCTCAGTAGTTCTTTGTGTTTCCTCACATTATTTGGTACTCCCCTCCCCCTTTCCATCTCCTTTTTCTCCCCCTGCTGTTTTTCTAATCTGTTAAAATAATTTTTAATTGTTACCTTGTTCTGCAGAATTTTGGGTGGTGGTTGTCTCCCAGTGCAGTAAGTGTGCTCAGTCCAGCTGAGCAGTATCTGGGAGCAAACAGGTGCAGTTTGGGAGTGAGCTTCTAATTGCCCCAGGGAGAATGCCTTTTCTTTTTGTTTTTTTTGCCTCTCTCCTTTGTGTCAGCATTTCACCCAGCTCCCTTCGGATGAGGTTTCCATAGTTCATATCACTTGATACGATGACAAAATCCTGGAAGCACTTGTGTATTCAGAGTGAACTTTTGGGAGTAATGGTTAAAGACTGTGTCCGATTCTGGTGGTGAGAGGCAGCTGCTCTTGCTGCAGGCACTCTGTGCTGCCAGCTAAAGGCATTCTCTCCACTGATACCCAAACTGCCAGGTAAATATGTCCCCTCCTCACCTTTTGCAGTACTGAGGATCTTCATTGGTTGGAAACTTTGTCTTCAGGAGAGGTGGAGAGAGATTAATCAGCCCCCAAGCTCTCTGCTGGGAATTCCACCAGGAGGCATTCCAGCTGGGGGCAGGGGTCTGTGTGTCTGTGCTCCTTTACACAGCCGAAGCCTAATTGGTAAAAAGCTGCAGATAAGGGTGCACTGTGCAGCTCCAGAGTGGAGTTCATTCATGCAGAAGAGCTTGTCTCACAAGTGGGAGCGCTGAGCAGAGGGAAGAAACCTCCTCAAATCCCGTCCAGCCTCCCTGATTCCCGGCAGTGCTGAGGTGGTGGGAGCCCATCAGCCCCCCTGGGCGAAGCGGGGCTGCTGCGTAGCAACTGCATTGCTAAGTGGTAACAATTCCCAAGTGGGGCAGTAACAAAATCGATTTTTCTCCCCTTCAGCTTGGCAGCTCTCCAGGTGCCTGCTCTGGCACAATGAAGTGTGTAGCTGGGGAGGGAGGGACTTCGCGTTGATGGAGGGGGGGGGTGTGACACAGGGAGGCAGAAGTTTAGCCACTGAACCGATCACAGTGGATGGATTTATTTCTGGACTCAGTTTCCCAGGAACTCCACTGTTGCACCCTGGGGGAAATGGCTCAGCTGAAGTCTCTTTAGCTCCAGCTTCGTGAGTAAAGACCTGTCGTGTTGGAGTTACAGCAGCTCTGTCACTGCCAACTCATCCATCCGCTCCAAGAAAATGTTTGCCGTCCACTTGCTGGCTTTTCATTTCACAAAGCTAAAAGAGGATCAAATTAAAAAGGTAAGATGCAGTGTTAGCTGATTCCTATTTTGAGAACTGTGTTACCCAGGTAGGGAGGGGTCTGCAGTATGTAATGCATTCCATATAATGGCATTATCTGCTAAAGCCATTCAGCCAAACGGGGTAAGAAGTATTTAAACTCTAAACCACCTGATGAGTGTGAAAATAGGTCTGGTTAGTGCTTTCCTCTGCACAGTTAGAAGTGCTCTTCCTGTAATGGAGCAAATGATCTTCAGGAAGGAAAAGTGCTTGAACTTTATCTGGCATGGTGTGGTGTAGTCCAGAGGGCAGAAAGGAACTTCATGCTGAGTCGCTCAGCAAGTGTGGTGTGAAGGATGGGATTTCTCCAGCTGAGTAGGAATCAAGAGTCACATTGTGGCAGGGATAGGGAAGACTCCTGGAGTCTTCAAGCCATGTCTGCTGTGACTCAGGAGACATTTCCAACTAATGTAGGTGTGGGAGAAATGCCTGTGCTTCCTCTCTGGTTGTCCAAACCTGGCTAATCACTCTAATGTTTATAGATGTGACCTTTAATTACAGTTGGAAAAGCTTGAGATGGCCCAGATCTGAAGACATCAGAGTGAGCTACCTAATGTTGCTCTTCCCTAATCTACTTTCACAGCTGTGCTGGAATGGGTTTTGGGCTCAAGTCCATTCTAAGACCACGTGGGACCTGTAAGCTTCATGGATCAGAAGTCCTCTGGTTTCTAGGCATGTCCCCTGTGGGTCCTTTGTGCTCTTGGTGTCTCCCTTGAGTGCTGCCATTGCTGTCCTGGTTTTTCAGCCAGCTGGAGGTGGGACTATCTGCAGCTGTGTGGTGGGAGACCCAAGGTCCCAGTGTATGGATTCACCTGCACCACCGAGTTTGCAAAGCCAGCAATGCTGGGTTCTCTTGTCTGTGCCCGGAATATGCAGTGGATTGTTCTTAGGAGGGCTTCTTCAGCTGCTTCTGCTTTGGAGAGGTGTTCCAAGAGAGGCACTGGTATCCCTACAGTCAGATGTCTCCCACTCAGTCATAGCCCTTTTATCCCTAGGATTTAATGTGATCAGAGAAGGGACCCAATGCCCACTTCTTGTGTGGAGGAGCTGATCTAAGATCTGTAATCCAGACAGTGCTATTTCTTCTTACTTTTTACTAAGAAAGAGACCTTGTGGAGCAGTGTGGGCTCTTCAGAGAAACATCCAGAGTGTAGTTGAGCGAGGACTTCCCTGAAGTGAGGACAGCCGAGAGGAGAGGGCAGAGGAACTCTGGCAAAAGCATAAATTAAGTCTTTCTGCTAGGTGTAAAGTAGCCCTTCTTGAAGGCAGGAAACCACATGCTCCTTAGACTTCTCTTTCAAGCAGCCTAGGGTAGGCTGTATGGAACAGACTCGATTTCTCCCTAACTAGAAAGAAGGAATGCCTTCCCACCTCTCCCTCCACAGGGTTATTTATTCTGGTGGCAAAACCAAGAGCTTCTGTGCCGTGAAAACTGCTGTTTCTGTAATTGAGGCAAGCCACTCTTCTTGTGCTGTGAGAGGGAGACAGTGAATTTGGTGTTACACAGCCTGGCCATTCCTGTTTACTAGCAAATGATAAGTGAGTAGGGCCTTGCTCTGGTTGTAAATCAGGCTGGCTTTCCTGGGCTCTGCCTTATCTAGTTCCTTGGAGAGGTTTATCTACTCCTATGGTTATAGGTAAACAGGGTGGGGAATGCAAATGCTGTGAGGAGCAGGGATCTAGTGCATGTTCTCTGCAAACAGACGTGGTAATTTTTATTACTCGAGGTTTTTTCCACAGGGACTTCTGTCACAAGGTTATTTGGGCCTGTGTCAGTGTGTGAGTGCTGTATGTCTCCAGGCATTGTATTTTCTCCAAAAAAGCAGTATGGGTGCGTGGGCTGAGATGAGGATCCTACACAGTGCTGGGGCCTCAAAAACCCCTTGGAGGAAATCAAGTGCACATGCAAACCAGGGCTTACAAAGACAAATCTAAGTAATGGCCTTTCCAAGGCACAGCTGTATCCAAAGGCTGCTGCTGCTCTTGGACAGTTGCATTTTGTAGTTTAATGCTTGCTCTTCTGTGTGTACCCTCTGTGTGTGTTGGGTAAGTGATGGTGTGACTTTCAGCGTCCTAGTTCTTTCAGGTGGGTCACTGCTGACCATCAGTTTAAAATGGGACTGTGAATAGGTAACTACTTTGTGCCTCAAAACAGACAGGCCAGTCCAAATTGCAGCAAATTTATCTACAACCTGCATTCCCCTCTGTTCAAACAATGCAAGCTTTTAAATCCTGCCTTGTTGTTGGTAGAACTTGATTTGTGCCTGTTCTTCCAACCCTCCAGACCTCTGTCTATGTAAATGGTACTGATGGAATGCTCTGAGCAGATAAAGCAGCATAACAACATAGCCCGTGGTGCAAGAGCTGAGTGTCTGTACTAATAAAGTGTTAGAAACTGTCCCCCCTCTCTGCCCTGCCCACCACCTATGGCCCTGAGTCTCATGTCACGGGGAGTGGGATGTGAACAGGAATTACCCTTCAGGGGACATCCAGGTTTTTTGAGCACACAATTATTAGGCCTGCATCCTGTTCATACAGCACCAAAGTCTGACTCCCCAGTGGAAAAGCTTCTGGATGTTGACAGATTCTTATTTCACTGTGTTAATCCTCTGTTGTACCCATTTTCTAGGCCACGTTACTTACAGCCCTGCAGGTAAATGTCAGTCCCAGCAGCGTGTGGTCCTGAAGGAGAAAACCTTTAATTTTGCCCTGATGAAGCTGTACATAAACACAGATTAGCCTCTCTACCAGTTTATCTGAATGAGCTACTTTGTAGATGCTTTTGATTCCCTTTAAATTCAACTGGCTTGTATTTTGATGTATGCTGTGAGTTACCCTTGAGAAAGGGCATTGATTGCACCCAAAAATGTCTTTTAGGTGTAATCCTAGAATCACAAGAGAATGGAGGCTAGAGCTGGAGTGAGAAAAAGGCTTTGAGCTCCAGCCTGGCATTCCAACAAAGTTAATTGGCTGTGGAGTGAAGCAGTAGCTGAATGGGTGTTTTCGAGTTGTGGCTGACATGCTTGGGTACTGATGGCATTTTCTGGACCTGCCTCAGGGAGGTCAAATTCTCAGCAGATGGAGATACTGTGCAGTTCTAGTTCATTACATGTATAGGACGAGAGGACACTGTAAAAGCGACTTCTTAGGGTCTCAAGAAAGTCTCATGGGCTTACATGGGCTGGCAAGTTACTGAGCCTTCAGAAAGATGACCAAATTTTGGACAGTAATTCACCAAGGCTGCATTAAACGTTGTCAAAATGAAGTTTTTAGAGGAGCAAATGTTCTGATAATGCCCTGGAGCTTGCTTGTACTGACAGTCATGGTGCTGAGATCAAGAATGGAAAGAACAATCGGCAGCTGCTGAGCACTGAGGAGCCTGGTTGCCTTCTGTGACACCTCTCCTGTTTCCAGGTTGACAGGTACCTGTATCACCTGCGGTTCTCTGATGATGTCCTGCTGGATGTGATGGCTCGTTTCCAGGCCGAGATGGTGAAGGGGCTGGGCAGAGACACGAACCCCACGGCGACAGTGAAAATGCTGCCGTCGTTCGTGCGCTCCCTCCCCGACGGCTCCGGTGAGTTCCCCTGCCCCAGCACAGCAGAGACACAGGGCCCCCAGTGGCTTTGGGTGACTGCCTGTCTCATTGAGAAAGCAGCTGTGTATTGAGGAAACAACAGCTTCTGGTAGAGAGTTTCTTCCTTGCACCAGGTGGATCTTGATCCAGTGCTGCTTGTTTCGGGAAACGACCTTGTGAGTGCTCAGAAACAGCCTGTCCCATCTGTTCCTGGTGCAGGCCTTGCTGTAGGAGCTGTGACTGGACATGGCAAGGGCAGCCTCTACAGCTCAGAGCCTGCAGTGCAGTGTGCTGCGGGTGTGGGATGTGGCCTGGCTGTCCTGGAGCTACAGGGAGGGCGGGATGCTGCAGTGAGACCCCTCCAACTGCCACGTGACAGCAACACTGGTTCTCAGAGCTGTGACCCCCTCTTGACTTACAACAGCAAACCCTGCTCTGGTTTTTCTAGTGCCCCAAAAAGTGATCCCTTCCTGCCTTTCCTTGCCTTCGGCATTGGGAAAATCTGCTTCTGGATGGGGTCCACCAGGGAACTGTCTGCTCGGTTTCTTCAGCTGGATCCTCGTTTGCAGTTGCTCCTGAGACTTAAACAGAGAGGGAGTAAGTGCAGTGGTATCCTCTGGGAGGCTGTGAGGTGAGGTAGGATCTAAAAGCCCATCTTGTTTGGAGGAGGGTGCACATCCAAAATAACCTTCCTGTCTTGGCTGGCTCCTGGCAGTGCAGGCTGATAGAAAATTGCATTTTTCCCCAAGTATAACCAAGTGAATTTGTGCAAGACTCTGTGTCTGTCCTAGGTCAGGACTCAGCATATATCAGCTGCACAGAAGCCTGAAGAGAAATGTTAACTTTTTACCTCATTTCCATAGGACTTTATTCCTTCTGGAGTTAATTTCCCTGCAGTTAAATGAGAAATAACATTTTTAATGGCATAAAGGGAATATTTGGAGGCAAGTCCCTTGAAATCAGATATGTCTGAGAGAAATTATGTACTATGTGCCTGGATGGAAGTGGACACTCTTCCTTTTGCTCCTGTCTTAATCTAAGAGAAAGAAGTACTTTCTTGACCCTTGCAATCTCAGAGACCATCACTGATGCTGTCCTGAAACAGCAGGGAGACCCTGAGGTCAGACTTGAAAACTTGCATGTAGTGTCATCAGTGTTGCAAGATTTTGTGTTCCTCAAGGCCAGCTTTGTGCTCTCCTGGCCTGTGTGACCTTTCCAATGTGTCAGGGACATGCTGCAGCATCAGGCTGGGCTGCATCTTGCTGAACCGCTGTCTACTTTAAATTTAATCACATCTGTTTTTCTGTTGTTGCTCTCTTGAAAAATCCTTTTTGGTTATTTTACTTCCAGACCAAACATCCTGGCAGGTTTAAGCACCTCAGACTTGGATGGATTTTTCCCATTTGCAATAGCAATGAACCCTCGGAAGTTTTGGTGCCCTCAGTGTTGCTGCCTGAACGGGCTCATATGGAGCATCATCAGATTTTCATCATTTAGGGATTAGTAGTCTGACTAATCTCACAGTTTATTGAATAACCCATTTTGCCTCCTCACCTTTGTGATAGCTGACCATGGTATTACAGGTAGAATTTCCTGCTTCCTTCCCTTTCAGGGCCGGATTTGATAAAATTTAGTCAGGTGTTTGGACTGTGGAACAAAGATCATGCACGACTAGGCACATGCCACTGCCTTTTCCTTTTGGGAAGGGCCTTCTCCTTTGTGTGGGATAAACAATTGTTTTATTGTAGCAGTGAGGCCAACCTGTCCTTCTGTCTGAGGTCTCCTACTGGAGAAGTGCATGTTTGAGCTAAGACTGAGAAACCATATGGTGCTTTTACAGAAAAACCCCTAAAGGCATTTGAAAAGGATGGTGTTGGTTGACTTTGGGAGGCAAATTAGTCCTTCCCCATTTGGAAGCTGACTTCTGCACTAGGGCTGAGTCTTGACATGTGACTGCAAACCCCGCATCCTTTACTTGGCATAGGAAATGATCCCACACTCTGATTCTCCCACATTTCAGTGCCAGTTTCGCAGCCCCTGTGTGCTCTGCTTGGCTTTGCAGTTGCTTTGGGGCTTTCTTGTTGAGAAGCTCGTCCTTCTGCAACTTGAAAACATGCTGCTGAGGAAGGAGCAGGGTGAACAGACCCACCTAGCTAAATAAAAATTGAATTAGCTGTCACATAGCATGCTAACAGGAGGGACCTGGCACCCTTGCTCAGGGCTTCCAGATCTCAGCCTTCCTGGTGATGTTCCCAGGCCCATAGGATAAGGATCTGCCGTGATGGGGTAGGAGAGCCTGTGGTGAGGGAGGGGCCCTGGGCTTTGCCTTCAGCGTGGCATCTGAGCCAGGCTTTGTGGCCACACCAGTGATGGGTACTGCTTGTGTTGCAGAGAAGGGCGACTTCCTTGCTGTCGACCTGGGCGGCTCCCAGTTCCGTGCCCACCAGGTGAAGGTGTTTGATGATGGGAAGCAGAGCAGCCAGCTGGAGAGCAAGTTTTACCCCACACCCAAGGAGGTCACCCAGGGGAATGGCACCGAGGTAGGGCACTGTTGTGGTGCTGCTGGGCTGAGGCACCTGCCTGCAGGACACAGCCTGACTCTGTGCGCTCCTTTCTTGTGCAGCTCTTTGATTACGTTGCTGACTGTCTGTTAGACTTCATGGAGACCAAAAACCTGAAGCAGAAGAAGTTACCTCTTGGCTTTACATTTTCTTTTCCATGCAAACAGACCAAACTCGAAGAGGTAAGATGCATAAAAATGCTATTGGCAGGCTGAACTCCTGGAGAATCCAGAGAAGCTGATGAATGGATGTGTTACTCTGTGGCTTTGTTTTGGGGTCATGTTTACATATCTTTCTGAGGAAGGCATGGATTAACATTAGCATTTAACTAGACTTGACTACCTTTCAGACACTCATTTCTGATCTCAGGGTAATATGATCTTTAAGCTAGAGCTATTCTATTACTTAATTAGTACCCAATTCCACAGGAATCACATGCCCTTGTATGAAGACTGTTAGACTGTAAAACACCTACTTTTGTGTCCTGAAGCATCTTTATATTTTCAATTACTCTCAATTTTTTATTTGCAGTTGATTCTAAATAGGAAAGACCTGTAGCCGAGCTGAGAGACCACATGGGGAAATGAATGGCTGGCTGCAATTATTTTGTGTTCTTTCATTCTAGCCTCTCTTATTTCTAGGTATCTGTGGTTTGGGTCCCAGTCCTGCAAATGCTTTGTGCTTGATGCCATTAGTTTGTGATGAGCATCAGGAAAACTTCACCTGCTTTAAACAAAGCACAGGGAGGAATATTTGCAGGATTGGGGCTTTATGACTGTACCTGTTTGGTTGTGTTGGTACTGACAGGCACCCCAAGGTAAGATGTTCTTTTGGCACGGTTTTAATGTGTGGAGAGACATGGTGGGCTTCTCCACAGACTCTGGTCTTGGCTGGCTTTGTGACAGGTTTGTATGCTAAAGCTGGAGCTTTTGGATCACTGCACTGTTACTTTTCAGGGGGTTCTTCTTGCCTGGACGAAGCACTTCAAGGTCCGAGGAGTTCAGGACACAGACGTGGTCGCCTCCCTGCGCAAGGCCCTCCAGAAGCACAAGGCAAGTTTTGTACCCACAGAAGCTGAACCTGAGTGGCCTCAGAATGTCCTCCTGGGAGGTCAGCTCTTGGTGTGTGGGTTGTTTGGGAGCTGTCAGGCATCCTTCGAGGACAGCCAGTGACAAGTGTCTGATGTGGCTCTTTATTTAGTAGATCTGACTCTCCCTCAGAGCTGGAAGTAACAGGCTGCCCCAGTAACAGGGCACTACACACTGATAAACCAGACATGGCCCCACTGAGCTGAAGGGAATCTGGTGTGAAACTACTGGGTGAGATACGAAATGCTCAGTAGTTTCACCATCTGTGCTTCACAGTCTGGCTTGTGGGATGAAGGTTGGTAGGGGGAAATTACCATCTGAAATTGGCACACCTAACTCTACCAGGGCTTGCCTGTCCACTTCAATCTGTGGGATGGAGTGATTGATTGTAATTTTCAAGATCAGCAGTAAGACATGGTTAAATCTGCCCTGGAACTACTGTATACTTTGAATAATGCTGTGTTTTAATATTTTGAAAAGCCTTGTTTTTCATGAGTGGTGCTATTGGTAACACCATCTAAGAAATGAAAACCACCTCTCCATGTCTTGATGACTTTGTGATAAAGAGGAAATTCTATTATCTCACATGCTAAAAATTCAGCCTGGATTTTGGTTCACTTCTTTCTCTGCATCAGTCTCATAGTTCAGCAGTAACAAAGGATCTGAGACTTCCTGGGTGAAGGAGGCCCTGCTAGTGTTGGCATCTGAGTTACACCAATCCTTTGATAAGTGTGAAAACAAAACTGCACAGCCTTGGTGGAAAGGCTTTTTACTTGAGCTGCATTTATATGTGTATATTTTCTGTCCCATTTCATGGGATCTGCTCAGGTGGTTGGATGTTATCCTTTCACACAGCCCCATAAGCACAACACTCAAACCAGTAACATGTTGCTTTTCTGGCAAATGAGGTTGGATTGGGGAAAAATAAATCCTTCAACCAAAGACCCTGGCTGGCCAAGCACTTGAGAATTCAGAGATATTTGTTATTTAGCAAGGTTGTGAGAATAATGTTGGAAAAAGAAGTAGTGTATCTTTCTACCAAGGAGCTTTCCTGAACTAGGCCTCCAAAGTGCAACCTGGGGAGTATGTCTGCATGCTGGTGCTTTAACACAGTATTTTCCCTGTTAATCACCACTCTTTATGCTATCAGGACATAGATGTTGATGTTCTGGCACTGGTCAATGACACTGTGGGCACCATGATGACTTGTGGATATGATGACCGGCGCTGTGAAGTTGGACTCATAATTGGTAATTTTGTTTATTCACTGAATAGGGGTTTTTTTTTGCCCTCATTTAATTCTAACAAATCTGGAGTAGAAAAGAGTTTCCCAGTACGGGAAAGAGCAGAAAGAAAATGGAAAAAACAATGGTTAGATTTTCAAGCCTGGCTGCCTCCTGTAAAGCAGCTGTTTTTATGCTGATCACATTGCCATCAAATGCCACGGTCCCCATTTTGCCTGGGTTCAGTTGTGACCAGCATACTAAACTTTTCTGCTGACTGTAGAGAAAATTACTGTGTGTCTGTCCAGAGAAAGCTGAATTCCTCTCATGTCTGGTAGTTAAGATCAGCTACGCTTTCCATCGTTTCTCCATTTGTTGCACAGTGATGGCCTTTTTAATGTGCATAAAAGTACATTTGAAAAAATAAAGTTTTTAAACAAGCCAAGCCTTAGAATAATTTCCAGGTTTTTTACTCACTGTGGAATGATTTCACAAGTGCAGGTGACCTATATTAGCATCTTGTACCACAGGGTTATGTATTTGTATTCTTCCAAAGGCAATATACTGACTTATTCCCAAATCTGTGGACTTAAACCAACAAAAAGCAGACCTGGAACAAGCAGTGATTTATCTGTGCTGTCTCCAACACCCACAGGGACTGGCACCAATGCCTGCTACATGGAGGAGATGAGGCACATTGACCTGGTGGAAGGGGATGAAGGGAGGATGTGCATTAACACGGAGTGGGGGGCCTTTGGAGATGATGGTGCTTTGGACGATCTCCGCACAGAGTTCGACCGGGAGCTCGATCTGGGATCTCTCAATCCTGGAAAACAACTGTAAGTGATTCCCTGACTGACTTGCAGTCTGAATATATTTCCAGGAATTGGACCAGGAATTAGGTTCAGTGAACCTGAGTTAACTTGATCCTGGTCCTGTCTTATCCAGACCTTTCCGTTCTGTGAAGGGTGGGTGCCTTTCACACCTCCCTGCCTCAGGCCAAGGGATTGCTGCTGTGATTGCTCATGTGTTGTTAAAAATAGGTGCTTGCTCTGGTATGGTGCTGTGGAGGGCTAAAGAGAGGAGCTGGTGAAGACCTGTAATTCTTCCTGTGCCCCGTTCCAGGTTTGAGAAGATGATCAGCAGCCTGTATTTGGGAGAACTTGTAAGACTCATTCTCCTAAAAATGACAAAGGAAGGCCTACTCTTCAATGGGAAAGTGTCAACAGCTCTGCTTACCAAGGGCAAGATTGAAATGAAACATGTGTCTGCAATGGAAAAGTAAGAACCTGCAATAGGCTCTTTGAGAGAAGGCACTCTCAAAGTTGACCTTTCACAAGCACAGCAATGATAAGAATGTGTAATTATAATCTGTGAGTGCTGGGAACAATCCTGAACATTACTGGTTTATGGGAACCAATTATGGTGCTGCCTGATAGGTTGTCTTGGTCTTCTCTCATTTCTTTTTGAGCCAACATGCAGCTATTGATTTATGTGTTGCCTTTGCCATAGATGCTGTCTTCTTTTGCTTTGGGGGTAGGTACAAGGAAGGTCTGAGCAACACAAAGGAGATCCTGACAGAGCTGAGCCTCTTTCCCTCTGAGGAGGACTGTGTTGCTGTTCAGCACGTCTGCACCATCGTCTCCTTCCGCTCAGCCAACCTCTGTGCTGCTGCCCTGGCAGCCATCCTGACCCGCCTGAGGGAGAACAAAAAGCTGCTGCACATGCGAATCACGGTCGGGATCGATGGGGGGCTGTATAAAACCCACCCCCAGTAAGCAACTGAAGGGGATTTGGAAACTTTGATGTTGCAAAGAATCTCCATCCTGCATGTATTTGTGGCTTCTCAGAGATCTGCTGGTTTTGCTGCAGGTTTGGGGTGGGGTCTGACTGGCTTAATTACTGCAAAGCTGTCTTCAGGAGCTTTGGAATTTGGGGTGGGAAAAATGTGACACCTGAAATCATGATATCTGGGGAAGTGCAATTGATTTCTGAAGGGACTCCTGGACCTCCAGAGCACTCGCAGTTCACTGTGGGTTTTTGATTTTCTATTTTTCTCCCCCCACTACCTCCATGTTTTTGAACCTTTGCTTTCCCAAACTGGAAACTTTATTAAATATTTCTCCCAAAGTGGATGGAGATCTAATTCTAGATGGAGAGTCACCCTCAGTGACTTTCCACTGTTGCCTGGCTTCTCTCCAGTGTCCCTGTGCCTTGGCACTGACACTTGTTTAGAGGTGTCCTCGCGTTCCTGTAAGTGCTCAGGTTCTGCAGAACAGCCAGAAATCAGGATCGTTGTTCCCACCTCTGAGAGCAGTTTCTGACCTCGTGCTCCTCTTGCCTGTGCAGCTGGGGGGGTGTGTGTGTGTGAAGTAAGCCATGCCCAAAGTGCCTGTGAGAGTCTGAAGCAGCTCTTTGCCCCTGGCAGGTACGCCAAGCGTCTGCACAAGGTGGTGAGGAGGCTGGTCCCGACCTGCGACGTGCGGTTCCTGCTCTCGGTGAGCGGCAGCGGGAAGGGGGCTGCCATGGTCACGGCTGTGGCACGCAGACTGGCTGCCCAGCGCAGCCACATCGATGCCACCCTCGCCCCCTTCCTGCTCTCCCTGGGCACCCTCAGAGAAGTCAGGAACAAAATGAGGACTGAGCTGGAATACGGGCTGAAGCGAGAGACGCAAGCCAAGGCCACCGTGAAGATGCTGCCCACGTACGTCTGTGGGACGCCCGATGGAACAGGTGAAGTTATTTCCTGATCATCTGGAATGGGTTTAGGAGAGTTTCTTGCCTGCTTTCTGGGGGAAGGGAATATAACAATCAGGAAAATGACAGGGGGATTTATGTTGTTAAGCCAGAGCTTCCCGGGCTGTAATCTGGCTCGATGTGCTAAGTGCCATAGGGAGCAGTGTGCTCTTGTTGGCATGGATGAAGTTTCCTGGGGGGAATGTGTGGCAGTGTGTGCCGTGGTGACTGGCAAGCATGCTATGAGAAGCACTAGTATTAAATACCTTTTTTCTCCTACAGAGAAAGGAAAGTTCCTTGCCCTTGATCTTGGTGGCACAAATTTCAGGGTTCTGCTGGTCAAAATCAAAAGCGGGAGAAGAAGATCAGTGCAAATGTATAACAAAATCTTTGCCATTCCTTTGGAGATCATGCAAGGGACAGGGGAAGAGGTAATCTCTAATGAATGTTTAACTGATCCACTCAGAGCCTGTTGTGTGGGGCTACCTGTGAGATTTGTATGCTTTTGCTTTCCTTTCAGCTCTTTGACCATATTGTCCAGTGCATAGCAGACTTTCTGGAGTACATGGGGATTAAAGGTGCTCGGCTGCCCCTGGGCTTCACCTTCTCCTTCCCCTGCAGGCAAGCCAGCATTGACAAGGTGAGAGCTTCAGGGCACAATGGCTCAGATGGCAGCTGTGCATCTGCTTGGTGAATTTTGGGCAAGGTTGACTTGATGGTTTGGAGACTGATTCTCTCTACTGTGCAAATTAGTTGTGTTTCATGAGAAAGTTATCACCCTATGTGGATATGGGAGGTAGAACTTTAAATTCCTTTTATCTGATAAAAGGTGGATGTTACTTTTATTCTATGAAGATTAAGCCCTCATGACAGTGAAATGAACTACGTATTTTTAATAACCCAGGAATCTCCTTGTGGTGCCTTACCTCTTCCATGGCAGGTGATAAAGGTGCTTCCTTCTGCTTGCTCAGCTGTAATCCCAGGGTGTTTTCCAAACCATGCTGCACAGCTCTGACTGTACAACTTCTGCACTACATTAGGTTCTGTTTGTAGAGTATCAGTGGACAGACTTGAATCTGCTTGTTGGGCTTGGAAGAGTTGATTTTTGGACAGGTATCATATCCTCATCTTTCCAGATCTGATGTAAGAAAAGATTGTTTTGATGCATCTCCAAAGAGGGACAGGTGATGTTGTGCTCAGTTCTAGTCAGATATGTAGGATGTTGGGGAAATGAGGGACTGCTATTTTATTAAATGTTTTTATGTCCTGATAGGTTTCACAGTAGTTTCTAAACCTGGAGCTGGTCTGGTCTGTCGAAATTTTCAGCTCACAGTTGAGAGTATAGCAGTAGGACTTGGCCTTTTTTGGAGACGTGATTCCACATGCCTTCCAAACCTACAGCATAGTTATTTAGGTCTTGACAAATGATTAGAAAACAAATTCCACGGTATTGATGGCAAACAGAGTGAGACACAACTGTGTCTGAGTCTCAGAGTCTGTAGCCCTGTGTGCTTGGTCTTTTGCTAGAACTTGAGGGTGATTTTTAGGAGCAGCTTTTTTTCCCAGTTGCCCTCCAATTTTTTTTGTTTTGCTCATTTGGACAGACAGCCCAGAGCCAGTTACCCAGTAGAAAGCTAATTAATTACTTAATGTAACTTGGAAATCAGCCTCTCTCAGGCCAGGTTGATGTCCAGAAGAAACAAATCAGTGTTGCCTGGAGTTGTGGAATCATACCAAGTGTCCTTCAATAAAGAAGCTAAAAATTAACAGAAGATGTTCATTAATGTTTGATGGGTGCTTAATTATTTGGAGCAAAAGTATTTTTTGCAGTCTTTCCCTCCCAGATAATACAATGACTGTGTGCACAGGAAGTGAGACGAGGTTTTCCAAAGGAAACTTAGAAGGCACTGAGTGCAGTGCCTTGATAAATGGCTGAGTAAACCTGGAGTCACTACCACCAGCAGTTGAGTAACAAAGATACATGTGCACAGACTCTGCACTGGATACTCACTGCAACCTGTCCAGGGAAACGCATTATTTAAAATAGAAGGAAGGGTTGGAGGCAAGAAAATGTTTGGAATGTACAGCTCTCTGTCTTCACTTAGGTTTTTATTTCTCTCCTGTTTCAGGGAACACTTGTGGGATGGACAAAAGGATTCAAGGCAACAGACTGTGAGGGGGAAGATGTTGTTGATATGCTGAGAGAGGCCATCAGGAGAAGAAATGTGAGCTATTCTTTTCTGCTCTTTTTGGTGTATTTAATGCCCCCTCACTCTTCCTCTGGTATTCCACTACTGATTGTGACTCGTGTTTTAGGAGTTTGACTTGGACATTGTAGCAGTGGTGAATGACACTGTTGGGACCATGATGACGTGTGGATATGAGGATCCAAACTGTGAGATTGGCCTTATTGCAGGTATGGTGATGTTGAAGTGACCACCCTGAGAAGAAAGCACACGTGCAGGTGCTAGGCTTTGGAATCTGTAAACGAAATCAAACGTGTATCACCATGTTTGATACATGGTGTTACTGGTCACTTGGGGTTCTTGGCAGATTTGTGTGGTATTGAACAGGAAACATAATACCTGTAGCAGATAGGATCCTGAATCTGTTGGACTTCTGATCATATCTCTGATGGTGCCTAACAACTGTGCAGGGTAATAGAATATGAGAACAGTGCATAGGGCATGGATTCTTGTTTGAACAAGTGTACTGATAGTTATCATGTAGCCAGGTTATAAAACAAGCAAATATTCTTAAAATAAATAAATATTCTTAAAAATCTGAATTAATTCTTCTGAGACTTTCTAGATGATTCCCCCAATAGGTTTCTTCAAGTTTTGATTCAGAAATGTATCTAAGTGTAGAATCATAGAATGGCCTGGGCTGAAAGGGACCTTGAAGCTCATCTTGTTCCATCGCCCTGCCATGGGCAGGGACACCTTCTACCAGCCCAGTTTGTTCCAAGCCTTGTCCAACCTGGCCTTGGACACTTCCAGGGATGGGGTGGCCCCAGCTTCTCTGCTCAACTGTGCCAGGGCCTCACCACCTTTGCAGTCAAGAATTTCTTCCTAATATCTATCTAAACCTAAAATAAACTCTTCAGGCTGGCTAAGCGCACCAGCTGTCTAATTTTGTTTGGAGAGCTGGTCCTTAACACTAGTTGATGTAATTCAGGTTGGAAGTGATGAGGTCCTGTTCACCAGTGGATTTCAGACTTGGTAACTGGGCTCTTGTCAGGGCTTACCTCTGGGAGCACAGTGATGAGCAAGATCACTTGTGGTGCATTATGACCAGACTGGCAGCAGTGACTGAGCACTGCTTTGCTGCCAAAGCCCTTTCTGACCTGCAGCAAAGAGTCTTCATTGCTCTGTGCTGGGGATTTTCTGCACAGGGCCTGTTTTAGTTGGTAACATTCTGTTGTGATAAATTACAGCACTCTTCCCATTATTGGCTAGCACTTGCTTCTGTAAGATAAAGGAGAAACCTTTGAAATTTGGGGTATGGCGCAGAGAACTTTAACATGACCACTGCAATCATCTTCCATGAGTTTCAGATGCTTCTTCACTTTTCTGGCTGAAGCCTTGACATTTCTGTCCTTCCAGGAACAGGCAGCAATGTGTGCTACATGGAGGACATGAAAAACATAGAAATAGTGGAAGGGAATGAAGGAAAAATGTGCATTAATACAGAATGGGGAGCATTTGGTGACAACGGCTGCATTGACAACATCAGGACAAAATATGATAAAGAAGTAGATGAAGGCTCATTAAACCCAGGGAAACAGAGGTAAATGTGATAGTCCTGATGCCAAGACCCTGATGAAGTCAGTTTTCAAGAGACACTGTCTGCTTTTTAAAATGCACTCACTGAGTGAATAATAAGAAAGGAAATTTTAATATTGCATTTCTCCTGTTGTGTGGTAAGTAACCTAGATATCCAGGAAAAAACAGAGGTACATTGTTTCTGTTATCACAGCACTGTTCTCATCTTGGAGCAGTTACCAAATAGTGCAGCTTCATGATTTCTCTGCAAAGTCTAGGCCGTGCTTTGTTCCTCCTCTTAGAGTGATTTTTCAAAGGTAAAACACAACTCAAGCAAGAGGAGAAGCTGAACTTGGCTGTTCTTTGTTCAGTAAAGACAGTATTGATCAGGTGTGACTCACTGGTGACTTCTGTGGGGACAGGGAAGTGTTTCACCTCAGTGTGGCCTCTGCCCTTAACACCATGTTCTGTTTGGTATTGCAAAGGGGTTTTTCTACTTCTGTAACCTGGCACAGGTAACTAATGTAATTAATGTTTGCATGTGAAGTCACTGCAACAGATTTTTGGTGATTGAAAGATGGAGTTCAGTGGCTACTACTCTGCAGGCTTGGGCTGCTTCTTTGGGAGTTCAGAGGGGCATGTACATGCAATTCGTGCTGAACAGAGCTAACATGGCATCTCTTTAAATGCACCTTTTTCTCCTTTTATAATATAACAGATATGAAAAAATGACCAGTGGAATGTACCTAGGAGAAATAGTAAGGCAAATATTGATTGACTTAACCAAACAAGGGCTGCTGTTCAGAGGACGCATTTCGGAATCACTCAGGAAAAGAGGCATATTTGAAACAAAATTCCTGTCTCAGATTGAGAGGTAAAGTTGTTAGATTTATGTGTGGTTTAAATTCTTAAGGCTTCTGGGATCCCTAGAAAACAGTCTTCTGTATGGGTGTGGAGCCCTTTCCTTTGAGAGGTTAATTACCATTTTCTTCTTTGCTTACCTCCCTCCTCCCCATCCCCACAGTAGTTCCAGAATTATTCTGTAATTACATGAATTATAGTTTCCTGTTCACATAACTGGGTTATCTTGGATGCCGTAACCATCAAGCATGATTGTACTTGGAGTATTTCTTGTGGGACTTAAATCAGTAGTTATCAAAACAAGTAAAAAGTCAGTGATAGATGAATATGTGCTTACCTATGTGTCTGTGCAGGTTTGCAATGGTCTTCAGGTTATTTGAAACCCTTTCTGCTGTGGAAAGCCTTGAAAGTAGTGTCTTAGCCTTGAGATCAAAAACAGCAGTCAGGTGGCTGATCTGGCTCAGCTCCCTCACAACTTTGGGAGTTAAATGAATAACTACTGTTCATGCCTTGTGGAAATACAGTCTCACACGGCAAGGGACACGGCAGGGACACGTTTTCAGTCTGCACTGAGGCTTTCCCTAATGCCTTGCTGCTCCATGTGCTTCCCTCTGCGCAGTGACCGGCTCGCCCTCCTCCAGGTGCGGCGAATCCTGCAGCAGCTGGGCCTGGACAGCACGTGTGAGGACAGCATCATTGTGAAGGAGGTGTGTGGGGTTGTGTCCAAAAGAGCTGCCCGGCTCTGTGGGGCAGGGCTGGCTGCCATTGTGGAGAAGAAGAGGGAGAACCGAGGGCTGGAGCGCTTGCAAATCACCGTTGGAGTAGACGGGACCTTGTACAAGCTCCATCCACAGTGAGTGCCTTGGTACCACTGCCCTTTGCTGTTTGCTCATTTTCCTGTGAAAACATACCAAGCTGTACCAGCTTTCTACTGAGATGATGAGAAAGTGTGAGAGGGGTCATCTAACACATTTCCCTGCATCATGTGGTTTCCCTTGCCTAGCTAAAGGATCAAAAATTGCCCAGTCAAGTCCACTTACCACTGGGAGGCTCTTTTCACCAGGGTGTTGAGTGAACTTACTCTTCTAATACTTATTTACCAGTGTTTGGGTGGATTTCTGCAATATCTGGGTCTCCCAGAGAGAAAGCTGTCCTGAGTTTTGTGAGCAAGGCCTCGAAGTAGAAGCATTGGCTTTTAAGCTGGGAGACAAGAGCCTCCTGCCTGATCTCTAAAGACAGGGGTGGTGTGTGGCATCTTGCTGAACAAAATTAAAGTGGGGAAATGAAAACTAGAATCTGATTGTGTACAGAGACTTGTATCTTTCATGAATAGGAGGAAAAGCAAACACAGTGATTCTGTGGAGGATGTTGGATGAGGTTATGGTTCCTTGCTGATAGATAAACACAAAGATCTCAGACCAGAAAGCAGCTGCTGAAACATTCTGTTCTTCTCTCCCTTTCCTTACAGTTTTTCTAGGGTCCTACAGGAAACAGTGAAGGAACTGGCACCTCAGTGTGATGTGACTTTCATGCTTTCTGAAGATGGAAGTGGGAAGGGGGCTGCCCTCATCACTGCAGTAGCAAAACGATTGCATAATGTTGGCCAGAAGTAGAAATGAGTGGCTGAGTCATCTCAGCACTGCCAGGCGTGTGCTTAGGGGTTTGCTGAGTGGTGATTCAAGACAGCTGTGCCAGACACCAGCACACAGGTACCTGTTTTCAGGGAGCAGCTGCTTTTGACCAACCAGGACTGTGGATTTTTGTCCTTTGATAACTTGATCAGGTGTTTCTGCTCCCCACTGGCATTATGTCTTGGCATACCACAGTCTGCTCAGTTCTGTATCTCCTGCAGTGCATCTGTAATGCACATGGGAGAGTGAAAACAAAACAATACAATCCACCCCAAATGTGTCTTTTTACAATGTCTTAATTAAGCTACTGCACCACAACTGAGTTTATCACCAGTTTCTTAGGCTTTGTGTGTCTTAGTTTTGGCTTGGCCTGGCTCAAGGAATATTGAGATCCTGATGTTGCATCTATATAGTGGACATACTTGTTCAATGCTTCACAGGTTGTACAATAAAATTGCAGGTATGATAAATCAATGGACTTTGGTCAGTGATGCTCCCCCTGCCACT
Organism: Scytalopus superciliaris; assembly: GCA_013400415.1. Taxonomy (NCBI): domain Eukaryota; kingdom Metazoa; phylum Chordata; class Aves; order Passeriformes; family Rhinocryptidae; genus Scytalopus; species Scytalopus superciliaris. The sequence goes on from VXBX01003488.1 coordinate 225,296, forward strand.
ACACTGATTGCAAGTATGTTATAATGTAATGCTTCCTGAGTACAGAGGCATGTTTAATAGATGAATGTAAAGATAAAAATATGATTCCACAGAACATCAGTTTGTGTCAAAATATGTTAGTGCATCTGAGTGCACGTAAAGCTAAACAAGCGCTGGATGGATTCTGACTGTGACTGATTCTTTTGATACTGGAGGAAAGAGAGAATGTAGAGGCAGCTACAGAGTCTGCTATGTCTGTGTCAGGGCTACATAGGGAGTATCAAACAGGCCACCAAAATAGTGGTGTAGAGAGGGGGGGGTTGAAATCACCTGAATTTCTGAAATTCTCCTCTTTGTTTTCCCTCTGTTATCTCCTTGCCTGTTCCTGAGAGAATTGTTTCCATTGTGTTAAAAGGAATTTATCCTTGGTTTTGATTTTCTGTTGCCTGCTACTGTGCCTGCATGTAGTCTGTTTGTAAATAAATCTGGGGTGCTGTGAGTCTGCTTCTCTGTCTAGTGCCTCTTCTGAGTTGTGGAAAGAACCTGCAGGCAAGTGGGAGCTTTTTTAAAACATAAATCCTTAAACCTAAACCTTTCTGTAAAACTAAATGTCTACCAGTGCTCAGCAGCACTGCCTTGTGTGACCAAATGTCCCTCACCTGATTTACCCAGAACAAATCAAAGCAATAATATGGTACAGAGAGGCAGCAAATCTGTATCCTGCCTATCCCCTGTTCCTCAAGTATTCCTGCATCTCCTTTAATCCTCTCTTTGTGGATATTTGCTTCCTTTCAGGCTGGCACCAGGAAGTGGGGCCAAGAAATGTGCTTTAAGCCTAGTTAGGTCAAAAGTAACTGTCGTGCAGGGGGCTCAGCACTTGGGTTTATGTAATAACCTGTAATCAGGCCGCCGTCGTGTTTAAATATAGCAATTGCAGATTCAAAATTGAAAGCTACAGACCTTTCCTGTTTTGTAGTTGAAAAAAAACCCCACCAACATGTCAACAGCTCTCTGTCTGTGTTGGAGTTACTGGATGAGTAAAAAATAATACTTGGAAATAGTTTTCACTTCTGAAGGAATTCCTTATCGTGCTGAGCTCACAGTGCTGAGCAGTTGGGAAGAGACAAGTTGTGAACTCGTGTTACATTTCATGTTTTTCTCCTTTTGTCAAGAAACTTAGTGTTTTACTTTTTTCTTTATATTTCAGAATCCACAGAGCTCCAGGAACCAAAGCTTCCTATGTAGTAAGGGCAGTAATTTGGAACAGAAGTTTGTTCCTGGTGATGAACAGGTTAGAATTGGAGGGGCTGGATATAGAAGCAAAAAAACCCCAATAAATCAGGTATTGAGGCAATGTGGGGCCTAGAACAGCTCTTCTGCATTGACTGTTTCTCCCTTCAGCACCTGAAATCTTGTACTGTCTGGGTGGGTTTGGGCCCTTTTGGGGAGAGGGGTGTGCTAATGTGCAAAAGTGCATCTGTGGAGGAAGTGCATCCCTGTATATCTGGAATGAGGGGATGCAGACTTGCCCCAGGATGGCCACGTGAGTATGGTGCAGGGTATCTTTTGTACTTTCATTCTAAAGCCTGTTCTGCACAATTGGAATGCAAATCAGTAACAAAAGAAGGCAAACCCCTCGCATTCAGAAATAAATCCTATATTGCTTTGATTTTATTTCATTTCCCAAAGAGACTAAAAAGAATTCACATGGGCAGTTTACCCCTCAGCTTCAGTTCCTTTCCTGCAGCAGACTAGGCCCACACAACAATAACTTTTTGCATGTGCAGAGGTTTGTTTTTCCCAGTGAGCCTGTGGGTGTCATGCAATCCGGTCACATGAACCTGGAAGTGCTCACAACGTGCTCAGCGCCTGATGGCTCTTGCCGAGGTCCCCAAGGCCCAGGACACACGTGCTCCTGCTTTTCCTGCAGGCAGCTGACTTGCTCTGGAGCCAGGCAGCTCCCACACAGCTCCAGTACACAGCTGCTGGGCAGGGGCATGGCATTGGAGCTGGGGAGGTGGCTGCTTTCAGAATGGGAACCAGCCAAGGTTTGCTGGGCAGCCCTGGACAAGGGCAGGATTGGCTGCTGTGGGATTTTACCAGGGATACACACTTTGCTTGCAGTTTCCCAGGGATCCCATAGACACACTGGTGCTTTGGCTGTCTCTAAACCAGAACATTCTCCATCTGGGTAATGATGCAGCATCACGGTCCTGATTCTGTTGACATGTGGAAACTCAGACTGTTGCAAACTTGCCACCTCCCTTGTGTAGATGTTAAACTGCTGAAGCAAAACCCTTGTCTGCACATCATGTGTAGTGGTACAGTTTAAAGCTCTTGCTTAAAATAAAAGTAGAGGCCTTCTATTAAGTGTAACACAGCCTATCTGTGCTGAAAAATGTGGTACAGTTCATTACATGATGACGTTAGTTGATTGAAAATAAAATGAGGTTCTTCCAGTTTCACATTGTAGATTTTTCTGTTTTTGCTTTTTCTTTTCTTCTGCTTTTTGATGCTTCATTTTTGTCTGTTGTCCTTGGGTTTTCCCTCCTGTCAATACACTTATTACTTGAATTTATTGATTTTGTTTTGATGCTTCTCAAAGACATGAACATCTTTCTTTCAGATCTAGGTCATACATTTGATTTGGAAAGTTGAAAGGTCTTTAAATCACAGGTGTGATAGATGTATTTCTGGGTGGAGGAACTAAGGTTTGTGCTTTTCAGAAGCTCCCAATAGATGGTTACAATTACCCTTTCATCCATGGAGAAAAGTGTGTCCTAAATATGTTGGTGTGCCTGCTAGACACACGTTTTGGTGGCTGTAGATTTGGACAGCGCTGGTGCTTGACTCGTAATCCAGCAGTAGCAGCTTGGTGGTGATACATTCCCTTTGTCACTCTGACAAAGTTCAAAAGTAAGTGTAGGATCATGCATAAATCCTTCAGAAATCCTGATTAGTGTGATCTCCTTTCTTGGGCAGTCAATATTATATAGGATTAGCAGATTAGTGTAAAGGAGTTTGCGCCTGAAATGTAGGTAATATCGAAATGAAATCATAGCAGTTTTGATCTTGATTTGTTTCTTTGCATTTGGTGAAGTGAGGTGGCTTTGGTTTGGGGGTCCCAGATACAAAGCCACCATAGGAACAGGTGGAGAGGGAGGGATTCAGGCAGAGGAGGAGACTTGGTGAATGTTGTTCTGCTCTAGGTAAACTTAGTCTCTCTAGAAGGGGCTTCCACTGCCTTGAACTGTCACTGAGGGCTTATCCAGAGCATCTCTCAGCCTTGTCAAATTGGTAGCTTGTCAAGTGATACTGATATATATATATATATATATAATAATAATAAAGAGACCTGTTCCTGCACATGAGTATGGATGGCCTGTTGGGAGGGGAGTGGGAAGGGAAATAAGGTAGATACCTGCTTTGTCCCAGCACGGCACCCACTCTGTAAAGAAGATGTGTAACGCAAGATAGAAAACACCAAAAGCTTAATTAATGTTTTCCCTTCTCTCATTGATACTATCACCTTGCAGGTGCACACTGAAGGTGCTGTAAACGTGATGGGTCTTGTCTGTCTGAGAGGGGAATGCCGAAATAATTTGGATCTTGTTGTGTGATTCTTTTAATGCCTCCCCAGCCTTATCCTTCGTCTGCACTCCATGTCCCAGGGCCTTGCACAGCCCAGGCACCTCCAGAGTTAGTAAAAGCTGTTTTCTGTGGAGAGAGAACAGGTTTGGTAAGAAACCTGACAAACATGGGTTCCTCCAGAAAACTCTTCCCACTGGCACAAGGAATTGGCTGCAGGAAAAGGGACAAAGGACTCCAGGTGAGAGGATTCCTGTGTTGAAGAACCAAATGCTGGGGAATCTCAGCAAGCAGGAGCATGCTGGGAGGAGTGGGAAAAAGTCTTTTCACTCTTGATTTTTCCTGACTGGTTATAAAAAAAAATCCAAACTCAAAACAATCCAACCCCCCAAAACCCCAAATTCTTATTTTCATCTAGAAAAGCCTGAGTTAAAACCAGGCAAAAAACAAGCCAGTGATACTGAAAAAGAAAAAAAAAAAAGAAATGAGGGGAGACTGTTTCACTCCCGCTCTATTTTATTTTCTTCCTCTGTTGGGAAGGATAAAAGCTGTTCGGAGAAGAGGGGAGGGATGTGTGAAGAGTCAACAGTGAAAGCTTCCCTATAAATTCATTATTGCATATCAGAACAACTTTAAAGTAAGTCTTAGCAGTGGAGAAAAGGGATGACAGCAATGTGAGGTGTGATACTTTAGGAGCCATTAATTACAAGCACTATGCAAGGATGTTCACTGAGTTAACTGCTTCATTTTTTCAATTGTTCTTTGGGCAGGACAGAAGGGGAGGGAAGCAATGGGGCTGCAACCTTACTGGCATCCATTTTCTTTAGACTTGGAGGTGAGATGTAGCTCCCTGCCTCAGGCACTGCAGGAACACCAGGGTTCTGTTCTCAAACCCACCAGTGCTGCTAATTCGATTTACTTTTCCGAGGTGTGTTTTTGTTGCCCTCAGTTTGCTGCGTGGATGTTCAGCTTGCCAAAGGTCTCGGTGCACCTGGGCAGCCCCCGTTCCTGTAGGGCTGCCTTGGCCATCTGTGTAGCTGTGGGACTGGGACCGCTGCCTGCCAGGCCACAGGAGAGGACTGTCCTCATCCTTGCAGGCTGTGTCCCCTCCTGGGAGCTAAAAAAAGGCTGCCCTGTGTTGCCACAGGGAGATGTGGAGAAGGTGAGGCCCCAGGGGCTGAATTTAGCACAGGCATTCCCTTCAGTGCAGGGGGAAGGCACCTTCTGGGATGAGCTGAGATCCTGGGGCAGCAGCCGCCCCTGGATGTGCAAATAAAGCAGGACTGCTGAGGGCAGGAATTGGAATGTAAGTGGTTAATGGAGCAGACCGGCTGGTGATGGACAACTTGGTCGTGGAGGGGAGCTCTCTGCAGGAGGAGAAAATGGGTGGCGGAAAGGCGTGGAGGGAAGGGCTGTGAGGGTCTGAGCAGGTAAACAGGGAAGATGCTTTCCCAGCAGGCATGTCCTGAATACTTCAAAGCCGAAAGTTACGGACGCTGATTTGGGAGCAGCAGCTGATTCTGGAAACAAATGCGATAAATACTGGCATGAGGAGAAAAAAACCCAAAAACAAAAAACAAAAACCAAACAAGTTGAAATGCCTGAAGGGCACATCTGCTGCGGCCAGCGATTCTGCAGGAAATGCACTGAAACCGGGGAGAGGCGAGGAAGCTGGACATAAACACGGCTCCCAGCGAAGCCAAATGAAAGCCATGGGCCTGGCAAGTGCCTGTGGTAGCGTGCTGAGAGCTTGGCTCTCTCTGCTTGGCTCCCCAGTGAAGGAGCCGTGTTTGACGTGGGCCCCAGCGCGGCTCTGCTGAATGAATTGTGGAGGTGTTTTGCGTTCTGAGCTCCGAAATTCTGCTCTGGAGCCTCTCCTGTTGCTTTCAAGTCTGTGTTTTCAGAGCAAGATCTAAAGGGTTTTCAGAGCTGTAGGTCTAAAGCCCAGTCTGTTAGTCTGAAATTTGAATAATTGCATGGTCATTAAGTTTTGCACAAAAAGGAATTGACTCTAAAAGCAGCTGATATGTTATCACGATTAGAGCAATAGCAATGACTTCTTTCATCACAATGAAGTTACATTGTTAGAGAGCATAATTGACATTTTTTATTGAAAGATTAAGAAGAATTTGTTTACAGCTCGCAAACAAAGAGGTTTTAATTCAACAAACTGCAGCAGGAATAAGCAGTAAGTGGCATTTTCATCTGCTGGCCGGCTAGAGCTTTAGCTGCAGAATGCTGTGGATAGAGAAGTATGAAGGAATTTGCAGCTCAATATCTGCCCAGTAAAGCGTGCACCACACTGGCAAATGCCAGAAAGCTGACGGGGAGAAACCTTGAGTGCAAAGAAACAAAGGACTATAGTTAATATTAGCACCTTTTGGGAAGACACCACGGTTTTTGGAGACCAGCTTCATGCCGCCTGTTGTGCAGAGGTCAAGGCGTGGCATTTCTGAGGATGCTTTTGCCACAGAGCCCTCGCGATAACACCTGTCTGCTCAGCTGGGTGCTAAAGTAGGTATCTGGGTTATTTTTGTTTCTCTGGGTTTATTGCTTCATGGTCTAATAGGCTCAGGAGCTAAGTGGTACTGGCATTTCAAAGTGGCATGTTGTGATTGGAAGGGGGTGCTGTGGAAGTGTTTGGAGAGCAGATCCAAATGAAGCACCATCATCACCCGACTGCAGAGAGGCTCTTTTGCTCTTCAAATATATTTGGGATCCTGTTTGTGCTGGTGGTTGTATCTTACTGCCCAGACTGCTCTCCAGATAAAGCCAAGGGTATGTGAAAAATTCAGCTTTACTTTTAAGCAAATTCCTCTTTTGCAGTTGGAAACTGTTTGGATTTATGGTCCCAGCTCTGGTCAAGGTTTAAGGAGCCTGAGTCAAACCCTGCTGTTCTGAATATGCAGTGCTGCAGAGAGAGGCAAAAATCCCTTTAGGGCACTTGGGGTGCTGAGACAGCTCTGCAGGGAAGGTGCTCATGTCACCACCCAGGGGAGCACCTGTTAAACCACGTGCAATGACACTGCTGTGAGGGGAGGGAAGGACGTGGCCAGGCTGATACTGAAAGCATGAGAGCTCACCTGTGCCATCCCTGCAGCTTTCATGCTGGTGACCTGAATCCATAGCATCTGATACTGAGGGCAGGTGATAAAACAGCTGAGGGCATTTTCTGGGTCTCGAATGTTGACTGATAGCCACAGGCTGTTGTTGCAGTAATGTGTCCAAAACATGGATATAGATAAATCATGTGATTAAAACATTTGCTTTTATCTTTGTCAAATGTCAGAGAAGAAATACCTGTAACCCTGCTGGGAGACAGGGATGCCCTGAGTGAGAGCACAAGTCTGTCAATCCTGGGCCAGGTCCCAGATGGGGCTGGTGAACTCAGCAGCTGTCAAAGAGCCAGCAGGGGACGAGTTGTAGTGGCCTAAGTTATCAGGGCTCTTGTGAGGATACTTTTGCTTTCCTAAAAATTCTATCTTCTTCAGAGAAGGAAGGGAAAGACAAGCAGGGTGGGGTTATCTGTTGCTGCAGTGAGTCCTGGGGACTACTGCTAAAATCTGGGGCCAGAGCTGCTGACCAGGAAGCCCAGAGAGCTGAGTTCCCCATTGAAAGCACTGAGAGGACAAGAAAAACTTTTATTCTTATGTATTTCTTAAATCTCCATTACCCATCTTTTGTAGCTATGCTGTGAAGCCAGCCTCTTAGGTTTCCTACCAAAAATGGGTCAGAGGGATGCAGAAACCTACTTAATTGAAACAAGAACTTGCTTTCTGACACATGTATGAATTTTGGAAATTTTTTTATCCCCCTGTCTATGTTTTTTTGTGCTATGTTTTTTCTCTCATCTGAGAATGAAAATAGGGGCTCAAATCTTTTCTAGGTTTGCATTTGACCTGGTGTGGGAGGTTGGCTGTATTTGGCTGCCTGATGCCCACAGAGCCCACTCACAGTCTCCTCCTCGGCAAGATGGGGGAGAAAATAGGAGGAAAAAGTCAAGGGTGGACAAAAGGACAGGAGATGACTCACCAATCACCATCATAGGCAAATCTCCACTTGGGAAATATTAGTTGAAATGGGTTTGGATGGTGAGAAACAAAGATGAAATTAAAGCAACACCTTCCCCAGCGTAGAAGTGTTACCAATATGCACCAGTATCTACCAGTATGGATACCTGCCCCACTGCAGAGTCCCCAGGAGCTGCAGGTGAGCCCAGCTCAGGGCAGTTCCCACTTTTTCTTACAGAGACCCTTCAGTCCCACTGCTGCCCCAGGCAGAGGCACCCCAAAGACTTGAGAGTGGCTTGAAGGAAAAATTATCGGGGTGGGGAGAGAGGATGGCCCCAAATAGGCCATACAGATTCCCCCAGAAACCTGCACTGGGTTTCTGATCCCACTCTAAAACATGACAACAGCCTGTAAGTTGAAGAAGCCAAAATTTTGCTCAGAAATGCTGTTTGCATCTTCCTCCAGTCTCTGTTGAGACAGCTTTGGAATTTGGCCAAAAAAAAAAAGGTATCACCAGATGAACACAAAATCCACTGTTGCTTCTGGATGACGCTTAGCTGCAAGTCCAGGATCTCTGACTGTCCTCCTGTACTGACTTTTAATGTGAATATTTTGGTTTTTTTCAAGGCTTTGTAGGTTCTTTTAATTAGAATAACAAACTGTATCAGGACTCAGGCCATGCAACATTTCCTTGCTAAGCCCTTCTTCCCTGTGTGCAGCAGGAACCCCATGGCACCACTGCATCTTGGAGTGCTTTGCCAACATGTTCCCAATTTCCACCATTATTTTGGGTCACACTTGTGGTCTATAGCCCATAAGTCACCAGTTTGGCCTCTCTCTCAGGGTGATGGTAACAGTGAGTCTGTGTCTGCTGTATCCCAGCTGCTGGATGGGTTTTTAAGAGAGCACCTGTCTGTGGGATATGTGGCTTTCAAAGGCATATCAGGGTTGGGCAGGGAGATGTGAGAACCTACATTTCTGCCTCCTTTCTTGCTGACAGCCCCCTGTGATGACCATGTAACATGGCAAGAGGTGCTCCTGCTATGGCCACGCAGGAGGAGCTGAATGCTGTGGATGTTCCTGGTTCCTGCTGCTCTCCGCTGTGCACAGTAAGTACCTGCTTCTCAGCCCTTCTGGGCTAAAGGGTGGAAGTCCTTAACTTGCTGGAGAGACCCCCATGTTGTGAGGGTATTAACCTGGCCTGACAGGAGAGTCTCATACTGGGTCTTGCTGGAAAAGGAGCAAAAACCTAAAGCCTCTGCAATGAATGCTGACACCCTGTGGGTTTGGGACTTGTGATCAAATTGATTTTCCCTAGCATCAAATGCTGGATCAAGGAGAAAGGTGTATCCTGAGTGGAAACTGGCCTCTTTGCCTGGGTTGAGAGGTATTGCCTTGTTTTCTATTAGTGGAAATCTAAAAGAGAGGGGCAGGTCTTGTTCCCTCTGCTGGAAGTCCAAGCTCTTCCTTACGGATTTACTGCTCACATAGCAAAGGTGCACTGCCATTAAAAGGCACTAACTGGGACTTTGCCATTCAAAACTTCCTGGGATAGAGCACACCAGTGCACAGAAACCAGCTGGCTGCTGAGGTTCTTGCTCAGCTCCTTGCAGGGCTGAAGGACTGCCTTAGGCTTTGTATGTCATCTAATACAGTGGGTGTGTTAGAGCTGAACTTTGACAAACGAGCTCAGTGATCTGTGACAAGCTGAAAGCAGATATAGAAAAGCTGTTTCTATACAGTACAATAAATCAGGCTATATTTTCCTTTGTTTAAACCCTTGTAAATGCCTCATCACTTAAGTGAATTGCTGGTTATGCAGACATTCTTTAGCTGGTATTGAACTGCCTCTCAAATAACAGATTTGAACTGAACAACTGAAAATACTTTAAACTTATCCCTTCTGAAATTTCAAATGTTTGCACTCTATATTTTGCCCTTTTTTCAGTGTCATTTCTTTTAACATTGTTTACTCGCACTGGAGCTTTAGTAGGTATCAGAAATCTGCATTTGTGCTCATTTCAGTTTGCTGAAATTGAGATGTTTTATGAAATTAAACAAATGTTTCCCCTCCTCATCAGGAAAGGGAACTCCTTGACATTGGGTTCATCACCCTAACACCAACGCCCTTCTATTGCCTTACAAACTGAGTTTGTTGATATGCTTTTGTGTGCATATAAATATGTGTGTTTATGGTCTGTTTTATTGGTATACGAGCTGCAATAATGACTTCCTACTAATGCCCTGCAAGAAGTTCTTACTTGATGCAGCAGTTCTCACCTCAATGGAAAAAATGTTTTACTAAAGCAGGGCCCCCAGGTGGAGTCAGAAAACTGGGATGGTTGTTGCTTTCCTATGCAGAGACATAAAATGAGTTGTAATTCTGGCCCTGGAAAGAAAGAAGGTGCTGTGGTGAATACCTAGGACAGGAGGAGAAAGAAGAAAGAAGTGAGTTTGGATGGATAACACTTGTGTTTCGCTTTGAATGTGTAAGGGAGGAGCCAAGTGAGGGGACTTACATGCAAAGTGCCAAGGCATGTCAGCAGGCTGGATCTGTGTTGGAAAACCTTAGTGGGTTGGAAAGCAGCATAGAGTAGCTCTGCTGTGCAACACAGGGGCTAGAGGTTAAGTTTTGTGGTGGTGTGACTCCAGGGAGCAGTTTCCTCTTTTCCCCACATATGTGCAGATTTGGGAAGTCCTTTGCAATGTAGCTCATGCAGCCCACAGCTTCTGGAAGTACCATTTAACTAAAGATGGAATAATGGGATTTGCCCCCAATTTAATGAACCTTACAATCACTAAGAGGTTTAAAAAGAAATCATCCAGGCCTTCCAGAAAGTGGGGCTTTATTGCAAACCAGAGGTTTGTGGCTTCTGTTTATCTGCCTTCTGTTTTTCTTGTGTTTGGGGAGGGTCGTGTTCTCTGCATCCTCTGATGCTGAAGAACAGCAACCAGTTTAAAGAAATGAAAGCCAACACAGCTGCCTGATGCTCACATATGGAGAGTTGAGACACAGAGCATCTCCATCTGCCCCAGGAGTCTCTGTTCCCATGTGAACCAGTAGACAACACTCCTCCTTTGCTGAATTTGCTTCCTCCTCCACTGTCTTGTCTTCATGCTCACAGTCTGGAATCCAGACATGGCTGTTTGTGATCTTTAACTGCTTAGTACACAGCTTACAGAAACACTGCCATGTCTTTGGAGGGATTTAAGTCTCAAAACCCATAGCCCTGCAGTTTGGCCCTCAAATGCTCAGGGTGGTGAATGGTGCAAAAATCCTTTTAAAGGGACTTTATTAAACAGTAGCTCACCCTCGCCCTGGAGCATCTCCAACAAAACAGGCCAAAACTAGGCCAGAACCTCTTGCTAATCCTTTTGCCCAAAACATCTTTTGGAAACATAGTCCTGGTGTCCTGTACCAGGAGCATAAACCCCATTTTCTAAGTGTGTGCTGCTCTGTCCACGCGTGGAGTGGCCTTTCCTGTGCATGGGATGAGCTGCCCTCCAGGCATTCCTAGCTAATTTTGTTGCTTCATAGGGGAAACAGCAGCTAAAGCATCCTGGCTGGCTGTGTGGTAATGCCTGCTTGCTGTGCCTCCTGGCAAGGTGAAATTCCATAATGTGTTTAACCTTGTTCCGCTGAATTGCTCATCAAATTGATATCTCTGCTGCTTTTAGATTTTCTTAGTAGCTTCTGCACTAAGTTCAGCACAAACGAGCAGTGATTTCTTCTGTGCAAGCACGTGGTTTCCTGCCCTGGAGTGGGAGCTTCAAAGGCTACCTCAAAATTCCCTTGTTAATCAGAGGTGCTGTCACAAACTGGGAACTTACTATTTATTAGAGAGGGTGCTTTTTTTCCACTTTGTTTTGAGAACTGTGAAAGGAAAATGCAGTGTGTGTGTGTGTGTGTGAAATAATTTTCCAGACACTTAAAAAAAGCCAACAAACACAATTACAACTTTATTGTTTCCTTACAAAAGTGGAAAGCATCCAGCAGTTGTGTGCATCAAAACTATATGATGGACATGATTTAAAAAAAAATAAAAGTCCCCACATTATATAGGAATCCAGTTGGAATGCAGACTTGTATATATCTGTGAACACTTAATGAAGAAACAGGCAAAGAGGTGGGGGGCAAAACAGCCAAAATAGATCCAGAAGAGCTGATACACTCGAGTGAGTTGAAACACTTCGGTACAGTTAAAGAGGGACAATAAGATTAGAGCACAATCAGAATAGCTGCAAGTCATCAGGTGTCACGTTCAGCCTCCAGTAATTTGTCTTGAAGGACAGTGGCTTTCAAAATAGCCTGCTGCATGCCTGGCAGAGTACGTGAGGTGCCAGTAATTAATTGGCTGCTGAACTGATCCCTTCCAGTGAAGCAGAAGGGAAAACCCAGGGCTCGATGGTACGAGACTTGCAGAGACAGAGAGCTGGTTGCTCCTGCCTGGCAGCCTGTGCACAGCAACTCCCAGGCCCCCCAAAATAACACCTGTGTGCTCACGGCTGGCCTGGCAGTGCAAACAGAGCTTGCAAAGGGTTGGAGTGTCCATGGGGATATTCCAGCTCTCTGGCAGGAGGAAGCTTGTTCATCCCAGTGCTGGTTACAGCATGAAAGCTGGTCATGCACTCTTATCCTTGCACGGAGCAGTTTAAAAATACCACGTTTAAATATTGCAGCTCTTTTGCCTTGGATGGACTGTCACATTTTCTCTAGTGGCTTTTAAGCTGTCGAGTTTGTTTTCCCTGAGTGCCACACTGAGCAACTGAAGACAAATCCAATTATTTGCAATACATGTTTAGCTGTTCCCTAATTGCTTTTGACTTTGTCACCAAACACCTCCTGCTCAAGCGTATACTTAATTCTTTAATTTATTTGTGGGATTGTAGTGTGTGTACAGGTTTTATTTTCATTGCACAGAACTAAGAGGGCTTGTGTAGTGATGTTTTGAACTTATTCTTTGCTTTTTTTCTAGCTTAAAGGAAACCTGAGAAGTTGTTTCTGAGTTTGGAAATGTGTTACAATACAAATGGTCAGGGGAGCCAAAAGCCATTTTAATGATTGGTGACATTCTCAATTCACTTCCACGTCACAGTGTTGGCAGATGAAGAAAACAAATGTCCTCCTCTTGCACGTTCTTAAGACAAGTGTCATGTTAAAGAGAAGACCATTCTTATTCGTAACCACTTTGAATATTTCGGACTTCCTAAACTCTTAGTTGTCTGAATGAAATTCTTTGAGCACCAGAGAGAATGGTTTGAATTACTTTTGTTTGGTCTAAGATTAGTTGAAAACAACTTGAGCTTTTGTTTAAGTGTTTTAACTGAGTAAGCCTTCCTGCAGCAAGGTAACTGGGGGGAGTATTGTGTGTTTAGGTGGTGTTTACGTGTCTGACCTGGAGCAAATAGAAGTTTTTGTAAACCTCGCATAGAGGCAGCTCCAGTAACACAGAACCTGTGGGAATTGAGCAGTGCCAGGCAGTGTTCCGACCAAAAAGAGCTAAGTCTGTCTTACCTAGTGAAGTAAAAGCTGGGAATGTGTAGGGTTACTATCAGTGTATTTATAGAAAGCGAACACCCGAGAGGGAGGAGAGTGATTTCAGATGAAAGACAAAGTTTAGCAGATGACAGATGGATTGAAAACAGGAGCGAGCCTGGCTGGGAATTAAAAATAGTTTCTGACCAGCAGAAGAGGAGGAGCGTGACTGAGCAGTGAATTACATCTGAGTGAGAGCTTGGTCAGCCTGTGTAAGGGCTTGGGTGACGCTGGACACTGGGATGATTCAGCTCAGCCCCACGTCCCTGTGCTGCCCGTGAGCTCCAGCTGTGCCTGGTCGCAGGGCGATGCTGCTGTGCCTGCAGTGAGGCAGCCTGCCTGTGCCAGGGAGCCCGGGAATGCTGCTCATTAGCTTGCCAAGTGAATGAGCAGGAGTAACACTGTGCAGAGCAGTGAAAAACGCTTGATGAGAATCTCTCTGAGCTGGGAAGCAGAGAAGGAAATCCTGCCCATCCTGCCTGCAGTGACTAGGCCAGTCTGAAGGAGGATGTGTCTGCCAAAGCAGCTCCTGATTTTGGCCAGTGAAACCATTTAATTAAAGTAGCACTGAAAAGGAAGCCGGAAACTCAAGAAGCAGGTTTTTAATCACTTAGACTGTGGTAGACAATCTCCATGCAAATCACGCCTCCAGCATCACCACCCTTTGCATGGGCGTGTGTTCCTGTCCCTGTGGATGGACTGGATACAGGCAAGAACCCCCTGGGCTGCTGACGTGTGCCATTTGACACCTGTACTTGGCATTCAGCTTTCAGAGGGGCATTGGGTCGCTTCGCTTAAGTGCCTGTTGGCCCTCAGAGCCTTCGTGGTGGTGCTGGGGAATGCCCTCCAACGTGGCAAAAATGTGGGCATCACAGGCGAGGAAGAGAGGCCATCTGCTCTATTATCACAGAATATCCTGAGCTGGAAGGCACCCACAAGGATCATCGAGTCTGGCTCCTGGCCCTGTGCAGGACACCCCAAGAATCACACCATGTGCCTGAGAGCACCTCTGATGTGAGGATTTTGCTGATGGAATATGAATGTGGGGTCCCTGACAGTACAACTGTCAGGTCTCCAGCAGCTCTGCCATCTGTCCAGGGCTGCAGGATCATACCTGGGCAGGAGATACTCGAGTTTAGCGGAGATCCTGAAATTTTGCTGTTTTCTCAAAGATTTGACTGGTTTTTGGTGTTCTCGCAGAATCACAGAAGACCATCGAGTCCAACCTGTGCCCAACACCACTCTGTCAACTAAACCATGGCACTAAGTGCCATGTCCAGTGTTGCTTTAAACACCTCCAGGGACGGTGACTCCACCACCTCGCTGTGCAGCCCATTCCACTGTCTAATCACCCTTCCTGCGAAGAAATTCTTCCTGCTGTCCAGCCTGTACCGTTTAAGGCTGTGTCCTCTTGTCCTGCCGCTGGCTGCCTGGATTGCTACGACCCCCTGTCACGGAGTTGTACAGAGTGACAAGGTCCCCCCGGTGCCTCCTTTCCTCCAGGCTGAGCTCCATCACCTCCTCCTCACCAGCTCTGTGCTCCAGAACCTCCCCAGCTGCAGCACCTCACTGTCCTTCCTGAACGGAGTGGCACAGAACCGGGCACACCGCTCAGCCGTGGCTTCACCAGTGCTCGGTACAGGGGCAGCATCACCACCCTGTGTGTGTGTTTTCAGGGCAGCCTCCCGCAGCCGGTGCCCCGGGTAGGGCAGGGCATTCATTGCCCAGCTCCCTCATCCCGGGATCCCCGCCGTGCCGGCACGTCCCGCCGGGCGGGGCCAGGGCGGCCCCGAGGAGCAGGAGCAGCATCAGCAGCAGCAGCAGGAGGAGGAGNGGAGAAAGGGGAGTAACCCCGGTTTGAAGCCCCCCCGAGCATCCCCGCCGGAGGTGGGTGATGGATGCTCAGCCCAGCGGGGCAGGGCAGCAGCTGGGGGGGCTTTGGCACCGGGGGCTGCTCGGGTTTGTTACTGGGCACCGGCATCCCTGGAGAGCGGATTTCCCCTTCTTTCCCAAGGGTGCCTGCCGGCATCCTCGCTCCCGGCAGGCGAGGAGCAGGTAGCTTTTGAATTGCGTGCCACCGCAGGTTCGGAATGTACAGGGAATGGTTGTCAGCTGTGCCTGAAAAGGAGCATTTCCATAGGCTTCGTTTCTTTCCCTGCAGCGCTGGGCGGCTGTTCCCGTGCGGGGATGGAGCCCGGCCACAAGGAAGAGCTCAGGATAAATAAAAACATGGCAGTGGTGGCCGGGCTGGGCGCACTGCGGGGCGGTGGGAGCCCGGGGACAGGGATGCGGGCACGGAGACTGGGAAAATAATGGCAAACATCCCCGAGAGGCTTCCCCTCTGCCACCCGCTCCGGCCGTGCTGCCTGACNGGCGGTGCTGCGCTCGGCTGGGCTCGGCGCGGCCATCCCCGGGCCCCGCATCGCTGCGTGCGCGGAGCCGCCGTGCAGCCGGCAGGATGATCGCCGCACAGCTCCTGGCCTACTACTTCACGGAGCTCAAGGAGGACCAGGTCAAAAAGGTTAGATGGGCATCCCTCCCCCGGACCGGGGCTGCTCCCCGCCCGCACCGATTTTTAATTTTTTTTTAAAATTNAAGGGTGCCTGCCGGCATCCTCGCTCCCGGCAGGCGAGGAGCAGGTAGCTTTTGAATTGCGTGCCACCGCAGGTTCGGAATGTACAGGGAATGGTTGTCAGCTGTGCCTGGAAAGGAGCATTTCCATAGGCTTCGTTTCTTTCCCTGCAGCGCTGGGCGGCTGTTCCCGTGCGGGGATGGAGCCCGGCCACAAGGAAGAGCTCAGGATAAATAAAAACATGGCAGTGGTGGCCGGGCTGGGCGCACTGCGGGGCGGTGGGAGCCCGGGGACAGGGATGCGGGCACGGAGACTGGGAAAATAATGGCAAACATCCCCGAGAGGCTTCCCCTCTGCCACCCGCTCCGGCCGTGCTGCCTGACTCACCTGGAGGCATCCCTGAGATGTTTTGGGGGAAGCCTCAACGAGGAGCATCAGCAGCGTCCCCGGGGCTTGGGAGCCTCCCCGGCCGGGGGGAGCGGAGCATCCCCTGCCTCCCAGCTGTGCCCGGGGGATGGGGAGACCGCAGCCCCTGAGCCTGGGGGGGACCCATCCTGCCCCGCCCCAGACGTGCTCACCCTCCCATGTTTTTTCCACGTCTCCTTCCTGTGGTTCAGGTGTTTTGCTTTTCCACCCAGCGGCTCCCACGAAGGAGCCGGAGGCGGCTCATCCTGCATCCCCCCCTGCGCCTTCTGGCCCCACGGACCTGGCGCTCCCAGGGCCATTTTATGTTGCTTTTCCCCGAGGGTTTGTGAGTGCTGCTGCTGTGCCAGGCGTGCATGCCTGGGTAAGGCCTTCTCCCTCTCGCTGTGTGTGTTATATTTAGAAAGCCAAGATAAGCACAAGGGTGCGCGGCGGCCCCGGAGAGGCAGAAAGGCTGTGGGGAAGGCATGGGGGGGAGCACAGGGAAACTCTGTGGTCTTCTGGGGGTTATTTATTGCAGGCTGGTTTGGCAGCATGGGGCTCCTATTGTCTGGCAGCACGGGAAATCGTTTGGCTGGGGGAGCTGTAAAGCGTTCTTATGGATCGGTCTGGTTTTGTCTGGAAAAGAAAATTAAGAAATAAACCCCCATTAAAAAAAGAAAAGAAAGGAGAAAAAAAAAAAAAAAAGGGCAGGCTACTGTTTTTGGAGGATGTAAGACATCTTTTCCTGTTTATATCCTTCTGGAACGGATACCGAGCCCCTCAGCTTTGGCTGTTCTGTAGGGGAGGTGTCTGTGGCAGGCAGAGGCTCTGCTGCCCTGCAGCTGCTGGGAGCTGGTGGGCTCCGCTCCCCCGGTCCCCGTGGGGCAGGAGTGGCTTTGCTCCATCTCAGAGTGCTGCTTGCTCCATCAGCACGCCGCTTTTAGGGATACGTGCCTGCATGGCTTCATTTCAGGTCCCTCCCTCTCCTCTCTGCTTCCGGGAGAGCAGCACTTTGCTGGTACGTGCCTGCGGCCCAGGGCTGCCAACCAAGGCGTTGTCCCTGCTCCCCACGCTGTCCCCTGGGGCTCCTGGCCATGCTGGCAGCCCCTCTGCCTCGCTGGTCCATCCCAGCCATCGCCCCGCTGTTTGGTGGCACAGGTGGCAGGTCACCTTCAGGATGCTGCTCTGGGTCACAGGAGGGGTTCTGAACAGGTTAAAAGTACCAACGAGCCGAGGTTGAACATTCTTTTCCCCCTTGTGACCCCATTTCATTCTCTTTTTGGGTTCCCATCCCTGTGTGGTTTGAGTGCTCCGTGCTGCCTTTCCGTGCTAGGAACCCTCCTGGGGGACATGGATAGGGCTGGTGGTTTCAGGCCCTTGGGATACCCCGAGTCTAAGAGCTAGTGCTTCTGTATTGGTTTTCCTGGATTTTTATGCGCCCTCTTAAATTTGAGTGTAATTCTTTTTAAATTTGTAGTTTCTGGAATATTTTTGTCGTCACATGTTGGCAGCCCTGTGGCCCCTGAAAAGGGGGCATTTTTCCAATGAATCCACCTGTAATGGCACTTACGTGTCACCTCACTGTGCAGCAGCAATCTGGCAATGTATGGTGCCCTGTGCTGTATAATTACACGTGAAGGTTTGCTCCAGGCAGCTTAAATTATCCAGATGTTTTTGAAAACGTCTGCTCCCTGAATGTTTGTGACCTTCTGGGGACAGCAACAGGAGCTCAGCACCCTCACCGTGACAGGGCACTTTGCACAAACTGAACCCAGGCCCTGATTTCTGTAAAGGGCTGACTCCCATCCTCAGGGACAAGGGTGTCCTGGAGTGTCCCTGGCAGCTGTGCCCCTGGCCTGTGTGCAGGAGAGCTTTGTAAAACTGCCTGGGAGTACCTTTTGTTTCCAACAGGTTTGTACCTGCAGTAGCTGGCAAAGGGAGCCTCTAGGTGTTGCCTGGTTTCTGTCTGTCAAGGGAACAATATGTTTTTGTTGTCTTAGCTGACGAGAAAAGAAAAAAAAAATATCTTGCAATCCAAAATGCCATTTATGTGTTTTTTAACCATGAAAAAACAGTGACGGAATGGTGTGTAAAATGTAAAACTGGCATCAAGAAGAACCCTGTATTGGTGGCCTGCCCCTATAAAGGCTTTTTAGGAACCAATCAGATAAACCGTAAGTTAGCATAAACAGTTTCAGAATGTCTTAAACTACTTGTTTTAACATGCCTTGGCTCCTGATGAATCTTCCTCATGCTGAAAGGAGTGTGATTAGCTCTGCAGAAAAATGTTTACATGGTGAAGGGTTTTGGTGCAAAGGCTGTGTCAGTAAAATAAGTGCTAATGATTTCTGAAATTGTTGTGGGAGTGCTCTCTTCTTGGATACCAATGACTGCTGTCAGTGTCCCTGGAATGAGACATGTGTTTGAGGAATGGCCCTTAGTGCTGCCTGTTTCATTATGCACTTCTAATTATTCACAACTGCTGCAGTGGCTGGATTTTCAGAAACTTCTTTTCCCCAAGTACAGTGTCTTTCCTATGTGACTGGTAAAAAATTACATGAATGTGGTTCAGATGATGAAATCCTACTTTTGAAAAATTGCTCACAGATTCTGTCTGGGTTTTTGGCGTTCGGGGTTTTTTTTATTGTTATTTTAAGAAAATGAGGGGAAAAAAGGAGTGATAGAGGTCTTGGAGGACTTCTGTAGTGGCACTCTGGAAAGATGCCCTTCCTCGAGGGGGTGGCAGCTAAATAAAGGAGTGTTTCCTTCTCCTCGCCCACACAACTGCCTGCCTGACATTGTTCCTGCCCTGTGCCATCCCCTGGGAAGGGCTGGCACCTGTCTCCCATGGGAGCCTCCGTGGGGCTGTGAGTCTGCCTGGGTGCTGCCGGCAGCTCCCATCTGCCCCTGCCAGCTTCCCTGTGGATCAGGCTGAGATTTGCTCTCTGATCGGCTTTTATTGCAGGCAGAGCAGGGAGTTATTAAATCTCCATCCCATAATCCAGCCTCCAGCTCCCCCTGTCCCAAATTATTTATGGCTATTTGCTGGGAGTTTTCCCTCGGAGGGAAAGCAGGAGCATGTGCTTCCAGCACAGGAGAGCAGCGCTTATTCCCTTGCTGCCACACTGCTGGAATGACTAACCCTTTTCCTGCCTGGGAGAAAAAAAACTGCCTTTTTTTTTTTTGTCTGGTTTTGGAAGCTGTAACACACAGGAGTGATTTTTTCCAAGCAGAGGTTCAGTGTCCCCTGCCTCCCCATCACGGGTCTCAGCAGTGGAGGTGGATGGTGATGCTCCGGTGTGCTGGAGGGTCAGCCCAAACCCCAGTTATATAAGGGCACTGACGGCACTGGTTGGGTTTCCACGGGAGCAAAAAGAGCCCTCCCTCCCGTTTTCCCTCACTGCTGAGGGCAGCACGGGGGCAGAGGTGGGGAGAATGGGCTTGTCTGGCCTGACTGTGCAAGCGCCAAAACCTGCGTTCACAACAGGGCTTTTGATGGAGGGGCATCCTTCCTGCCTGTTTCTGGGAGGAAGGATGCACCAGGGGGGCTTTGTAGAGGGGGGTATTAATTGCATGGTGAGGTCCGACTGTGTGAATGATGTGTTAGTGCCGCTTTCCCTGGGAGATCTGGGGAATCACCCCTCTGAGCAGCAGCGTGGGCTGCTGAGAGCTCAGCCTGAAAGAGAGGTTGGCTTCCCCCTCCTTTAGAAAGGAATAACCTCATGCTCTGACATCATGGCTTTACAAACTCTGCTAAAAAAAAAACATATCAGAGTTTGCTATGGAGGAGAGACATTCCTGCTCAGCCTGACAGCAGCCTCTGCATCCATCCCCACAGTGTTTGGGGCTGCAGAGAGGGCACGTCCCATCCAGGTTTTTATTCTTGGAGTGAAATGACGCCAGCGACTGGCTGTGGTTGTCACTGTTAAGGCACTGTGAGCCCACCAGGGTGGCACAGTGGGGATGCTGCCCTGGGGTCTCGCATTTGGCCTCTGTTGCAGAGAACCTGAGCTCAGCTCTTCTGCCGTTCGGCTGTACGCCTGCACCGTCACGTCACCGCTTCGGGGGGAGAGTGCACGATGTCCTTTCGTCCTGGTGTTATCAATCATGGTATTGTTGCACTGTTACAGCCCCTTCTGCCCTCCCTCTGCAAGCAGCGACACTGAAAACTTCACAGCTTGTGCAGCCTCTGGCTGTGTCCTCTGTGGTCCAGGCCAGCAGCACCATCCATGCTTTCTTCCTTGCCTATGTACGTAACTTCTGGGTCACAGAGGGTGTCTGGCTCAGGGAGATACTCTGTCTTTGGTGCAGACCTTGGGTATGTGTGGCAGGTGTACTTTCTCTGCGAGCAATTAAATTGGCGCTGTTTTTACAGTCAGTTTAGGGTTTAATTACATTTTAATTGCATTTCCTTTGCGAATGGCATTATTCATCGCTTCCTGTCTCAAAGTCCCTGGAATATGGTGCACTTGCATACGTATGTGTTGCGTGAGGTGTTTTATTGTGGCCTTGGAGATGGGTCGCTCTTGAGGCTTCCAGAGCAGCCAAGGAGACACACAGAGCCTTGGCACAGAGCTGGCCTGGGGTTTAAAGTGAGGTGGCTTTTCCAGTTTTGCTGAGGACAGAAAACATGGGCAGGGCTTTATTTTCTTGGTCCTGCTAAGCTGCGAGCAAAAGTGATCCCAAAGGTGTGGCTTTGGTCTGAGCCATCTGCAGAACCAAATTCCCAAGGCAGGTAATGAAACAAGGCAAGAATAGACTGGCAGCTGAGGTAAAGGGAATGAGACCTGTGTTTGGTAAGAACCCCGCAAGGCCAATCTTTTGGGCATCACCTTTCAGTCTTCCTGATGATGAAGGTGTTTGTAATATTATGGAAAGCAACATTATTGAAAAACTTAGAACTTCCTCCTTTTTCCAGGGATGTAAAGAAAGTTCCTGTCATTGGAAGCCACAAGGGAGAAATCAACAACTTTTAATTTGATGTTTTGTCTTGAGGAGGAAGACATCACCTGCCCACAGCCTCTCCTGACCCTCTGGCTATGATAACTTTGGTCTGCTACACAGAAGTAATTTCTCAGTCTAGGCTGTAGCCCTTAAACTGCTGTGGCAGGTCCTTTCCTTGTAAGGGCTTAAATATGAAGTACGTCTGACACCCACATCACCCCAGCTGGGACAAGGTGCCAAAAGAGGGTTTTTTAGCTCCAGCTGTTTAGCCAGGAGAGCTGAGAAGTGGGGCAAAGGCTGGAGGTAGTGAGAGGCTGTGGGCAGACAGTTTTGTGTGGAAAAGAGGACCCAGAGTGATGTGGGACTGCGTTGTGCCTTGGCAAGGCAGTAGGATGGGGTGGGCTTCAGCTCATACAGATCTTGCATGTGTTCCATGATTTGGAGTCAGAAGACGAGGCGCGAAGCGGGTGGCTGTGTTGTCAGCCTGGCCAAAGCCCTGAGGGCAAACTGGGGCTATACACTCCCCTTGCAATTAGACAGAGGTACAGCTCCACTTGGGTGCCTCGGGGCAGTGTTCCACTCCATGGTGGTGTGTGTTTCTCCCCAGATTGATAAATACCTCTACGCCATGCGGCTCTCCGACGAAACTCTGCTGGATGTCATGGCTCGCTTCAGGAGAGAGATGAAGAACGGCCTCTCCAGGGATTTTAACCCCACGGCTGTAGTCAAGATGCTTCCCACATTTGTGAGGTCCATCCCTGATGGTTCAGGTAAGGAGCTCAGTGTTTGTTTTCCATGTTAAACACGCCCGTGCTTCATGGAAACCTGTTAGAAATACACCAGAGTGCCACCAAGAACAAGAGGGATTTGCTTCCTGGCAAGCCCAGGCATTTTGAAGGCAGACACCCCTCTGTGTGCAGGTCTGTTCCTGCAGATGCTGGAAGACTTAGTGTCAAAGCCATTTTGATGCCAATGGAAGAGCCCTTCCTAGGAGCCAGTTCAGTATCAGTCAATACATTTACTCTGAGATTTGCCTGCCAACAATTAGTACTTCACATGGGATCATTTTTGATTTATGCAGTTCACACTGATGTGATCTAAAGTCTTTACAAATATGGTGGCTTTTATTAATTTGCTGTTTCACACAACATCTCTTATTCTTTCCTCAGTGAAGTGTGAACCATTACAGGCTGAATTTTAATTCCCTGGCATTCATTTTGCATTTTGTAGCTACCTCTTGCAGACTGTCTTGGGGGAAAACTCACAGAACTCAAGGAGGCTGCAGCATGTGGTTCCAAAGCTGCTGATCTGGTGTACCAAGCTTTTTCCATCCAGATGTAGGACTTGGTTTTTCTGTGCTCACTGTACCTGATAAAAGTGGCGTAGAGAGCTATCAGAAACCAAAAAGGTGTTCTGTTGGTATTTGAGACCAAGATTGCCTCTATTAGTTACTGTTACTTATAAATTACCTAGTGTTTGTAAAAAATAAATTCCACATATAGAGTGCATAAATTTATTTATAAATGTTGTATAGCAGTGTGTATTATTTAGTAGTAACGCTGGGTTTCCTTCTTGTGTATCATGAGGAGATTAACTGGTTTGGTGCCTACCACATATTATGTCCCTGTGTGCAGAAATTGCACAGTTGCAAGAACTGCATAACAGAGTTACCTGTTTTGAGGCTTTCTTTTATCTTTTTTTTAACTTAAAATCAAGAATTTATTGGTGAAAGAACATGAGGCCTGCTGCTTCGTGTAACTTGGTGCTGCTGTCTGGCAGGTGAAGATCTTTGATAGTTCTGCCTTGCTGTTTCTTTCTACCACCTTACGGTTTTTTAGTTGAGACATGAGTCTCTGTCTAAAAAAAAACCAAAGGGAGAATGAGTCCCGAGTTCCCCTTAATTTAGCATTGCTGGCTGTTCTGTTGAAATGTTGTGTTGAAATTCGCAGCCCGTTGGGAAAGCCAGAAGCTGCCAGGCAGAGTTGGGTCAGGGGCAGGGGTTGCTCTAAGGGTTTGCAGGTGAAGTGAGGCGGCTTGAGGGCTTTTGTGTAGAATCCCAGCAGTTTTACTGGCTCAGAAATCCCTGTTTTTTTCCTTCACGTGTGTTTGAGTTTTCAGCTGAGCAGCGACTCATCCCCAGTACTCTGCTCCATCAGGCACTGCAGGGTAGCAGACCTGAGCTGCTTGCAGCCAGTCACATAATTCTTTCAATTGTTCTGTGGTACAAACTGGGAAGACTCTGAGATGCCATATGGCACAGGATAAAGGAGATCTGCACCTGGCCAGGACTGGTGTGAGAGGCTGCTGAGTGCTGCTGGGACTGAGGACAAGCCAGAGCAGTGGGTAGCCCTGGCTGAGTGTAGGCGTGTCTGCATGACAAGGCATTATTTTCAGACCATGTATGACACACCTACTTAAAAAAGCAACCTCGTGTGTTGTGTGCAGCGTGCTCAGTTATTGATCCTGTGCCTGCTTGGCTCCTGCCAGCCTCTCCAGGACAGGCAGGCTGTGGGCAGAGCTTTGCAGCACAGATCAGAGAAAAGCAGGGCTTTGCCCAGACAATTTCTGTAGAATGCAGTAAGGATCTGTACATGTATGCGGTGAGTGTGTCTTTGGATGGCTCTTGGAAAAGCAGGCAGAGCCATTCTTTCCCTGGAAGGGCACGTTCTGACCCCAGGCATGAGCAATATTTGCTGTGGGTGGGTGTCGTGGCATTTCTTTCCCTGACTCACCTGCGTGTGCCTGTCACGCCTGGCTCAGCCATGGCACGGGTGCAGCCAGGGCAGGCGTGGAGCCCCCTTCCCTCTTCCTCCAAAAGGTTCTGGGGGGGCCCTCACGGGTGTGGCCGTGTTGCTGTGCCCAAAGATGGCAATTTCTGCCTTCAGCTGTCCCTCCGTGAAAGCCAGAGGCTGAAAGCCTGCCCTTTTCTCTGGCCTGTCTCTCATTACTGCCCTGTAAGCTCTTTCCTCTGAGTCCGATTATTATTATGGGAGCTGACTATTCAGAAAACTACTGTTGTTTAGTTTCAGATCCATGCTTGTGTACTTGTTCAACAAGGAGTTTGTGAGCAATAATTCTGGAGACCCTGGAGGTGTTGTTGTTAGCAGGGGGTTTTTGCTTCGTTCAGAGTCGTTTAATTTGCAAAAGCCATAAGGTTTTCTAGTCCAGAGTGCCCAGAATGGTACCTCAGGGTAATTCAAAATGCTTTCAAAGGCTCTCCCTAAATAAATTCACGGCAGGTTTGATTGCATCTTGGTGTTACAAAGCATAGATTAAATGCTGCTACTCGGGTTTAATTCCTGAAATACACTAAAAGAAAACTGCTGCTTCACGTACAGAAAGCTTTACAATCTAGTTCAGAGATCTTTTTAAGTGAGAAGGATAATTCTTAATAAATTTTACCTTATGATGAGCTTGATGGTGCTGGAAGTAAACATGCTACCCTGTTAATTTATTTACAAGGGAGATATTTCTGAAGTGCAGTATTTGTTTGAGGTGTGTACTGAGGTGTGTTAAGGCTTGAAAAAGGGCCATCTGGTGTGATGTTGATTTTCCCATTAGTGGAGGTAGTGGCTTGCACTCAACAGGTGATACTTGTAAGATAAAGCTTATTTGGTTATTTGGCTTAGTGAGACACTTGTGGTCAATGTTGGACTTGTGGACTTGCTGTGGTGAAGGGGGTCACCAGTTAACTGAATTTGTTATGCTGAGCCCAGTAACGGGAACTGCATCTCCAGTTTGGGTAGGTTTGTGTTTTAAATGACATTTGCAACTGGTAAAGAGTGATGTTTAAAGCCACCCTGCTCAGGAACAGGTAGGGAAACACTGCAAGATCTGTGTCTTGGCAAACTGAGTTTGCCCATGTCTTAAGGAGCAAGAAGGAAAAGTTGTGTTGCAGTGCAGTAGAATTAGAATGATTATTGAAGTTGTGGGCCCTCACTGTCCTTTTGCTGCATTTTTCTGTACAGAGCTTATTGTTCCTTGTGGTTTCTCATGTGACAGTGTTTTGTTTCTGTATTACACTGCAACCTTGGAAAACCATAAGGGCATTTGCAGTGTTTGTGTTTCTCTTGGTCTGTTTCTGTTAAAGATCCTGCCCTAAGGGATGCCTTGTCCAGCTCATCAGCTTTGCTGAGCGGGATGAGGCTCCTCGAGGTGCAGGGGGAGATGAGGAGGAGCAGCTCACTAAGCCCAGAGTTCAGGAGTTTTCATCTGAGATTGGACAGGGTAATCCCAGAGGCAAGTTGGGCACGAGAAGTCCTTGAGGAGTCTGTTGGAGGTAACACATCCAAACAGCCTTCCCAGCTGCCAGAGGTCTTTCCATGTTGAATTTAGGTAGAAGTGGAAAACTGATGATATTAGGAGTGGCCTTCCTGAAGTCACAGCTGATGAGGAAGCAGGAGGAGAAAGCTCTGTGTGCCTTTGCCTCACTGCCCCCTGGGCAGCCTCAGTGAGCCTGGGGATGCTGTGCACAGACAGGAACAAGAGCCCTGAGGATTCCCTGCAGCCTGGGCACACACTGCTGTGTGATAAGCTGTGCACACTGCCTCCCTAAATACTGTCTTTCCACAGATTTTTAATGTTCGCTGCCTTTGCTCCCTTGTTGATAAGGTGAGATAACACAGATGTTGGAGACAGTGTTTGCAAAGCAGCAAAGGAAGGATGGGACCAATTCTTTCATGAGTGGATCAGTCAAATACATTTGCCTTGCTCTCCAGTGGTGCTAAAAGTGCCATTCTTCAGACAGCCAGGCCACATTCATCTGTTGCCTGAACTGCACCCTGAAGCCTGTGGGAGCTGAAGGGTATGGATTTGGCTTCAGAACTCTCCACAGAGGGAGATGGAGGCACCCCAAGTTTTTCCCTGGCTCCCAGGGAGGTATTTATGAGTTCTGTGCGAGGCATCACAACTTCTGAATAACTCCTGCAGCAGCACAGGGCTGTTTTTTCAGGCTGTCATTTCTCTGACTTCTCTTATTTGACTGCAGTTTGCAGTGAGTCTCAGCTTTTCCAGGTGCAAAGTGTTTCCTACTTTGATTATGTTCATGTGTAATTGGTTGATTTTAGAGTAAGAACGATCCAGCCACTATTCACTGTTATTTTACAAATGACACAGGTTTATTTACGGCAAAAGGGTCCTTGCCAGTGGTCTGGCATCCCTTTGTTTTACTTCTCTCTTTTCCACATCTTTTTTTGGCTTTCTCCTGAGATCTTTGCTCTGGGAGCTTCATCATGAGATCTGGATGTAGACTATCCATGGTTAGCCCAGTCTTTTTGGATGAAGCCTCATTGCAGTTGCCTGTGGTGGTTGGTGTTGCCATTGCACCAACTTCATGTTAAATTGTAGGGAATTGGGTGGATGTTCACATGGATGCCCTGCTGGTAGAACTTCCTTGCTCTAGGCACTGGACATTCGCTTCTGTGTTGCACTTAACAGAGCTTGATTTTTTCCCAGATTTGTGCTGCACAGAGTTTTTAATCACCTGTGTCTTGTTTTCCACATAGAGAAAGGAGATTTCATTGCACTGGACCTTGGTGGTTCCTATTTCCGAATTCTGCGGGTGAAGGTTTCGCATGAAAAAAAACAGACTGTGCAGATGGAGAGTGAAATTTATAACACCCCTGAAGATATCATGCATGGCAGTGGAACACGGGTAAGCTCCTCTTCCTTGGGAAATCTCTGCAAAGAAAAGCTGCTTAGATTTTAGAAAACCCCCACAAGAATGACCGTGACATCTTAATAATTGCACTTACAATATGCATGGACTCGACTGGAGTGTTGATACTGAAATAAATAAGCAGTATGTGGTGTAAGAGAGCATGCATGGGTGCTGGAGATTTCCTGTCATCCTGTGGGAGACTTTTGGATGAGTTAGGGGAAAAAATGGCCAGGAAATAAAAAGTCTGGCTTTTATATTAAGCTTACTTTCCATGCGTACGAATGGAGAGCAGGAAAACAACTTAGTATTTGTAAGCAACGAGCACGACCAGCTCTGCAACTGTAGTGTTAGATGAGGGATAGAAATCCCCATGACAGGCACATATCTGTGCTGGCAGTCGGGGCAACTCAGCACTCATGAAAAGTACAAGTACATTAGAAAAATTACAGGAAGCTCATAGAATGTTTTGGCACAGCTTCAGCTTAAGTTTTGCTGAATAATTGAAAGGGTTTTTTTAGTTTCTCCCATTCCAAGAGTAGAAAATGTTTGGATCCATCCACTTGGATTTCAAATTGAGTTCTTTGGAAGAATTTATTTTCTTTTTATGATCAGGAAGTGGATTACAGTGATTATTTTACTGACAGATTTGTCTCTGTGTCAGTGTAAGGCAAAACAAATAATTTTCATGGTTGGAAACAGCAAGGTTTTAACACTTGTTACTAGAGTGAGGTGCTTTTTAGGAGTGTGAGACCTGCAAGTAATTTAAAGCCTGTTTCAGAAGAATAAACAAAAGAGGAGAAAAAAAAATTCTGGGAACAGCACTTCTACCTTTAGTGTATTTTCTGTAGTCACCTCAATACTCTTAATGTCTGTACCCAACAAGTTCTGCTGCATTCCTATGCGCAGCAGTGTTTGTAGGATGGCAATCATGGCCTGTCAGTAAAACTGATGAGAGCATTACTGTGACATCTGAACCACAGCAATAAAATAACCTCCTTGTAAAGACTGTTCCTAACTGTATTGCTTTGTTTTTGGGCCAAAAGGTCATGCAGTGGCTTTCCTACAGAATGGTTTTGGGGGCAGCTGAGCTGAGCTGGCTGGTGCTGCTGGAGGCAGGGAAGTTGGGTGGGCTGCTCAGAGGCAGGTTGGGAGCAGGGGACTGTGTGTCCATGGATGGGTGTTGGGAGGTGGAGGCTGGCAAGGAGCAGGGCTGTCTGCACACCCAGGGGAGCCAAGGCAGGCTGAGTTAAGGAGAGACTTGATGGAGACATGCTAAGAGTGATAAGAAGCCAGGAAAGGAGACATCAGATCTGTTTTCTTTCCACGGCTGTGTCATGCTTGTGTTTTAATTTTTAAATATCCAAAGGCCACTTGGCTGTCGGGAAGCAGCAGTGTGGAGCTCAGGCTGATAGGCTTTGTCATGGCTTTTAAGCTGAGAGAGAGGGGAGCGAGGCTTCCACTGACCCCGTGGGCACAGTCGCTCCCAGTATTCGAGTACCAGGAAAAGGAGAACTGGAATCATCATCAAAATTGCATCTGGGTTTGAAGTTATCCCATGACAATATCCAGTGCTTGCTGTGTGACTTCACAGGGCAGCTTGGGGGCTGCCCAGGAGATGGTTTGGTGCTTCTGACTGATGGGGTATGGTGGAGGTTTCCTGAAATCTCTGAGCCAGATTTGTGCAGTACTTGGACTGAACTGCCTGCCTTGGGTAGGCTACTAATGATTTCCAGCAAACTGTCATTAACTTTGGAGAGTTATACTTTTAAAGCTTAGTACATAATCAGCTTATTGAAGGATTGTGATTTATGGCTTCATTGCTCACTATCATGGTTCATTTTGATATTTTCTACTTCATGGCATTCAAACTTGTTTTTTTCCCATCTGTCAGGCATGGGCTGACAGCTTTTCCAGTCAGAGACAATTCCTTGTCAAAGTCAAGGGCAAAACTCTCATTGATTTCAGCGATGTAATAGCAGGTCTAAAATTTGTAAGAAGCCTGTCTCCCGTGTCAGCCTAGCAAATGGGAGTGTACCTGAGGCTTGATTTTGGTCTTGCTTTTTGTGTTCTGCTGCCACTGGATGTAGGTTATGGGTTTCTGGCTGTTCTGAAGTTGTGGTTTCCTTGCTCCTTAAAACATCCCCATTCAGGGACTTGAGCCTGAGCTTGGATCTTCAGTTGCTTGCCAGAATCTCCTGTCTGCCAGCTAAATGTGTCCTTGTGGAGCCCTCTTGGAGCCCCACCTGAGCAGGCAGCTTCATGGCCAGAGGAATTAATGAGGCCTGATGTATTGCTCAGCATCTCGTGGTTGCGTTGCTTCAGGTCTATAAACGTGTGAAATCAGACTGGTCCTTCCCTCTTGGCTGTGGTGTTCATCCTGTCCATCTCTGTGTCATTTGATAAAAGTACTTGGCTCACACTGTTCCCTACCACACCTCTAGGTGAATGGGGATTTGGAATTTTCCTTGGTCCACCTGCCCTACTTTAATGAAATACACAGGAACTTTGTAATGTTCCCTCTACTGTCTTGTCAGTGTTTTGGCACTGGAAAAGGTTTGGATGTTTATATGGGCATGGGCACATACAGACACTTCCTTGAGTCTCTTTAGGGAAAATCTTACGAATGTGGTAGCAAAATAAGTAAGTGCCTGTCTGTTTTCTGCTTTTGAGCCGTGCCTTCCCTCTGCGCTTTATGAAGAACAGTAGCACAGCCAGACTGTGCATCCCTGAGCAGACACAGCTGCTGTGGTGTCCAGGTCATGGCTAATACTTAACTGTATCTGCCTGCGGGTTATGCTGGTGCCCCCGCTGCCAGCCCAGAGCCCCAGTGACTCCCAGTGTGCTGCCAGCTCAGAGCTGAGCCTCAGCAGGTCCTGCCAGGGCTGCCTGGGCAAACACAGCATTGCACGGACTCTTTGGAGTCCATGGGGAGTGCCCAGGGATATTTTTCATTTGGACTTAGAAAGCAGATCCCCATCTTTTGTCTGTGCTGTTGTGGTTTGTTGCATGAGAGGGATTTTTGTAGCAACATACACAGTCAACATTTCTGTTTCCCACTCTCTGAACTCCCCAGGGGTTTGATGTTGGCTCCTGGTTTTTGTTTGTAATCCTGGAAGCAGCTGCAAGTTTACTAGGATTGAATATTGGACAAGATATTTTCAGATGGAAAGCATGATGAAAACACACACTCCTGCTGTTTCTGTGTTCCTCCTGGAGAAGTATCTTATTACTTAACTGCTGTTCTTTTCATAACTCCTCTTCCTCTCTCATTAATCTGGTACAGCTGAAAGTAGTCTTGCAGAAGTGCAGCAGTCTGCATTCTTTCCCATGTTGTTTCACTGCGTGGGCTCAGCAAAATGTCCTTGATTTGCTCAGGACAATGAATGGCAACATTCTCTCTGGGAAACTACTGTTCTTCTGCTTAATCAAATCTGACCTCATTTAAAGAATGGGTTTAAGGTGTTTAGTTTAATTGTAACATTAAACACACCTCTACCTGCTTCGAAGGGCTAAATATTCTGGTTCATCATTTGTAAGTGCTGCTGCCTGTCTGGAGTGCATTCCCATCTCTCCAAGGCTGTAAATTGTTCTTAATAAAGCTGTGTGGGCTAATTGGAACCAACAGATGGCTTTTTGTACTCCTTCCCAGCTATCCCCAGTCTCCTGGGCAGTTTACCTGGTCGTGTCCCAGCAATGCTGCAGATAGGATTGGGGGTTTTGTTTGTTTGTTTGTTTGTTTGTTTGCTTTCTTCAGGGAGTTAAAATGTGAAGCCCAGTTACCTCCTGGGGCAGGCAGTGACTTGCTAATAGTCTGCCATCCATTTGTGGTGTGGGTCAGTTCAAGGCATGTCTGGCTTTCTGGTACTGGTAAATACAGATGTGTATTTTTGTTGCTTGAATTGCTTGGGCTTGATTTGAGGATTGAGTGTTGAGGGGTTTTCCGAAAGATTCAGTGTGAGAGGCCTTTGTGCCTGTGTGGTTCTGGCCCTGGCTGGCAGGGACACATCATGCAGTGGTTACAGGTGCCATGGAGGCATCTGGGTGGGAACTGGTGCCTGGTGCAGGCTGCCTGCATAGTTCAGCAGTTCAAAAAATGCAGAAAATGTTCCCATTTGGGGTCGTTTCTCAGAGTGTGTAAAATATTTAGACGAATCCCTGGAGTGTTGTTTCTGTTTGTTTGTTGTGTGCTTTAGGAATAGACTTGAGAGATGATGTTCTTTTGGGTGGCTCCTGCAAAGTGCTGGTTCTCCAGCCTCGGCAGTGCTTGAGTGAAACAGATGTTATCTTCTCTGCATCACTGTAAAAGTGCTCAACCTCCTGTGGGACTGGATCCCAAATGACTTTTGAGATGCTCCTTCCTGTTGTTGAAAGGTTAAAAGAACATTTTAAGTGGAAGGGTTACAGCAGGCTCAAGACTCAGGAGCCCTTTGTTTCAGGAAGTGTTTTTATATGCATGTAAAAGATGCCTGCAGAATTAGATGTGTAAAAGGACAATGTATTGTATAATTTATTAATTATTACAGTGTTAATGCACATTGCCTGGGAGCATTTTCATAGCTATGCCATTTATATATCTTCTAAAATCTGGAGCAGCTATTTTGCCCTTTCTCCACACCCAGTGCATTTTTCTTACGGAGTTTGAAACATTTTCTCCCTGAAGCTGTATTTCTAATCATGGTGGTTCTGTACTTTTCTTGCAGCTTTTTGATCATGTTGCTGAGTGCCTGGGAGACTTTATGGAGAAACAACAAATCAAAGACAAGAAATTGCCAGTTGGGTTCACGTTTTCTTTCCCCTGTCGACAGTCCAAGCTAGATGAGGTAAGAAGATTTCGCAATTTTCTTAATATGCAGAAGAGCTGCTGTGTTATTAAAACACTGTGATGAAAGCAGCATCCCAGACAGGGCTCATTCTGGGGATAAATGAGTGTTATATTTCACTGTCAGACTCTGTTTATGTTTGTGTTTCTGCTTGAAAGAGCTGGGTAGCATGTGAGGAAGAGGCATCTGATGTTTTGTGCTGTCTCTGCGTGAGCTCCTCAGCTTTATGGTTCACCCTGTAAACACAGCAGTGGTTTTTGCTGCCTCCCGTGCAGCCTTTTTCACCTCTCCACGGGGTGTGACTGGGAGGGACCCAGCCCAGCAGGGTTTTTCTCAGCTGACCCTCACCAGTGTACCCATGGATCCGGATCCAGGAGCTCTGAGCCACAGGCTGGGTGCACTGAGGGCAATGGGGCAGGTCACCTGCGACCAGCCTGCTTTCAAAAGGATGGGAACAGCCAGCCTTGTGAAGTGGCTGACTAGATTCCCACGGCAAGGATGCTGTGGGATCTTCCTCCTTTTGCTCATTATATCACAAATGACTCAGCAGCCTCCTGGTACAGCATTGCCATGGCAACGGTGTAGCAGATGAATGCAAGAAAGTTAAAGCCACACAAAAGGCAGAGGTTGCCCTGTTAAAGCATGGCCTGCTTTTCCAGCTTGCAGGTCTCTAGGTTAGCCTGGTGCAACAGCCCCCCAGATGCTGGTGCTGAGGGCCAGGTGAGGCACGAATTTTGTTACGTTTCATACTTGTTGAGCAGTGCTGAGAGCTGAGCCCAAGAGTGCTGACTAACTCAGGGTCTCAGGGCAGAGAGCTGCCTTCTGCATCAGATCAGAAGAGATGAGCTGACCTTGGTGCAGTGCTCCTGTCTGGCCACGGTGCATGGTGAGGCTCAGGCTCCTGACCGTGGCAGAGCTGTGCTGGGGACGTGGTTGCAGTTGGGGATGAAGTTGAGTTGCCCTTGGGCAGGTTTATTTAGCTGCACGATGAAAGGCACTTGTTTGTGGGCTGGTTTTCTGGAGCCAGCTGGAATGGAATGGTGCTTGTGTGGGGCAGGCAGGCAGCATTTGGGGGACAGGGACAGAGTGGAGTGGGGTGGTAAGAGACAAGGAGGGTGTCTCTTAATTGTAAAAAAAACCCTCCACAACCAGTAAACTCCCTCACCTCTCTGTCTGATGTTTTGGGTGTTGGAAAAACACATTTTTCTGGATTCTGTGGGCAAACTCTGTTCCTGGATTGCTGCTTCTGTGAGGCTGTGCTTGCCTGGGTGCTGTTTTCTTGTGCTTCGTGAGCAGAAGGAGGTAGGGTGGTCCCTGCTTTCTTGAAGGGTGACAAGATGGACACTGCATGGTTGGGTCCCACTCAATCCTGCTGTACCCCAAGGGCTTCTTCCTGCTGCCAAGGCCATGCTGGTGAAGCAAAAACTCCTTCCAGCACAGTGGCCAGTCATGCTGAGAGGAGCTGCTTGTTGCCAGTGTGGTTTGACCAGTTTCTTATAAAAGTTACGTGGATCAAAGTGCCCTGTAGCCTGTTAAAGCTGTGCTGTCAGAGGGGGCTTTGCCTGTGGTTCCCCTGAACAGCAGAACAGGGCTTTGCTGGGTTTCTAAATGATGCCAATGAGGGCAGCACAGTGGCAAAACTTAAGTAACCTGAGTTTGTGATCTAGTGGTCAGAGAATACCTCCTGGTCTGGAAAGTGCTGCCCTGACCCTTTGTCTCCTGTATCTCTCCCAGTTTGGAGGGAAAATTTGATTTTTAAGCTGAGATATGGGCAAATGTATGCCTGGGCAATGGCTGCTTGTGCCTACAGGCTTCAGCTTTCCTGGTTTTTAGCTTCCTGGGCTCCTGTTGTGACAGATGTGAATATTGTGGGTGTGGAAAGCTGAGCTGGTTTGGGTTGTCTTTCCTATTGACTGCTGTCAGTGCTCTTTTCTTTCTTTTATTACTATTGGCTTGTATACTGAATGCTCTGATTCAGCCAGGCATTATGCAAATAGCAGAAGATCAGACGTAGTCCTTACCTTGGGGGATTTTCAGGCTCTTTGTGACAGTTTGCAGACAAGGAGGAATTCAATGGCAGGATTTCCTTTTCGATCCGTGCTGTAAACTGGGGACATGCATTGCTACATTTCCAGGATTTCCATTTGCCTCAACCCATAAACATGATCCCACAGTTAAACAAGCCAGACAAATGGGACTCCAGGCAGCAACTGTGCAGCAGCCTGATCCCACTGTGGCTGAGTCCTGGGCATACCAACAGCACAGCCCTGCTCTGTAGTCGGTCCTGCACAGTCAGCTTTTTCTGAAAGCAGTCTATTTCCATGGCCCTAAAGGATTAGATGGTTTTCCAAGAAAAACTGTCGAGGAGTAACAGGGAGAAGAGTAGGCTGAAAATGCAAAATGCAGACACGCCGTTTTCTAGCAAGGGAGGGAAAAGAATTTTCCATTTTTCAGCTTATTGTGACTAGACTTGAAGACCACCAATTGTTTCATGTTGGGTTGTTAGGCCATGTAAGAAAAGAGACCTGAAGACTCATCTGCAGTATAAAATCTTGTTTTTAAGGAAAAAAAAGAAGCAGTGGACTCAGTGTGTGTCTTATTGTTGTATTGTGTTGAATGTTGCTGTCTTGTTTTATCAGGGTATTCTGATAACCTGGACGAAGCGCTTCAAAGCAAGCGGAGTGGAGGGAGCAGATGTTGTGAGGCTGCTTAACAAGGCCATCAAGAAACGTGGGGTAAATTGTACTTCTTTTTTTCTTTTTTTTAACTGCATCTCAGCTTTGTCAGGGACCACCCTTCACAGGTGGGTGGGTCTGAGTGATGGTGGAGCTCTGCTTTCCTGCATGAAAATGTGCATTTTTGCTGTTTGCTGGAAAAAGGAAGCATCATCAGAGTTGTGTGGAAGCTGTGATTTTCCTCACAGCACAAATCTAAGTTGCTATGTCGTGGCTTTTTGCTGGCAACCTCCAGCAATTTTACCACCTTCCAAAAACTGAGAAAGTGCTGTGTGTCAGTGCCGTGGCCTTTCAGTGATACCAACACATCCTATTCCTGAGAAATGTTGTCTCATGGACTGGGCTCAGCTCAATTGTGCACCTGCTGTGCTTGGGAGCAGGAGAGGAGCAGAGCAGAAGAGAAGGGAGATTTCAGGCTTAGTGTTGCTCCCTGCAGTTTCTCTTTGCTGACTTTACAGAGAGTGAAGGTGACCGTGTTGCTGATTTAAATAAAAAGGCACTGAGCGTGAGATGGAATGAATTTGGGTTTGCATAATGCTTTCAGCCAGGTGATATGTTCATTACTCAGCATCCATATGCATCAGAAAATGAGAGTATTTGCTTTCTTTGTGCAGATGTGAACTCTTAAGCAAGCCTGAGTTTTGCTGTCACCAAACAACATTACTATAGTCAGTTACTGTCCTCAGACTTGGTAGAATCACACACTGAATAATCTGGAAAGGAGTGGGTGCGTGTCATGTCAGTTTATTTAATTTCATTATTTTTCTATTTAAATCTTCACTTGAAATCAAATTCCTGGTTTAAATGAATGCTATGAGAAGTATTTTCTAGATTGGCTCCTCGAGCAACTGCTTCAAATCACTCCATGCAGAATTCCTCCTCCATCATGCTCAGCCCTTTGCTGCCTAAGGGTGCTTATGTGAGAGCAGGTCTTTACTCTCCAGAATGATGCTAGTGCTGTTTTATTGCTTGCCTGGGGCATTAGTCTGCTCTCATTGCCTTCTTGGGTATGTGGGAGATAGGGAACTGGCAGACGGAGCAGGGGATATTTAGAAAGGTGAGTGGTGGTATTTGCCTCCTGTTCCTTGTGAAACTGTTTGATCTAAGCAAGCCAGTGATGAGCAGGAGCAGTGTTTCCCAGAGGGTCCCAGTGGTGTTTGTTTGTTCCTCCCTCAGGACTACGATGCTGATATCATGGCTGTTGTGAACGACACCGTGGGGACGATGATGACCTGTGGCTTTGACGACCAGCGCTGCGAAGTTGGCCTGATCATTGGTAACACACATTGCTGCTGCTGCTGCACGTGGCTTTTCTCCCTTTGCCTGGCTGGTTTGGTCAGCACCTTCTGATGTCCTTTCCCCAAAGGCACCGGCACCAACGCCTGCTACATGGAGGAGATGCGGCACATCGACCTGGTGGAAGGGGATGAGGGCAGGATGTGCATTAACACGGAGTGGGGGGCCTTTGGAGATGATGGCTCGCTGGAAGACATCAGAACTGAGTTTGATCGAGAGATCGACCGTGGATCCCTTAACCCAGGGAAGCAGCTGTGAGTGAGAAAGTTACTGGGGAACTTCCCTTCTGTTGTTTTGTGTTTCCTGCTCCCTTTTCCACTTGTGTGATGAATTCTGCAGTTCAGCAAAGCTTGACTTTGCCCGTGGTGGGGCAGACCTCTGGCTGGGCAGTTGCAGTGGCACAGCTGGGCTCTGCCTCCCGGTGTTGCTCATGGGTTTGTGGATGACTGCTGTCCTCTCCTGCAGGTTTGAGAAGATGGTCAGTGGGCTGTACATGGGGGAGCTGGTAAGGCTCATCCTGGTGAAGATGGCCAAGGAGGGGCTGCTCTTTGAGGGAAGAATCACCCCTGAGCTTCTCACCAAAGGGAAGTTTGAGACAAAGCATGTTTCTGCCATAGAAAAGTGAGTAATTTATCCCTTCTCCCCTGGGCTTCTCAGTGACTCTGAATGTTAATTTTACAGCATCTCTTTTGGCTTTGTGGGGAGATATGCTGCATTGGGGGTGGCTGTTGTCCTCCAGTGCAGGTGCAGAGGTGGCATGTGGGGACCCCCAGCAGACAGTCTGTGTCCTCCCCCACCCTGAGATTTCTCAATTTTTCTGTGTTGGGAGGGACTGTAAAGTCTTCCAGTCTGCAGCTACAGGGTATGAGCTGTACTACCTCTCACCCTGCTCACAAAGTCTCCAAAGCTGCCACCTCGCAACTAAACATGGGAGTGAGTTGGCTTAGTGCCTCCTAGCAAATACTTGTGTTGCTCTTTGCTGTATCCCTGGGATTGCTGGGCAGAAGGAAAACAAGCGTGACAAGGCAGAGCATTCAGTCTCGTAGGCAGTGCCGGGTGCTGCACGGTGACCTCTGAGCTATGCGCCAGTTGGTTTCTTAGGGTGTCATCACCCCTTTGGTCAGTGCTTACAGGCTCTTTCCCTGGTGTTTTTAAAATTCACATCACTGGGATAGTTGGTACTGTAGTCACTGGTCTGGCTTTTCTTTTTGAAAACAGCCAGTAACTTCTACAATGCATGTTCCTTCTGACCCGTTTTAATCCTGTCCCTGCAGACTGTCTTATCTGAACAGCTTTCCCTTAAATGTGTGTGTGTTCGTTTGTCTTAACCACAGAGGTCTGTGTCATGGACCAAGGTAACATTGAACAGCAGTGAGAAAAACACAGTTATTGAGAAATTCAGTTATTAGGAGGAAAACTTGCCCTGAAATCCCACCTCACTTTCTGAAGAGCACTTTGGTTATAAGAAGGGAGCATGTCCCTGCGCAGCCTCAAATTTTTAACTGCTAGCAAGATGCAAGAGTCCTTAAAAAGATATATGGAGTGCAGTTAGTGATGGCAAGATATACTCCTTGTGTTTTTGTCTGGGAAATGACCAAGTTGGATGCAGAGTTTTTGCCAGAAGCTTTTCTCTCAGGCTGGATGCTAATGAGGGAAAAAGCAGTGCAAGAGGCAGAGGTTCAGTGAGGTTGTAGAAGCCTGAAAAGAGACCGGTTAGGATGAAATTGCTTAGGCAACCTTTGCTCAGGGTTTTGTTTTTCACACTGGGCTTAATTTATTGAGACATGAGCGTGAGCGAGCGTGGGATTAGGTGTGTGCTCAGGCCTGTGCTGAAATGTGGGGCTGGTGCTTCGTGCTTGAGAGAAGCTGTTTGAAGGTTAAATCATCAGCACGATGAAAAAGCATTTAATTCCTTCAGGTCCGTTTGTGGGTGGCATGTTTGCACCAGGCTTTAATGGAAAGCTGTTTCCATCTGTGAATGAATGCATGTTTAGAGCATTTCATTTCAAGCCCCATGGTGCTTCCCAGTCCAGATCTCTTAAGAAATTCTCTCTCTGACCTTCTCAAACCCGGGGCGGGGACACCCATGCTTGGATGCACCTCAGTCCATCCCTGCTAAGGAGTCCCCTTTACCGCTGTCTCTCTGTAGGAGCAAAGAAGGTTTGAACAAAGCCAAAGAAATCCTGACGCGGCTGGGCGTGGAGCCGTCCCACGAGGACTGCATCGCTGTCCAGCACGTCTGCACCATCGTGTCCTTCCGCTCTGCCAACCTGGTGGCCTCCACCCTGGGTGCCATTCTCAACCAGCTGCGGGATAACAAGGGGGTCGGCCGCCTCCGGACCACCGTGGGGGTTGATGGCTCCCTCTACAAGATGCATCCACAGTGAGTGCCCGGTTTGGGTGTGTGATGAGGAACCTGAAATGTGGATTTGGCCTGAGCTGGGGAGCCCAGGGGAGGAAGGAAAGGAGAGAGATGTCTTTAAGTGAAGAAGTAGTGTGAGATTTTAAAAGCCTGACAGAATCACACGGAGAAGAACAAAAGCCCTGAGTAAGAGATACTGCAGCATCAGGAAAGGCTGCAGTGGTCTGAGTAGATGCCTTAGGGGATCTCAATAGACCTCTTGGAAGGAGAGTTCCTTTGTATAAAATATTGCTTCTTGCCCATTGTTTGGACTATGAAGAGACCTACATCAGTTCACCTTCATATCCATTTCCAGTTTAAACTCAACTGTTTTTAAATTGCCCATGCTGAACCCTATTTTGTCCAGTCTTTTCTGAAGACATACTTGAAAACCAGGCTAAAAAAATAGAGCTTACATTTCTGTGGCCTTCAAAAAACTGGCTTTGTCTTGTTTTTCTGCATCTTGAAAGCAAATATTTTTAATCAAACAGCTGTTTAGATATATGTAGAAATAAGAAAGTGTCATTAATGAGGAAACTTCTGAAAGGAGAAATATGTTTGATGTTTCATTTTCAATTTCTCATTATTTTGTTGACAACAATATTTTCCTTAGTTAAAGAAAACCATAAAATTTTAGCAAACAAAAAAGTTTCCAAGAATGCTGTTTTGACCAGCTTTTCCAGATAGGCAGGTCCAGAGAGTGACAGAACCCAAGGCAGTGGCCTGAAGGTGTGTCAGGGGAGGTTTAGGTTGGATGTTAGAAAAAAAGTTCTTCCCCCAGACCGTGGTGGGCACTGAACAGGCTCCCCAGGGCAGTGGGCACAGCACCAAGGCTGCCAGAGCTCCAGGGGTGTTTGGATGATCCTCTCAGGGACACAGTGTGACTCTTGGGGATGATCCTGTGCAGGGCCAGGAGTTGGACTCAGTGATCCTTGTGGGTCCCTTCCAACTCAGCGTATTCTCCGAGGTTAACATACATGGGCAGTTTTGATTTCTGAGCTATTTCCCCGCACCACCTAAACCAGTGAGTTCAGGAGATGGCCCCAGGAGAGGGGATTGGGGCAGCACTGGAGCCAGGGGATTTCTCCCATCTGAGAGTCATGGTCAGGGGATAAGACTGATACCCTCCCATGCTTTTTGCTGGCGTTGCTTAGAAATTCATTAGCAAAGAGCCCGCAGGGAAGAACCTCTCTTCCCCGACGGTTTCCCTCCTCGGGAGGCTGCAGCTCGTTCGGCACGATGCGTCTCCTCACCCCGCTGCAGCTGTGGGGTCAGGGCCGTGCGGACGTGGGGCTGGCAGCCTCCTCTCCCCCCAGGTACGCGCGGCGCCTGCACAAAACCACGCGGCGCCTGGTGCCCGACTCGGAGGTGCGGTTCCTGCTGTCGGAGAGCGGCAGCGGCAAGGGGGCCGCCATGGTCACCGCCGTCGCCTACCGGCTGTCCGAGCAGCACCGCCTCATCGACGAGACCCTGGCCGAGTTCAAGCTCACCCACGAGCAGC
Organism: Scytalopus superciliaris; assembly: GCA_013400415.1. Taxonomy (NCBI): domain Eukaryota; kingdom Metazoa; phylum Chordata; class Aves; order Passeriformes; family Rhinocryptidae; genus Scytalopus; species Scytalopus superciliaris. Next base: position 264,742 of record VXBX01003488.1, read on the forward strand.
TGCTGCAGGTCAAGAAGAGGATGAGGGCGGAGATGGAAGCGGGGCTGAAGAAGAAGACTCACGAGACGGCCAAAGTGAAGATGCTGCCCACCTTCGTCCGCAGCACGCCGGATGGGACGGGTAATGGCGTGGCCTCGCTGGCTCGGATAATGGGGTGCCCAAATCCCGGTGGTGGGGTTTGAGTTTGATGGATTGGGTCACATCTGGTGTGATCACAGAGGAACCTGGGCTGTGCAAAGGAGGAAATCAGCTCTGGGCAGAGCGGCCTGCACAGCCCTGTGCTGGTTGCTGGCAGCCTGGCCCCCTGTTCTTACCCCCAGGGTGCAAGCAAGCCATAGCTTGAGGGGATAACACCACAACTGGGCTCATAAAACCGCAGCTGGGATCACAAACCCAAACCCACATGAACCCCATTCTCACTAACTGGGCAGTTCTTTGCCTTTCAGGGTAGGCAAATTTCTGCTTTCTCTCAGGGAATAGTTGTTTGGGTCCTTTTTTCCTCGTCAGTTTAGAGCAAAACAAAACCAAAAATAAAACAAAAACACGCATGAAGAAAGGATCTGGAATAATCAGAACAGCATTTGAAATCCTCCTTTGATGAAGATCTTCCCAACAGAGTTTCTCAGAGATTTTCTATCAAAGTACTTTTTTGGGGAAAGCCCTTTTTCAGATTTTGCTTATGGTTCTTTAAATAAGCACAAATGTTCTTTTACAGAAAATGGAGACTTTCTGGCACTTGACCTTGGAGGTACAAACTTTAGAGTTTTGCTGGTGAAAATCCGCAGTGGTAAAAGGAGAACAGTTGAGATGCACAACAAGATCTATGCCATTCCCATAGAGGTGATGCAGGGAACAGGAGAAGAGGTATTTGTGTTTCTCTTTGGCTGTGCTGCTGCTTTCTAAATAACTTCTTAGGAGCACGTAACATGTACACCTTCAAAAATTATGGCTTTTCTCTTTACAGCTGTTTGATCACATCGTTACCTGCATTTCTGACTTCCTGGATTATATGGGCATAAAAGGTGCACGTCTTCCTCTTGGCTTCACCTTTTCCTTCCCTTGCAAGCAGACCAGTCTGGATGCTGTAAGTTCCTTACTATCTTTTGAGTCTGCTTTTGTGCCTATGCCAGGGCTGGTTTCTCTTGTCTTTGTACCATCCACGTGACACTTACAGGAAGGTTATACAGGGGGAATGTTCGTACTCTGACCCTGATCAGTACAGCTGCTCCTATAAATAGCTCCCTTAAGGGTAGTAATGCAAATGCTGCTCAGCCCATGGGTGTGACAGATAAGAGCATTTAAATTTTCCATGGTGGTGATACCCCTTTTTTAAGGCATTATGCTTTTTCCAACCATATAAACCTGCTGCTCTGCGATACTTCCCTGGTTTTGCAAGCAGTAAGCAAAAGTCCATCCCTGCTGCCAGCACCTCTTCCCAACTCATCCTGTCTCACAGGATGGAGCAGATGGACCAGGGCCTGTGGGTTATGTCACCCTGAGGTGACAGTGTGGCCTGCAGCATGTCCCTGACAAGTGTGCCCCTGTTCATTTTTACATGTTTAGCTTCTACATTGCCAGACTTACACCAACCTCACCTATGCAGCTGCTAATACTTCCCTATCTACTTAGCTGCCTTTTTTCCTTCAGAAGGAAGGCTTATTTTCTTCTTTTTTGTTTTTTTGAATTTGTTGTTCCTGCCACACATTTTTTTTTTTCCCCCCCAGTTTGTTGTTTTGCTCTGGAATTTTGGAAACCAAGCACAATTAGTAGTTTTTTAGATGCAAATTTCACAGGCTTTTTTTTTTTCCCCCAGAGACTCTCTGTAAAACCACATTAAAGCATTTGAAATATCAAGTGCAACATCTGAGGCTTAGCAACTTGATAATCTATTTTCTTGCCATTTAGGGTATTCTTCTCAACTGGACAAAAGGCTTCAAAGCTACAGACTGCGAGGGAGAAGATGTGGTATATTTGCTTAGAGAAGGAATTAAAAGAAGAGAGGTGATTTTTCTTTTGCTTTTGTTTTCTTTTTCTCCTCCTACTCTCCCTCCCCTCCAGACTTGGCAGACCCCGTGGGTATGGTTGGCTCCCTCTCACAGGGTTTGCATCCCTTGTGGGCATGAGCTGTATCTCCTGTCCTGCATGGAAGGTTGTTCTTTTCCCCCAGAGGCTTTTAGCTTTCCAAATTTGCTCAAACTCTCAAGACTTCTTTCAAATCCTGTGGCAATTTTCACATGCATCAGAGCATGGAGAAGGCAGGAGTTTTCAAAATGGTGATTGTAGGAATGCACCTCAGTGCACCCTAAGGGACAGTTTTCCTCCCTCCCCTCCTTGATCTTTAAAATGCCTCAACCAGCTTAGCCAGAACTTTCTAGGAAGGGAAGAAGAATAGCCTGAGGAGGGCATTAATTTTATCAGTCAGTGAAAGGGAGGTCTTAAAACCTTTGTTACTGGATTTGCTACCACACTGCTGTAATGTTGATAGCCCTCTACCATATGCCTCTGTGCAAGGTCTGTACTTAATGTACCTTAACTAAGGAGAACAGCCAGAAGTATACTTCCTTCTGTAGACGGTCTGTCATAGGTAGAGCATGTGAGGAGCCTTAGCTATCTGCTGGTAGATTAAGTTCCTATTTTTGTATGTGTGAAATCAGGCTGGTAATATCAGTTGTTTGTTTCCAGTGTGCTTTGAGAGCATCCCCTTCGGTGTGAGGGGTTACCTCAAGCCCAGAGTTGTCACTGTTGTATTTCTCTCTCCCAAAGGAATTTGACTTGGATGTGGTGGCTGTGGTGAATGATACGGTGGGCACAATGATGACTTGTGCTTATGAAGACCCAAACTGTGAAATCGGGCTCATTGTGGGTACGTGTTAGAGCTGCTTTTTATTAAACAGCACATCAACACATCTGTCTATTCTCATGGAGGCATCCCTGTGGTTAACTCAGAATAAAGCCAGGATGTCCAGGAGTGAAAGAGCAAAATTCAACAGCCAGATTAGTTCTGTCCACAACCAGTTGAGATAAGCAGAGGCTGCAATGCCAAACAAATACTGCCTCTTTTGTCTAGTGAAAGCACTGTGCTGCTTGGGAAGAGAGCTAAGCTGGGCTCAGGTATACTCAGCTGTTCCTGGAATTTCTCTCAGTCCAACCTATAGGAGTTTCCCTGCTGGGGTGTTCAATAGCTCACAGCTTCCCTCGAGCATGTGGTCTCTCAGAATAAACTTGCAAAGCACAGCCACAGTTCCCGAACGGCATGTGATGGAGAGCTTTGGTCGGCAAAGTGCAGGCACTGAGAGCTCCCTTCCTAGCAGTGAGACAGCTGAAGTAATTCCATGGGTGACATGCAAATGCCACGCCCGGGGAGCCTGGGACACAGGGCGGTGTGAATTTCCAAAGCTCTCCAGAGAAGTGAGTGTTCCGTGGGAGAGAAGAGGATGAGGCAGCTGCAAGCTTTAAGTTGTGAGGTGGCTTGTAGGAAAATAAACTGCCAGCGATTTCTCCTCCAGACTGTTGGAAGGGGTCCAGGATGAGTCAGCACAGTGCAGTGTGGGTAGGAAGCCGTGTCTGCGCAGCTCCATCGGTGGTGTGTTTTCAGGAACCAGAGTTCCCTATGGGAAGGACAGTCTGTCCTTGGGGAGCTGAGAGCATCCTGTGTGGACTGTATGCTGCAGATCTGCCAGACACACTCTGCAGCTCTACACCCTGTGCAGAGCAAGGGGTTAGAGGTGGCCTGGGTACCTCTGGGATAATGGGAGTGAAAGCCCCGGGATCTGCCAGGCTCCCTCTGCCCTGACTGGATTATCTGGGCACTGATGGTGGCCTACAACTGGGTTTGGTCTGGTTTGGTTTGGTCCTGCAATCCTGAGTCTCAGTCTGCAAGCCCAGACGTTCCCTCCCAAGCCCTGTGCTGTGGCTCAGCTCTCCTGCAGCAGGGAGTACTGTGGGAGGATCTATTTTAGCTCAGACTGTATTGATATAATTCCCTAAAAAAAAGGCAAAGAAAAACAGACTTGCTGATATAATTGATGCAGAGTCTGTGATGCAGGGTTAAATGGCATTCCTTAGGTAACTTCAAGAAAACTTTTGCCCTGGGTAGCAGGTAAAGCTGCCTCTCATTGCTTTGCTCCCTAAGACCTCTCTGTACATGGAGCACTTGCCTTTTAAGCAGAATCTGCTATTTCAACATAAAAGTAACCATCCTGCTGGAGAAAAAGAAGCAATTTAAATCAGAAAAAACCCCAAGCAATCAGATGGTCAAACCCCTAATGCCTCAAAACTTGCTGAGGTTTTCAGTTCAGCACATTTTCCCCTGCATTCTGTGGGTCCATGGGCTTTGTAGAAGGTGGTTCCTAAGTGTAAAATCCAGCTAGCTGCTTGCTGTGCTTTTGGGTTCAGAAACACCTGTGAGTTGGTGGGGCAAAAGTGCTGCCCTACTGCTGCTCCCTGCAGCAGGGGACCCTCCTGGATGGCCTGGGCAAGCCTCTTCTCTGAGCCACCCTGAGTGATGCTCCAGAGCAGAAATATTCTCCTTCACTTTAAGATTACCAAAGAATGGGGTTTTGTTTTGGGGTTTTCCCCC